>OY997589.1:27162164-27653847 GCA_963921825.1 Erodium maritimum | reverse complement strand
GTTTCCTACGGTGAGCGTTACACCGTGAAGCCCCGGCCGGTTTGGTCACCGCCGGTGGTCAGATTCTGACCGAATACCTCTCCTTCCTCTTTCTTTTTCCGCTACGTTTTGGACTTGGAAAGTCCTGGTGGATCTGGGCAGTTTTGAAACGAAGACCTTGGATCTGGTTGTTTGAAGTTGATTTTGAAACAGAGAACTAAAGAACTTATTTTGTTAAAAAGGTTTTAAATTAAAAAGGATTAAAATCGGATTTGATGTAATTCGGACTTTTGGACTGATTGAACGAACTGGAATCGAGCTTGGAAACCTAACGATTAAATTGGACGTTTAATCGGATTTAGAATGGGACAAAAGCAGGAACGATGAATCGGACCTCAGGAATCGTGCCTCGAAAACCGTGCCTCAAGATCCGTGCACCGGGTTCTGTGCTCAGGGCTCGGGTGCTCGAACCCGATTCGTCGGGTGATTCCTCTTTCGACCCGTTCAGATTTAAATGGCAACTTGTTGATTCAAATTTGGACTATACCGGGACTGACTCGGTATTTTATCTGTTAAACCCAGCACGACTAGAGTTCGCCCGAGAACTTGGACTCCGCCCGAGAAGATGGAGTTGGCCCGGTCGTCAGCAGCTAGGAGAAGAATTAGAGGAAGACCACAAGGTAGGGAAAGTACTAAACTTCTCGTGCAATTTAATATCTAGTATGCCTATTAGGTTAACAAAATTGGAAAGGTCCTAGAATTGCATATAGGATGCGAATAACTAGAATAAATGTCTTTCAATTATTAATAACCGGATGTGTCTAGTAAGCATGCTTAGGACGGAAATCACTAATGTAGCTCGCTTTCAATACTTGGGAATTGATTTACTGGTAGAGAGGCCGTGATGAGCACGCGGATTAGTTGTGTTAGCTTCACATGCTTTGTTTGCTAGTCATTAGGATAATCAAGAGTCTAATGAAACTAGATTGAATGCATGATTGTATGCTTGAATGATCGAATGAATGTTTGAATGAATGCATGAATGAATTAATGAATGAATGAATGAATGATTGAGTGTAATTGGTTGTGCTAAAGTAGTATGATCGGGTGAGTGATAGACCGATGGAACATGGTTGGTAAGTATGATGGTAAGTGTAATTACGGGTCTGAATCCCTTGTGTGATTGGTTGAAGACCCTACAGGGCATTGATTGTTTGATCCTACGGGATATTGATTGTGGACCCTGCGGGGCATTGTTTGATTGATCCTGCGGGATATTGTTTGGTTATGGACACTGCGGGGCATTGTTTGGTTGATCCTGCGGGATATTGTTTGGTTATGGACCCTGCGGGGCATTGGTAGGATGAGATAATGATTATTGTTGATACGGTGTGGTACCTACACCGTTGAGGAGTCCGGTGTAGGATGATATAATGATTATTGTTGATACAGTATGGTACCTACACCGTTGAGGAGTCCGGTGTAGGATGATAGAATGGTTACTTATTGATTCACCCAAGTGTATGTGTCCTGCGGGAGCATTACCTTGGTTCCCTATGACATATGGTCTTTTGGGGGCATTTCCGGGAATCCCGACGATAAGCGCCCCTCATGGATTGTTACTGGTAACCCGATGCATGTGCCACCTCTAGACCGAGGGAAAATATGATATGATACGAATACTCTTGTGGATCGCAGTATGGGATCCGAGATGACACAAGAATCTATTCGTGGATTGGAGTATTGAGGATGTGAGTTATTGACGTGATATTCACGAGATCCCATTTTAGTAGCTGTCAAATCTTTACAACGCTTATCACTTATTCTCCTGGAAGTTACCATTTTCTTTGAGAATGCGATATTGATATTATCTTTTCTATTTTACCGCATTATTTTGGATTAAAGCATTAATTACAATATAGCCATCGGGCTAAAGAAGTTAATTATTAAATTGGAGGTTAAATAGTTTACGATTTTCCCTACTGAGCGTAAGCTCACCCCTATTTTTTTTTATCTATTGTTTGTACAGGTGTGCTTGATGAGTAGTGGATTCGAAGCTCGGGAGCTTCGAGATAGTCTGGGTGTTCTGTCTTAGAGACGTTGTGGGTCTTTATGTCGAACCATATGTTTTTACATACTCTTTATGGAACTTGACTCCTCATTAATTTTGGGAACACATATTATTTGAGTATTTAATTGGAACCTTTTGAGCATTTGAATCGGTTTTATTATTATTATTTAATTATCAACTCAAGTCACGTCTCGAGTCCGGTCAAAACCGGATTTGGGGCGTGACAAAACGAGCATGTGAAGCAAGCACAAACAACTAATCTGAGGGCTCATCACGACCTCTCTACCAGTAAAGCAAATCCCAAGTATTGAAAGAGAATTACACTAGTTATTCACATCCTAAGCATGCATACTAGACACATCCGATTATTAGTAATTGAAAGACGATTATTCTAGTTATTCGCATCCTATGTGCAATTCTAGGACCTTTCTGATTTTATTAACCTAATAGGCATACTAAAATTGAAATACTCGAGTAGTTAGGACTTTCCCTACCTTGCGGTCTTCCTCTAAAAACTCTGTTGTAAAGCCGGTTAGTCTCTCATCCGTTCTTCACACGGGTTCTGGAGTAATCTTCGTCTCTCTAGCTCGGTTACAAGGCCTTTCCTCCTCTTGAGCTCGGGCTCACGGTCTTGGACCACAACAATACCAAAATTAGTAATCCAACGGAGAGTTCCTCACCCAAAGACACACAAAAGCCCCCAAATAATAGAAACAAAGTCAAAGGAATGATTTAGGAATCGAAAAGGCCTCATAAGTAAGGGTTTTGGTTCTGGAGGTCTGACCCGGAATGCCATCCGGACCGTGTGACTGGCCGTGCCGGAACCTGGCACGGACCGTATCATAGACCGGCCCGGAAACCAGCACGAACTGCGTCACAGACCGGCCCGGAGTCTGACACGGACCGTGTGAGGTACCGTGCCGGACTCTCGCCCGTTCCGTGTCGCGTACCGTGCTGGTACCAGACTCGTTCCGTGCGGCCTGCCGTGCCGGCACATGGCTCGGTTCGGGTCTCGTTCCGTGCTAAACCTGACCAGAGCCTTCCCCTTTCTTCCCCAACTCGGATTCCACGAAATTCACACCTAAAACTCCATTTCCAACTCCAAACAACTCCAAAATAACCAACAAAAGTCTCCAAACAACAACCCCCTCAATGGGTTCATCAATGCTTCAACCAAAACACAATCAAAACAACCTAACTTCACTACTTCTTCTCCAAGCAACAACCAAAATAGCTAGTTCTTCAACTTCAAGCCAAAACCCACAAAACCCAAAACTTGAAAGTGGATGAAATGGAAAGTTAAGAGCATCCATACCTCTAGGAAGATGAGATGATGAAGATGGAAGGAAAATGGAGGAGAAATGACCAAGAACAAGATCCAATATGCTAGCTTTCCTCTCTTTCTTCTTCCTCAAGAAATGAAGCTCTCTCTTCCTCTCTCCCTTGGTGAATTTCGGCTGCTACAACAATTAATGAGCTGAGTTGTGTGCTCATGTTGTTTTAAATGACCTATTTTGTCCAATTACCAAAAGGCCCTTAAGGTCCTATCCCTTTAAAGGTAAGTTGGGAGGGTGTAAGAGTCATTTTAACTCTATTTCTTCTCATCCAAGGCTCTAATGCCATGTGGCATTGCAGGAGCTCCTTTCCATTAAATTAATTTCAGCTGTCCCCATTTTAAGTCGGAAAAGTCGATAAAAAGTCCAAGTTTGACTGAAAGTTGACCTACCCAAAATTACAGTCAAACTGAAGGAAACGGCCCAACTAAGCTAACCGTGATGACGACTAAGCTTTTAAGGCCCCGGACAGGTCCCGAATGACTTCCTGAGTCTTCGGTTGGCTTTTACGACCGAAAGTCAATCTTGTTTAGAATTCACCGGTTCGACCGGGATTGACCAGGGGCGGTTCATACACGAGCCACCTTTGAAAACACATCTCAGCCGCCACCTTTTCTATATTATCAATAAGATACAAAAACTGTTGGAACAAACGATGAAAAGTCACGTACTTAGAACGTGACATCGCATACTTTCCTAAATACCTTGAATGACCTATGTCCATAGTTCTTTTCACCCCATTGTAAGGCTCCATTCATCTGTAGAAAGAGAGTGAGAAGCGGAGAGAATAAAAAATCTGAGAGAGGGAGAAGTCTAGTGGAGCTAAGAGAAAGAAGCTGAAACCGATGGGAGGAAAGCATGGAGAAGGCCGTGAATGACATGGAGAAGCTGAAACCTGTGTTGTTCGAGAGACAATTGAAGAAAATGTGCAAAGTTTTTTCTGAACCGTTCAAATCCTCGAGAATTTCAATGCTTGTTGGGTACCCATTACTGTGGTGACTTGGATGAAACGACTTATAATTTGGTTTGATCAGTAGTTGTGAGCAAGTGACAACGGTAAGAGGAGCATCACGGGGTGAATAACCTTCTTGATCGATCGCAATTGTGTGTTGATTGTAATCCCTTGATCTATGATTGTGGTGTTTGATGTGTGGCTGACCCGTTATCAGGTTGAGATTCTTGATAAGATTTACCCGGTGTGGTACGTTGCTATGTTGGAAAAATGTGCCATGCGTGGTATGACTTGAGCTATTGATTGTATTATGTTTCGAGGCGTGCCGTCTTCCGACTAGGTGTCGGTAATTGTGCTGTTATTCCTGGTTGAGGTGTGTTTACCGTTCCACTAGATGGGGTAAAGTGTAAAGTTGTTCCAAACCCTACGGTGTTTAAGAGATTCTTTATCGTGATGAATGTGTTGTGTGTTACTCCTTGTGTTTGTGTGTGTGTTTGGTCATGACTTGACCTTGTTTGTTTTACGGTGTGAATTATCCCGGTGACGGTTACTGAAGATGATTTGGGAAGTTACGTATGCGTGTGGTCCCGACTTTGTCCGACTTTCGGAGTATTCCGGCAGGACACTTAGACCGACAGGGAATTCCGTTACGGGATGTCTAAACCGATGTCGTTTGTTCTGGTGTGATACCTATGCCGACGAGGAACTCCGGTATAGGGTATCTAAGACCGAGGTTGTTGGTGATGGTCCGGTATCTATACCGATGCAGGATTCCGGTATACGATACATAGATCATTACCTGTTAATCCTTGGTGTTTGAGTGTTAATCGACTTGTGTGTTTATTCAGTTATTCTTTGGGACGATATTTTTGTCGCATGTTGAAATTGTGAACTATTGAGTACTGCTGTTCTTCGACGACAAGTATGACATTTGAGTAACTAGCGTAATCAAGTGAAGTACGGTTAGGCGAAGTTCGCGTTGTCCTGGTTTGGTGGAAGACCGCGCAGAGTCGCCAGAATAGTTTGCTGATGAGAGGCACGAGCCTCTTGAGTTTTCGGTTAGTGATCGTGTGTTCTGAGGGTGAGCCCGAAGAAGGATCTTTTGCGGTTCATTTGTGGCGGAGGCAAGTTGGCCCCGCGTGTTAGCGGACCTTTTTGAGATCTTGGGTAGAGTTGGGTCGTTGCTCACCGCCTTGCAGTGCCGCCGCAAATTTGGGAACGTTCGCAACGTTTTCCACGTTCCTCAACGACGGAAGTATACTATGGACCCCTCTCACACTACCACGTGGACAACCATCGAGGTAGTTGATGATGTCTCGTGTAGGGAGCAACCAGTCAGAATGGTTGAGACGTGGGAGAAGGTCATGCGGGACTAGACGACCCGGCTAGTTGAGTGCAATGGAAGCACCAAGGAGCTGAATCGACTTGGGAGCGCGAGGATGAGATTCGCGCGAAGTAATCCCTACCTGTTCGACCTTTGAGATTCTTCAGTTCTAAATTTCGAGGACGAAATTCTTTTAAGGGGGGTAGATTGTAAGAACCGCCCCCGGTCGATCCCGGTCGAACCGGTGAAAGTTGGCAAAGTTTGACTTTCAGTCGAAAAAGTCAACCGAAGACCCCGAGAGTCGTTCGGGACATTTCTGGGGCCCAAAAAGTTTGACCGTCATCACGGTTAGCTTAGTTGGGCCATTTCCTTTCGTTTGACTGTAATCTTGGATAAGTCAACTTTTGGTCAAACCAGGACTTTTTATCGACTAAATCCGAATTAATTAAAGTGCTGAATTTTATTAGAGGCAAAGTGGTCCCCAATTAGGACACTTGTCCCTATTGGCTTGGAGGAGAAGAAAAGACCCCTATTGACCCTTTTACCCTCACAAAAGTCAAATTGGAAGGTTTGGACCTAAGGGCATTATTGGAATGTCATCAAACTAGGGTTTTAAAGCAAATTGGAGCACTTTTCTCCTCTTTATGTGTGCTGACCGAATTTAGAGAGAGAGGATGAGAAGAAGCAACTTTGGAGCTTGAAGGTGAAGAAAGGTGCAAAATGGAGTCTTGAGGTGGGTTAATTCCCAAAAACTCTCCAAAACATCATCTTCTTCATCCATTCCTCACCGTCAAGGTAAATCTCTCATCTATTTTCGTTTCTACCACTTTTGGTTCATGGGTTTTGGAGGAGAAGGGAAGAACTTGGTTAGGTTTTGAAGTTTGAGTTGGGTAATGAAGTTTTGGAGGAAATTGTTGTTATTTGATGGTTTAATCTTGTTTTTATGGAGTTTTGATGGAAACCCATGGTGGGTGTTGAAGTAGACACGTTTTACGATATGGTTTTGAGCTTTGGATGGTCATCAATGGAGGGTTTTGAGTTATTTTCGTGAAAATCGCGTCTGAAGGAGGAAGAAGGGGGAACAGTGCTGAACTGTCACGGATCCGTGACCGGAACCGTGACGGAGGGGACGTCACGGCTCCGCGAGGGAGACCGTGACGACGTCAGTCACGGCTCCGTGAGGAGAACCGTGATGGCGCAGCCCACGGATCCGTGACCAAATCCGTGCCAGACCTGTCTTGGTTCTTTTGGACCCTTTTTGGGTGTTTTTTTATCCAATCCGAACGTTTATCTTGAACCGATTGCTTGTGACCTTAACTCAGTTGTTGCATCTTAAACCACCTTTTGGTTAGTCTTTAATTAGGGTTTTTAATTGTGATCCAAGACCTTGGACGCGAGCTCGACGAAGGAGGATACCTTGGGAACCACGTGAGAAGACGGAGAGGAAGCGAGCAAGGACGTCAGCAGGTAGGAGTATTTATTCGTTGGGGGCTTTCGAGGTAGGGAAAGTACTAAACTCCTCTTTTAACTTAAAGAACACTTAGTATGCCTATAGGATAATAATAATCGGAAAGGTCCTAGTTTGCATATAGTGATCACTAGAATAACCGCTTTTCAATTATTAATAACTGGACAAGTCTAGTATGCATGTAGGTTGTGACTCACTAGTTAACTGCTTTCAATACTTGGGAATTGCCGTGTTTGCTTAGTCTTTAGGATAAGATAAGAGCCTAATTAAACTAGACGATTTGAATGATTGAATTATAAATGCTTGAATGATCGTTTGATTGAATGCCTGGATGAATGACTGCATGTATGTTTGGGTGTAATTGATTGTGTCAAATGGTATGATCGGGTGAGTGATAGACCGATGGATCGTGAATGGTAAGTATATCGGTAAGTGTAATGTTATATGGATTTGTGATGGCGTATTGTGATTTGCTAACTTTGGTTGTTCTATGACTGGTTAGTATGTTATTCTCTTGTGGGTCTTTAAGTTGGATTGCATTCCGGTATGATACCCACACCAAAGGGTAATCCGGTGTGGGGTAGTATCATAACCGAGAGATTGTTTACCCTGCGGGGATGGTTACTCATGGTCCGATATGGTACCCACACTGAAGGGTAATCCGGTGTGGGGTAGTATCATAACCGAGAGATTGTTTACCCTGTGGGGATGGTTACTCATGGTCCGGTATGGTACCCACACCGAAGGGTAATCCGGTGTGGGGTAGTATCATAACCGAGAGATTGTTTACCCTGCGGGGATGGTTACTCGTGGTCCGGTATGGTACCCACACCGAAGGGTAATCCGGTGTGGGGTAGTATCATAACCGAGAGATTGTTCACCCTACGGGGATGGTTACTTATTGCTTCACCCCGGGTGTATGCATCCTGCGGGAGCATTCCCGGAAGTTTATCCTGTTTTACCCCGATGATCTATGGTCCTTTGGGGACGTTTCCGGAAATCCCGATGTTATGTGTTCCTTCAGGAATATTTCCGGTAACCCGATGTATGCGTGACCTCTGGACCGAGGGGAAATCCGACATGACATAAGAATTATTGTGGATCGGAGTATCGTGGTTTAAGTTTTCAATCTGTCATTTAATTGTTCTCCCCTTAGCTGTTTTGTCAAAAGTGCATCGTTTTTCCTTAACTTCCTAGAATTATTGTTTGTCCTCTTCAAGTTTTAAATACTCTTATTGTGTCCTTTACTTCAGCATCTCATTAGTTATTCGTGTTATTGGAACTCGAAATCAACGGTCTTAATCCTGCTCAATAAACTTGAAGGTTGTTGTTCTTTATTATTTTCCCTACTGAGCTTAAGCTCATCCCTGTTTGTTTTATTTACTGTTTGTACAAGTTTGCTTGATGAGTAGTGGACTCGAGGCTTGTGAGTTTCTGTAGAGTCCGGGTGCTCTGGTTATTAGAGACGTCCTTGGTCAACGTTTTGTTCTGAAACTTATGTTTTATTGTCTACTGTGGAACTTTTATATTGAGATTTTTGATCGAAACTAAACTTGGAGATTTACAATTGATTAAGTTTACCTTTATTGTTATTATCTCATTATTTCTTTAGGTCACGTTTCGAGTCCGGTCAAAACCGGATTTGGGGCGTGACATTGATGTTCTTCCCAACAGTTACAAACACGCCATATAACTCTGATATGGTTTTGTCTATATCGTGCATGTGATAGTTCATGGTGAACTTCAACATACACACGAGGAAGAGAGTGCAAAACTCTATCTGTTGCCATCTCTGATTCTATCTTAAGACCCCGTCCATTAAGATGTTAGAGACGCCCATTCTTTTCAGGACTTGAGGGATAACCTTGTCGAGGGCATGTTCTTTGCGTTTATTTTTTAGGACTATCCTTAAATTTCTGTACCACTCTAGATAGTTTGTCCCGTTAAGCTTGACCCCGTCAAACATGGTTTTTAATGACAAACTACTGTTTAGTTTTCTCATTTGATCTACACGACAGACAATATTTAATCAGTAAACTGAATAAATTTTCTGAAGATCAAGTTCAAACACCAACCAATCGATTCTAAACCTTTAGAATCTAAAACCAAGATCTTTGATTTACTCAATCAAGCTGAACGGAGGCTCACCACTCAATCGAGCTATGTAAGTAAGACCCCGTCCAATCTCATCCAACGTGACTCTTGCCTAGAGTATGTACTTAAGTACATGACTTACCCTATCTGATACCCTAGCTCAACTTTGGCTGAGAATCGTAGTTGAGTCCACCAATTTTCAACTATGGTCCGTCACTATGTAGGTGCTCCTCTAAGGCGCACGACACCCATATGACGGGGAGGTAGTAAGGTGTTGATAATTGGGAGGTATTTGACATGACCCATTTTTACTTGTCCGATTGTATTTAAAACTTTAGGCACATTCTAGATGCGATGAGCACATCAACTACATATCGATGTATTGACACCTCCAATTACGTCTAATGTAATTCAGCCTGTCACGCCCCAAATCCGGGTTTGACCGAATTCGAGACGTGAACTAAAGTAATAATTAAGTAAGTGGAAAATAAAGTAATAAAGCTTAAAATGATAAATCGGAGTTTCGTCAATTCGAATTAAAAAGAGTCAACAACTCTTAAATAAACCGTAAAAAAAGTTCTTAGTTCAAAACACGGTACATCACTAGACCACTAGCCTAGGACCTCGTTAGCTCCCAAGCATCGAGCATCCAGCTAGTACACCTCTCGCTCAAAACCTGAAATACAACAAGGTAAGGGGTGAGCTTTCGCTCAGTAGAGAAAGTAGTTAAGGTAATGAACAATCGGCTCACCACCACGAGTAACCGTCTAATTAGGGCATACTAGTACATCATAATTAACTGACAAAACGGGGTTCACGGCCAACCTTACACCACGCTTAACGACCACTTCCACAAAGTGAAACGTTAACCGAACAACACACGTATCACACACCAAAGCAACCAAAACCCGTCCCGTACTACAGTTCCTGAATTACCATCATAACATCCCATCAAATCGTCGTATCAACTCGGATAGCCCCTCGGTCCAGAGGAGATACATGCGTCGGGACGACCGGAAGCATTCCCTAAGAACGCGTCTCATCGGAGGGCCCGAAAATGTTCCCAAAGGACCATAGATCATCGGGGTAAAGCACGACCCGTAGGTCCAACCACTCGACCCGTAGGTCCAACAAGACCCTCAGGCCCAATCACAAATTCTAGTACGACCATTTCCAACGGAACTCGTAACCACAATCCTCAACTCAGGACCAAACCACACTTAAAACAACGCACACAGCCAATCAGCAAGCATAGAACACACATCAGAATAACACATATCCCGTACAGCAGTTTCCAACACCCCCGAATGCACACAACCATTCATGTCGTACCGTCACACGAAGCCTCGTTCCCGACACCTTCCCGTCACGTAGACTCGGGGTAACATCCCAGACCGGAAATCCCTCAATCGGACGTCTTCCTGTCACGTAGAATCAGGGCCTTACTCTTCCCGTCACAGAGACTCGGGTATCAAACACGCCATCCCTGGCCTCGATACACTACACCGGAACTATCCCACGATGCAAGTATCACTCCGGTTACGTCTTTTCTTAGAACACACAACAAGGATAAAACACACCGCACAAAGCCCAAGCCAGTCTCGGTATACCGACCGGACCATCACAACATAACACACAGCCGGTCTATCACTCACCCGGTCATATCACAAACAAGGGTTCACAATACAACAAACATGACACGCTTTGTCCACACACAGTCACAATCAAGCAACGCCGAGTAATAATCTTATTAAACTCTTAAGCACACTCAAACCGTCACGTACTTACCATCACTTACCGACCCCACGTTCAACGTGATAACCCCACCGGCTTAACCGGTATCAAATCCCCAACCATCCCACAGTTCAACATATCACTTAACAGGAAATAACCACACAGGTCATCAGCATGCATCACTAGTTCAATCCTATCCGTTTTCATGTTCGTTATTTAATATCCGTTCAAACAACACAAGCACACTAGCAGAAGCACTCAGCAAACAATCCTACGGCACGTCATGGCCCGAAAATACCAGCACAACAATTCCCAAGATAGAAACGTAAATGTTCACAGTTCATACGTCTACGCTAGTTGTTCGCACCCTACATGCCAAACTACGATCTTTCCGATTTTATTATTATTACCTAGCATGCATACTAGTAACCTTCTGTAATTAAACCAGTATTCGCTACTTTTCTTACATCAAGATGATACCACATCAACGTCTCTTAGCTGCTGACGACCGGGCCAACTCCGTCTTCTAGGGCGAAGTCCACGAAGTCCAAGTCTGGGTCCGACTCGGGTCTTCTCAGGCGGAGTCCCAGTCTGAATTTATTAGATAAAAACTTACCATCAGTTCTGGTACAGTCCACTTCAAAAACAGTAGTTGCCTTTTTCAAACTCGGACGGGTCAAAAGCGCGATTAAACGACGAATCGGGTTCGAGCACCCGAACCCCGAGCACAGAACCCGGCGCACATTTTCTGAGGCACTGTTCCCAATGTGCGGGTTCCGAGGCACGGATCCCGAGACGCGGTTTTCGAGGCACATTTCCCGATGTGTCCAGTTCCCGCTTTCCCCGTCCTAGGTCCGATTAATGGTCCGGATTAATCGATCTACGTTTCCAACATCGTTCAACAATCACAGTTCGTTCCACGGTCTAATGTCGTCCAAAATCAAAACTGATTTAATCTCCTCTTTTGTTTTCAAACCTTTTCTGTTAAAAACCTTAACTTTTTGTTTCCAATTCAACCCCAAACCAACAGATCCAAAGAAACAGTATCTAATTCACCACCCCGATCTAAGAACAGCTCGAGAAAGAAAGTAAAACAAAAGGAAGGGAAGGTCGGTGTGAATCCGGCCGGCCACCGGCAGAGACGTCGGCGATCAACGCCTCATGGTGGCGACTCATCATAGAGGACAGAGACGACGACGAGGATGAGACGACCGTCATGGGAGCGGCGGAGTACGACGTCGTTCTTGCTTCAGATCTGGACGGCACGACGACGCAGATGGTTTCCGTGTCAGACCGGCGAGAGACGGCGAGAAGAAGCAAAAACGGCTCGGGAGAGGGGGAGGGAACGACGACGGCGGCGGGGTTGGTTTCGGACGGTAATGGAAAAGAGGGCGGCGTCGGCGAGCTCGAGTGGAGAGGGAGAGAGGTGAGAGGGCGGCGGGCTTGGGCACGGAGAAGACGATGGAGCTCGGGATGGGGACGGCCGACGATGGGCTCGGGTTGAACGGAGATGAGAGGGAGAGGTCGTGGTCGGAGAGCTCGGGAGAGAAGAAGACGCGTGGGTTTGAGGAGACTACGCGATGAATGACGCTGATGTTAGTCTTAGTGCCCGTAGTTCAATCCTAAATGTCCAAATGTATATATCATCGTTAGCAATAAAATTAAAGCGGCTTTATATTACTTATGTGTTGGAGTAATATATCGATGTGTGCTCTGATCTATGCCCACCATGCGAATAGAACCATAGATCGAGATAGATCACACTCGATGGGTCCCTAGTCAACAAAGCTTCACTAGAAGCGACTAACATGAAAGATGGCTCTTTATGGCTTACGTTCTGTTAGTCATTGGAATGGGATTCCGGAGTCTGATCATAGATATCATGTGGGACATGATATTGGACGACCCGCCCTGAATATGTGCCATAGATTAAGTCATGAACATATTCAGTGTTGTAGCCTGTCATGTATCCTTAGACCAAGGAGTCTTTGTGATCGCTATGTAGTCAACAACTGAGTTTGACCTGAGCCTAACGTTGTCCGTAACAGGGCTTCCATAACGGCCAGGATTGGCTTGGGGACGGGCTATATGAGTGACACGAAAGGCGGCTAGGGGATTTATCCCTTATACTGAGGTATGGGAAAGATATCGGTTCTCGGCCGCTTGATCGAGAGTGACTGAAAGAATAACATGACCATGCACATGATACTGGGTATCATATCTTCAGTCATCTCACATATCAAGGAACGGTGATTGAGAATAATAAGGATGACGGCTCTATGCCTTATCTCAATCAGGATATCGGAGATAAAAGGATAATGACAGGGACGATGGAAAGGTTAGAATCGACAGGGTCGATTCGCTATGCAGTGTCAGGCAATACTAAAGTCTCGTTAGTTGCCACTTAAATAGGATCAAGTAAAATGGGATTTTACGTTGATCTATTGACATGCATAAACCTAAGGGTCACACCGGAGGATGAAACTCATTGACACATTTATGGAGAATGACCAAAAGGGAGTTGTCTCGGGACATGACCAAAACTGGGTTTTGGGTCATGTGCCCGTAAGTGAATAGGACTTTACGGATCGAGACAAGGCTTGGAGTCTTGGGATTGATTGCGTTGGATAATGTTGGACATTTCCGGTATGGAAGGCTTGGAGGCGATGAGCGAATCACGGGACCTCGTTGGAAATGGCAACGGGCCATGTTCCAAGAGGCCCATGAAAGGCCCATGCAACCAAGGCTCATGGAACTAATTAATCAAGTCTTGATTAATTACTACTAAGTAAGCAAGACAAGGATTAAGGTGTTGGTGATTCACCACCTAACCCAATCTTGTCTTGCCATACTTTGTCCTATTTACACCTTACTTGACACCATACTTGTTCCATGCCTTTAGTTGGACAAGTATGGGTTTTGTTATGTTTAAGTCATCTTTTTTCAACATAACAAACACACGACAAGAATAAGAAACACATTTTCTCTCCCTCTTCCATGGCCATTTCGGGTTTGGCTAGTTTCCACCTCCATTTTTGTGTTCTTGAGTCCTCAAAGAGAAGAACTACGTGGCTTTGATTCCCATGTGGATACGTAGGCGTCTTGGAGACTCAAGCCAATCATTCGTTAACCGGTATTCTTGTTTTGGTAAGAAATAGTGTTGAATTTTTCTCTTGTGAATCCATTCTTTGTTAGTTGTTTCATGGTTTAATCGTCTCTTGGTTTTCATTGATTTTCCGCTGCGAGTTGGTTCATCTCCAACCCTACCTCGAGACCCAACAGTGGTATCAGAGCCGTGCTACCTTCGGGATTCACAAGACGGTGTTCAAAGTTTCGGTTTTGCTTGAAAGTTTCGTTTTTGACATGTTGTTTTGCTAAATTGTTTGATAACATGTTTTAAATTCTTGTTTATGGATTTAATGCATGTAAAATGAATTTTTGAAAATTATTTCAAATCTGGAAATTTTGAAATTTTTTTGATTTTTTGGGACTCGGGAGCGGGACTCTCGGGGAGCCAAACCGGGACCGAACGGGGCTCCGTTGGACGGAGCTAGGCCAAGCATGACCATTGGATGGTTGATATGCCAAGGCTAAACCGTTTTGTTAGTTATGATGAGTTTGGAACCGTCATGACGAACTCGAAGATCAAATGTTCAAAAGTTTCATTTTTGAACGGTTTCGATAAACAGAGCATCAAAAATTTTCGAAACTTGGCTATTAATTAAAACCGGAAAATCACATGATGTTTGATAACATGCTTGTTTGATAACACGATGTGTGATGTGATGTTTTCATGGTGTACATAATAGCCCCGAGCTCGATTTAATTATTTATCGCTTTTCACGGCCTGCGAGCCGTTAGAGTTAGCGTGTAATGATTCTTTCAAGGTGTGGTCGTCGAACCACTTGTTTGTAATATTTATTTATTCCCGACCTGCGAGTCGTGTATTAAATTGTAATATTTTACTCAAGATGAAGAAAGGGCGAAAAGGTCATTTGGTGGCTTTTCGGGTGTTGGCATCGGCTTGGAGTCGGTGGAGCTCAAGAAGCTAGTGGGAGTTAGTTTAGGGGGCTATTATGTGCACATTTATCGCCTTATGCTTGGTTTAGTTTATGCATCATTAATTCTATGTGTTTTATAATTGCATGCTTAACTTTATTTACCGAGCATATCACCTCACATGCAAAGATAAAATTGGAATTTTAATCCTTGTGTGTGAACCCTTAGAACCGTCATTGCATTTGGAATGTATTTGATGTGCTCATCGCATCTAGGATGTGCCAAAGTTTTGAACACAACTGGACAAGTAAAAGCGGATCATGTCCGATACCTCCCAATCATCAACACCTTACTACCTCCCCGTCCTATGAGTGTCGTGCGCATTAGCGGAGCATCCATGGGGAAGCGGGGTAGTAGGTTTGGACGACATATGTGGGTGTCGTGCGCATTAGCGGAGCACCTACATAGTGACGGGCCATAGTTGAAAATTGGTGGACCCAACTACGATTCTTAGCCTGAGGTTGAGCTAGGGTAACAGATAGGGTAAGTCGTGTACATAAGTACATACCCTAGCCAAGAGTCACATTGGATGTGATTGGATGGAGTCCTACCTACATAGCTCGATTAAGTGGTGAGCATTAGTTTAGCTTAATCGAGTGAATCAAGGATCTTGGTTTCAGATTCTAAAGGTTTAGAATCGATTGTTGGTGTTTAAGCTTGATCTTAATAAAATTTATTCAGTTTACTGATTGAATTTTATCTGTTGTAGATCAAATGGAAAATTCAGCGAACATTAATATTTTGTCATTAAAAACCATTCTTGACAGGGTCAAGCTAAATGGGACAAACTATTTGGACTGGTACAGAATTTTGAGGATAGTCCTCAAGTCTGAACGCAAAGAATATGCCCTTGACAAGGCTGTCTCTAAGACCATATCAGAGTTACATGAAGTGTCATTAATTGCTGAGAAGAATATATCAGGGATCTGGGATCCAAGGATATTCTGATGGTCAACAAGGGAATTGAAAGTGGCAAGGGCGGGGCCCATGCGCACTTGGCTGGAAAGATGAGACACTTGAGAATGTCTACTTCTACTGCCAATAGCCTGGTCATTGGAACCGGGATTACAGGAAGTTCACGGCTGATCTGAAGAAGGGCAGTGGGACTGCGCCTTCATCAAATAGCCTGAATGATCTGAAGAAGGACAATAGGACTGCGCCTTCATCAAGAAACCTGGATGATCTAAGGAAGGGCGGTGGGACCGTGCCTTCATCCAGTATTAACTCTATAGAGCTACATCTCTCTACTTCCAAAGATTCATGGGTATTAGATACCAGGACTGAATCTCACACATGCACTTATATATGGTGGCTGAAAGTAGGAGAGGTTTGGAAAGCACGAAGTGGACCTCAGAGTTGTAGCAACTGCTATAGGATCCATGAGTCTTGCTTTGCCAAGAGGCCTTGTCTTAGTATTGTATAATGTATATTGCATACCTACTTTTAGTAGGAATATTATATCTGTATCCGTGTTTGACAAGGAAGGATATAATGTTAAATATTGGAAATGCAGTTTTCAATGTTCTATGCAATGATATGTTTTATACCAGTCCTGACTTGGTTGGAGGATTGTACATATTAGATATGGGTAACAATGCCTCAAGTTCTATATATTCCGTTAATACCAAGAGGTCTAAATCCAACGATTTAAACCTAACTCTGTTATGGCACTGTCATTTATGTCGCATAAACAAGAAGCACCTATCAGCACTTCAGAAGTGCGGACTTTCAGGTTCATTCGAATTCCATTCGATCGATAGGTGCAAGGTTTGTTTGATGGGCAAAATGACTAAAGTGCCCTTTTATCGATCGCGATGAAAGGGCGGGTGAATTATTGGGGCTGATACACTCGAATGTGTGTAGATCAATAAGTTCACTTGCTAGGAGGGGTTTTAGCTACTTTATCACATTTACTGATGATTACAGTAAATATGGTTATGTCTATTCGCTGAGACATAAGTCTGAAGCTTTTGATAAATTCAAAGAGTTTAAGACTAAAGTAGAAAACCAGCTCGACAAAGGTATTAAGGCACTTCGATTGGATCGAGGTGGAAAATACTTGACCACAGAGTTATTATTAGATCATCTAAAAGAGAATGGGATCCTTTTGGAATTGACTCCTCTTGGGACACTGTAGATGAAAGGTGTAGCCAAACGGAGAAATCGGACATTGTTAGACAATGGTCCGTTCCATTATTAGTTGGACTGATCTCCCAATCTCTTTCTGGGATTATGCTCTAGAGACGACCATATTCATAGTGAATCGGGCTTCGACAAAGGGTGTGGAAGGGACACCATTTTAAAATGATATGGGATGATGCCCGCTTTGTCCTTCCTAAAGATTTGTGGTTGCGAGGCTTATGTGAAACATTTGGTTTCGACTAAGCTCGAACCAAGATCTGAGATATGCACCTTCGTGTGGTATCCCAAAGCAACAAGGGGATACTACTTCTACAATCCCAGTGAGAACATGGTGTTCGTCGCATGGGGTGGGGTCTTTATGGAAAAGGAGTTTTGTTTCCAAAGACATCATTGGGAGGACTGTGCATCTCGAAGAAATTCAGGATGGTACAGATCTGTCTAAACCAATTG
This sequence comes from Erodium maritimum, assembly GCA_963921825.1. Classification (NCBI taxonomy): domain Eukaryota; kingdom Viridiplantae; phylum Streptophyta; class Magnoliopsida; order Geraniales; family Geraniaceae; genus Erodium; species Erodium maritimum. The sequence goes on along the minus strand of OY997589.1, from coordinate 27,636,240 downwards.
GCAATCCAGTAGAAAGGAGCCAGAGATTGTCGTAGAGTAAGAACCAATTCCTGTTACAATTCCAGAAGGTCCAAGGCGATTTGAAAGGATCAATCTTCCACCTCCAAGATATGGTATCTGGAGGTGACAATGAAGTCATGGTGGATCACGATGATCCAGCCACCTTTCAGGAAGTCGTGGATGGGCCCAACTCCGAGTTATGGCTGGGAGCCATGAGGGAGGAAATGCAATCCATGTCGGACAACCGAGTCTGGGAACCGGTTGATCCCATCAATGGTGTGAGGACCATCGGATGCAAATGGATCTTCAAGGTGAAGATGGAGAAGGACGGCAACCCTCAGTCCTACAAAGCTCAACTGGTGGCGAAAGGTTATAGGCAGATCCAATGGATTGACTATGAGGAAACCTTCTCCTTAGTGGCTATGGTCAAAATCGATCCAAATTCTTCTTGACATAACTGCGTATCATAATTACGAGATATGGCAAGTGGATGTCAAAACCGCTTTCCTAAATGGAAATTTGACTGAGTACGTTTTTATGTCTCGGCCCAAAGGTTTTGACGATCCGAAGAATAAAGGAAAGATTTATAAGTTGTTGAAATCCATTTATGGATTGAAACGAACTTCTCGGAGTTGGATCCTTCGTTTTGATGAAGCTGTAATTGGATTTGGCTTAATCAAGAACGAGGATGAATCTTGCGTTTATAGAAGGCTAGTGGGAGCAAGATTACCTTTCTGGTTCTCATTGAAAATGACATCCCAACCTTGCACGAGACTAAAGCTTGGTTGAGGAAGTGTTTTTCAATAAAGGACTTAGGCGATGCTTCTCATATCTTAAGGATTAAGATATGTAGAGATCGCACCAAGAGGGTCTTGGATTTAAGTCAGGGAACCTATGTGAACAAGGCATTGAGTAGGTTCTTAATGCTCGATTCAAAGAAAGGACTCTTACCCACTAGTCATGGCATTCATCTCAGCAAGACTTAGTGTCCTAAGACACCTGATGAGTTGAAAAGGATGATGAAAATCATATGCACCTGGGGGCAGGATCGATCATATATGCCATGACATGTATGAGACCAGACGTCTCGTAAGCCTTATGTTGTACCAGTAGACATCATTCTAACCCGGGGGAAAGATGATGCTGAACTAGTCGTCGAAGGATCAGTAGACGCTAGTTTTCCAAGACAAATCCAGATGACTTTAGAAGTCAATCAGGATATGTGTTTACGCTGAATGGCAGAGCTTTAGCTGGGAGAGCGTAAAGCAAGATATCATTGCCGAATCTACGACAGAGGCCAAGTACATGGATGCTGTAGAGGCAGCTAAGGAGGCTATGTGGATTTGGAAATTCATGGCAGGGCTGGGTGTAATTAAAAACCCATCCAGCCCGGTGAATCCATCTTGCGACAACGCAAGGGCCATTGCACAAGCTAAAAGCCTAGATCGTATAACAAATCCAAACATGTACTGCGACGTATCCACCTCATCAGATAAATACTGAACTGAGGTGAAGTGAAGATAACCTATATTGCAACAGATGATAACATAGCCAACCCTTTGACTAAGGCAGTGTCGATGCCTGAACATGTTAGACATATAAAGTCGATGGAGACATATTGGAGTTTAGATTGGAACTAGGGCAAGTGGGAGATTGTTAGTCTTAGTGCCCGTAGTTCAATCCTAAATGTCCAAATGTATATATCATCGTTAGCAATAAAATTAAAGCGGCTTTATATTACTTATGTGTTGGAGTAATATATCGATGTGTGCTCTGATCTATGCCCACCATGCGAATAGAACCATAGATCGAGATAGATCACACTCGATGGGTCCCTAGTCAACAAAGCTTCACTAGAAGCGACTAACATGAAAGATGGCTCTTTATGGCTTACGTTCTGTTAGTCATTGGAATGAGATTCCGGAGTCTGATCATAGATATCATGTGGGACATGATATTGGACGACCCGCCCTGAATATGTGCCATAGATTAAGTCATGAACATATTCAGTGTTGTAGCCTGTCATGTATCCTTAGACCAAGGAGTCTTTGTGATCGCTATGTAGTCAACAACTGAGTTTGACCTGAGCCTAACGTTGTCCGTAACAGGGCTTCCATAACGGCCAGGATTGGCTTGGGGACGGGCTATATGAGTGACACGAAAGACGGCTAGGGGATTTATCCCTTATACTGAGGTATGGGAAAGATATCGGTTCTCGGCCGCTTGATCGAGAGTGACTGAAAGAATAACATGACCATGCACATGATACTGGGTATCATATCTTCAGTCATCTCACATATCAAGGAACGGTGATTGAGAATAATAAGGATGACGGCTCTATGCCTTATCTCAATCAGGATATCGGAGATAAAAGGATAATGACAGGGACGATGGAAAGGTTAGAATCGACAGGGTCGATTCGCTATGCAGTGTCAGACAATACTAAAGTCTCGTTAGTTTCCACTTAAATAGGATCAAGTAAAATGGGATTTTACGTTGATCTATTGACATGCATAAACCTAAGGGTCACACCGGAGGATGAAACTCATTGACACATTTATGGAGAATGACCAAAAGGGAGTTGTCTCGGGACATGACCAAAACTGGGTTTTGGGTCATGTGCCCGTAAGTGAATAGGACTTTACGGATCGAGACAAGGCTTGGAGTCTTGGGATTGATCGCGTCGGATAATGTTGGACATTTCCGGTATGGAAGGCTTGGAGGCGATGAGCGAATCACGGGACCTCGTTGGAAATGGCCACGGGCCATGTTCCAAGAGGCCCATGAAAGGCCCATGCAACCAAGGCTCATGGAACTAATTAATCAAGTCTTGATTAATTACTACTAAGTAAGCAAGACAAGGATTAAGGTGTTGGTGATTCACAACCTAACCCAATCTTGTCTTGCCATACTTTGTCCTATTTACACCTTACTTGACACCATACTTGTCTCATGCCTTTAGTTGGACAAGTATGGGTTTTGTTATGTTTAAGTCATCTTTTTTCAACATAACAAACACAAGACAAGAATAGGAAACACATTTTCTCTCCCTCTTCCATGGCCATTTCGGGTTTGGCTAGTTTCCACCTCCATTTTTGTGTTCTTGAGTCCTCAAAGAGAAGAACTACGTGGCTTTGATTCCCATGTGGATACGTAGGCGTCTTGGAGACTCAAGCCAATCATTCGTTAACCGGTGTTCTTGTTTTGGTAAGAAATAGTGCTGAATTTTTCTCTTGTGTATCCATTCTTTGTTAGTTGTTTCATGGTTTAATCGTCTCTTGGTTTTCATTGATTTTCCGCTGCGAGTTGGTTCATCTCCAACCCTACCTCGAGACCCAACAACTGAACCCTAATAAGCTCGCTTATAAGGCACGAGCTTGGCTTTGGGCCTTAGGCGAGGCGTTGGTTGGGTCGGCTTGGCTTGGGCCTGCGCTCTGGGCCGGGTCCAAGCCTGAACCCCCCCTTTTTTAAACAACTTTTAAAACGTCCTCGATTTAACTTTCCGATCCGCTTTTCAAGCACGACGCTTTAAGTCGATAAAACTAGCGTTTTTATTTCTTTTAAACCGGGGCGGTCTTTACAATTCCTTTGAACCTGTCAACTATATCCAATGCAAATATGGTTTTAAGGGCTCACATAACAAGGATCAAAAACCAATTTTATCTTCGCATTTGAGGTGATATGCTCGGAATAAAAAGTTAAGCATACGATTCTAACAAAACATTTAGAATTACTCATGTAAAACGAAACCAAACATAAAGCGATAAATGTGCACTAATAGCCCCCTAAACTAACTCCTGCTCGCTTCTTGAGCTCCATCGACTCCAAGTCGATGCAAAAACCCGAAAAGTCACCAATTGATGTTTATCGCCCTTTCTTGATCTTGAGCAAAAGATTACAGTTGGATAAACGACTCGTAAGTCGAGAAATAATAATTATTGCAAATAAGTGGTACGACGACCACACCTCGAAAAATAATTACACGCTATTACTAACGGTTCACAACCCGTGTAAAAAACGCTAAATAATTAAAACGAGCTCAAGGTTATTATGTGCACCATGTCAACATCACATCACACCACACCAGATTTTAGGTAGCTTGGATTGAATTTTTCCGTTGATCTTGTTATACTGATTGACTAATAAAATGACAACATGAAATTTTTTTCAAAAAAAAAAAAAAGATCAAGAGGGGTAATATAAAAATTTCCCATCTATTTATTTCAAAAGTATCTGGTTGACATCGACGTATATATACTTCCAGACTTTTACTGATTTCCATCTATACCCTCCTCCTGGTGCCTTTGTCGCGAATGGTCTCACACTGGCAAGTTCTGCGGACAAGTTGGAGCACCATACTCAGTTGAAGAGCTACCGTAATCATAACAGAGATTCCAATCGTCTTTGCCAGTAAGCTACATCAGTCTATTGATGGCAGGCAGCGCTAATTGCAAAAGATTAGCCCTTTTTTGCTCTTCAGCTCTGAAGCATCCCGCTGCTCCCCTTCGCTGTTTCTCCGTCTGCTCCGATCACACAAATGGGACTCAGATTGGTCCTGGCAAGTCTAGTGACCCTTCCATTTGTCCTTTCTATTAATTTACATGGTAACCTGTTTTATGCAGCATAGGTGTTTGTAGAAATGCCTCTGAGAAATGGTTTCTTGAGTTTGATTATTAGTCGATTGCATTAGCATTATAAGTGGTAGTTTTGCTGGTTTAATAACGTTTTTCACTCTTTTGGACATTAAATTGGGAATTGCCCATGCTTGCATTTCAAGATCAGAGGATGGAGCAGGGACTTATCACCCAGAATTTAGCAGATGGCATAACGGGGGTGGGATATGCCATAAGTTAGCTTCTGTTGACCCAACAGTGCTCATTGAGATTGGTGCTGTTGTTCATTCCAAGTCTGTGCTGGGTGCAAATGTTCATGTTGGTTCTGGAACTGTTGTTGGCCCTGCTGTAACTATTGGTCAATCATCTAAGATAGGGTACGGTTTCTTCCTCATGCGGTGTCATTTTCCCTTGATATGATTTTATATTCTTAGTTGTATTAGATTACTACACACACTGAATTAAATATTTAGGCTTGCCCATTTCTCTCATTCTTGCTTGGAGGTCTACTCTGAAATCTGAGTGAGATACAATTTGAGCTTACAATGGTAATTTCATGTAAGGTTTTTCTTAGTAATCCTTACCTCAACCAAGTTGAATTTGCACTTTAATGTTGGGTTTTGATTTTTTTGGATTTTTATTCGAAATTTATAATTTTAAACCTAGCAATTTAAATATTTTATTTCAAATGCAATTTTAGTGTTGGGGACCCATAGCAGTTAAAAATATAGGGTGGTAGCTTGTCATTTGAAAGGGCATGTTTTGAAGGTGCTTGGATTTGTTCAAATCCACATTTTTTGAGTTATCAAAACACTCAGAGCATCTCCAATGGTTAGACACTGCACAGTGTCTATGTGCAGTGTCTAACCACTGTTTTTGGCCTCTAGACACTGTTTCCAGACACTGCTCCTCCAATGGTAGTGTCTACGCAGTGTCTATGCGCAGTGTCTACACAGTTTTAGTTAATTAAAAAGCACCCCACATTTTTAATACTAATTTTATTTCATACCACACAAACATTACATAATATTTAAAACGCTAGATAATTTAAACGCTAATACATAAGTAGATAATTTAAAACATAATTATTAAAATACGATTAAACTAATTCCTATTTCTACTAATATGTAAACGCCACCTCGCATCGTCCTTGAGCATCTCCCACACAGGACGTTTATTCCACAGCCCATGTTTGCCTTCATAATCAGAAACGGCCGCGGCATATATTTCGGCATCCGTTGCCCCTCTCCTATGGTCGGCCAGTTTCTCCCGGTAGCATTTCTCAAACCACTTGCACTTCTTGCTCATCTTCTGGAAGTGGTCCTTCACTTGCTTCTCTGTCCGTGGTGGCCAAGCATCGTTCCCGGTCTGTACGTAAGCCAGGTACAGAGCATGCCAATACTGGCCCCCGGGCTCGTAGTGGGTGAGCCAATTGACCACCAAATGAATTTCCTCATCTAGTGACCAAAGAGGCCCAGTTGCCCAAGTAGACATATCGACTTTATAGAAAAAAAAAAAAGGAAATGCTAGAAAACGAGAGAAATTGTAGAGAGAGAATGTGAGAGGTGTGAAAAATGAGAAGGGGTGTGAGGCTATTTATAGGAGGGGAGGGGTCGGGGTCGGCGCGGCTGCCACGACCTAGGGTTACTATTTCAAATAGTAACCCTGACACGCTCCTCGAGGCTCCGATAATTCGATAAAAAATTGTTTTTTTTTTAATAACACACAAATCAAGGTTTCCAAACACACCATAAAGCTGTTTGATTTGTATGGTTACTTATATTCATATCTATGTACATGTCGGTGAGTTTGTTTGTGCATTCATGCATTATAGGTTGTTTTATGAAGTTGCTTCTCTGACATTACATCATATATATAAATGATTTTTAACAAAACTGGTATATTTTCTGTAGGTATAATGCAGCACTCAGTAATTGCAGCATTGGTGATTCGTGTGTAATCCACAATGGTGTTTGCATTGGTCAAGATGGTAATAGTTGTTGATACTGTGATCTGTTTGTTTAATGTACTCAATTACAATTAAGAGAAGGCATCTTTTCTTTAAGTTTGGGATCTCATTTGGATGCTGTGTAACAGGATTTGGATTTTTTGTTGGTGAAAATGGAACCATAGCAAAGAAGCCCCAAGTAGGTCATATTAACCAATTTTAAAGTAAAAAGTATCTTCAGCTCCTTTATTTCTCTAAATCCTTGTAAAATCTCCTTATGTGTTATCATAAAACATGATAAATGAAATCTTTATTTGATCCATCTGATGTTATTCATTGGAGAAAATTTCTTTATTGTGCCTTCTTATAACAGACTTGATGTAAAAATGCTGTTCTTTTCTGAGACCTACAGAGAGACTCACAAACAAATCCAGAGATATTAAAATAAAATACTAAAAGGGCTAATAGATAATATCAAAACTAAAATAAAGGAAGTTGTATGGAGTTATATTAATGTCTATCGTTTCTCCTTTTCCATCATCAGATGCTCAGTGTCAGGATAGGAAACCATGTGGAGATAGGTGCAAATACATGCATTGACAGGGGCAGGTGAGATTTTATTTACGTTTATGTATCTGCATCAATTTGGATTTGGAAGCTTATATGAAGCTTGAAAGTTTACTCATACCTTTTGATTGGGAATGCAGTTGGAGAGATACAGTCATTGGAGCTCATTCAAAGATAGATAATTTAGTGCAGGTGGGTACTTCATTTTTTTCTTCTGATTAATGTACTTGACTTACAACTGCTAGCACTTTCACTTTGCAGATTGGTCACAATGTTGTTATTGGGGGAAATTGCATGCTTTGTGGTCAAGTGGGAATTGCAGGATCTGTGACGTATGTTGTATTCATATCAAATATCCAGATTTTTCTTCTTACATATATGTTGCCCCAATTGTGGTTGCTGACATTGCCAGAGTTACTTTATTTTAGGTTGGGAGACTATGTAACTTTAGGTGGAAGGGTAGCGATTCGTGATCACGTCACAATTGTATCAAAGGTATTTACTTATTTTCTTCACCATCGTTATAGAATTTTACATGGTTTTGCCTAATCATCGTATCTGTAGAGTTTATAGGTTAATTATCTTTACGATTCCGGTATTCCTTGGAAAACAGAAGGTCCTCACAATTATCTCTGCCCCTATATTTGTTTTGATATAATAGATCAGGAACAGAACATTATGTTAGAAACTTTTTAAGAAATAGGAGTTTCCTTAATAGAGAGGTAAAGTTGCAATAATATTTAAGGTATCCAACAATAGCACCTTTACTTATTTCCTATTAAAAAAACAAATATCACCTTTACTGATCCCTTACTGAAATTGAGCTTTACTGATCCCTAATGAAATTGAGAATATGACATGATCATTTTTATTTCAAGGGTTAATTACAAAAAACTACAATATGTTTTTCCCACTTGCTACAAACTACACTATGTTTAAAATTGGACAAAAACATACAATACGTATTGTCCAGTCTTTTGTTAAAATAATGAACAAAATATTCTGTTTTGTTAAGTATTGAGCCATATGTTTTACCCACATTACTTTTCAAGGCTAAATATTTTGACCATAATACGTTTCAATGCTATATGTTTTGACCACAGTACTTTTCAATGCTATATGTATTGTCCACATATCTTGTAGGGGTTAACAGAATTGTTCATTATTATAACAGATGTCAGTGCACAAAACATATTGTAGTTTTTTTGTAATAGATTCATAAAGTAACTAGTTATATATGCTATGGTAGTTAATTATACACACAAACCCAAAGTTCTGTCGAAGAGAAGAAGCAAATACTTTCCTTGCTTTCACATCTCTCTCTCATCAAACCTTACCTGCAGCTTCCTCTGTATGACAAGTACTGAAGAACCTAAGCAATGTTATGTTACTAGCATGGCTTTGATGAAGCATTGGCATAATAGTAACTGAAGCCGATCAGAATATCAAAATATTTATCTGTTATACATATATTAACTTCATACTTGTTGATTACATATAACTCATTTTATTCAAAAGAGAGAACTTCAGTGATTGATGTGGATGCTGAACTCTTTATCCACCATATATGATATGAGGGAAATGACAATCTTGGATGGATGTCTTTGAACATTGCAGGTCCGGCTTGCAGCAAATAGCTGTGTGACAAAGGATATCACGGAGGCTGGCGATTATGGTGGCTTTCCTGCTGTAAGTATTAGTTACTAAGCCTGATTAGACTCTTGGTGTGATCGGGATATTGTATTGACTTATAAACCATCTCCATTTGCAAGGTTCCAATTTCTGAATGGCGAAGACAAGTTGCCACCTATTCTCGGATTTCAAAGAAGGGAACCCGTTAAAGTTTTGTTTGAAAGGAGACCGTTTTGCTTTGTATTTTACAGTTCTATGAACCTTTTCTACTGTGCAGATCCTTATACCCTACTTGTAAGCCCTTTTTAAGTTCAAATTTCTCTCATTTTATATGATTCATTAATGAAGCAAGTCTCAAGTTGGTATTCAGTAACTAATTAGATTAATCTATTAACAATTACAACAGAGGACTCAAAAGAGAATTGCAAAGAATACATTAGGAACGACATGAAGCTTAAAATGGAACAGTAAGCAAATATTATATATCTCGCCAAGCCACCGAACCAGAACCAAAACGACGAATTACAAATGAAAAAAAAATCAAACGAAGGGAAAAGCAACAAATAGAGTAGAATCAGGTGAAATAGAGTGGACACTTCTTGTCTCTGTAGAGAGGCAAGATGAGGCCGTCGGGTCCCACCCCGACATCACAGTTGGCATGCAATCGATGGCGCTTAAAGATCCACGACGACACCTTGAATCGGATGGTCGACGATACCTCCAGCCGAAACATGACCGTCCCTCTCGCGCGATCCGCCATGAACTCCGACCACCGCTCGTTATCCACCGTCAGGGTGGTCCCGCCAAACCTGCCGATGATAACCGTCGTGTTCTTGGGCTCCTGATAGAAGGCGTAGCCGAGCAGTGGCGCCGCCCCGATCTTCTCGTCCTTGTAGTAAACCGCCCCGTCTATGGAATCGTAGTATACTCCGATGTTGAGGTTAGCGTTTCGGGCGGTGACGTTGAGGGTTATCTCGGCGTTCTCGAAGCCGGGGGAGGCCTGGGCGAGGGCCGGGACGGAGAACTGGTGGAGGTGGAACCTGGGGCGGTGGGGGCGGAGGCTGAGCCAGAGGATGAAGGTGATGATGCCGATGATGAGGAGGAGGCCCAGGAATATGGCGCAGATGAGCTTGGAGATCTGGGTGGAGAAGCTCTCCCGCACGCGGTGGGCGAAGTAGCGGGCGGAGCGGTGGCGCTTGATGGGGCGGTGGTCCTGTCGGGTTTCCGGGGTGACGGTGTAGATCGGGATATGGTCGGGGCTTCTCATTTTGGCGGTGGTGAAAATGCCATAATACGTGGTTTGTATATTTATGTGGATCGAGGAGAGGGAAGGTGGCGGGAGAGAGAAGGAACGTTGGAGAATTTGAGTCTTTTGAACCCATGAAGAAAAGAATCAGCTTATTGTTTTATGATTTTTAAAATCAGATATATGGCTGAGTATCTCCTATGTCACGCCAGGTCTATCAAGATGCCAGTATTACTACTTGTCCCTACATACTTGAGCATCTCCAAGGGTAATTTACCAGTCAGGTACTCAGGTTTAACGGTTATGTTTAAACATCATTATTTTAGTGTTTAAGTTTAATTGCTAAGTCTAACTTTACGGCGATAAACTTTTAATCAGACTTGATGGTTCAACTGACGACCGCTGCCGGTGGGGCTTTCCTCCACCACACATCTAGTGTTCCACTGTCGATGCTGGCCTGTGTCGTCTCCTTCCTCCACCGCCAGTCGCCGACCCTCCATTCCGCTCACCACTTCCCTCCGGTCAGATCCGACCCCCCCTTCGTCCTCCTTGCCTCCCTCAACCATGCTTCTCGCCAGGCCGGAAAACTTGGCCCTGCTGCCGACTGAGCCCCTCCTCCGACAGGATCTGCTAAGTCCCACGCCACCAACCACCGCTCCTCCCTCCCATCTCCGTTTCTCTCTCCCCCACGGTGGTCAGACCTGCCGGTTACCTCCCCCGTTCACCGGTGACGACCAAGGAAGATCGACAGCCCCTATCCTTCAGTTTCAGCTCCCAGCGACGACGATTGAACTACCTCAGGCCGAGTCTCCTAGCCACGATCTTTTTCCGGCCAGACGAGCAGATCTGCGCCCAGTTTTTGTCGGAACACCGCAGTCGATGCCGTTCAGCTGTGCTCCTACTTTTCGTGTTTACCCGACCAGTCCCGTGCACCAGCCCCCAGCGGATCGGATCTGCACTCGTCGGCGCCGTCCACCTCATCCCGATCTCAAATCCAGACTTCGGAGGCCGGTCGAGAATAGTTTCTTGCTCGTCATTGCTGTTTATGTTGTTTATTTTAGATACTGTTTATTTGGTTTTTGTTGGTTCTCTCTATCGGAATCTTAGATATCCGGTAGGTGTAGCTGCTGCCTCTGGTGGCGTGTCCGGTCGGGTTTCTTTATCAGTTTATCTTTTCGGAGAGCTGATAAAAAAGACCGACATGGTAGTAGTTTTTATCTAGGTGCTGCGTCACCCATATCGAGAGCTATTCATCTCACTGCTCGTCTTTCGGATTTCCGGAAACGATCAGTGGATGCAACGCTTGTTTGGCTTGGTTTGAGTTCGATTTGTAAGATCTGTTAAATGTTTAATGAATCTTTCCCTTTCAAAAAAAAAGAAGAGTAGGTTTCAATTTTTTGTTTGGTTTTGTCCATCTCTTCAAGTCTCAAACACTCTTAATTTGATCAACCTAAGAATCTTCCATTCATTTACACTCCATCTCGATGCTTATAGGCAGTGGGTTGGCTTTGATTATAAATGTATAGGACTTTTTTTTTCTTTTGAAAATGTTCTAGATAATTGATCATTTTAAAAATATTAAATATATGAAATGAGATAATTTTCTCGCATTCGAGATTATAGTTCAAAACTCCCGTTTAGAATAGGTGTTGCGGCGTCTTAGGCTACACAACAAACTTCTATCATAAAAAATAAAAATTAGTAGATAAGCTCAATTAAACAAGACCAAAGGTCTAAATACCCCCATATGGTGGTTGTCTTAGCTTGTTAGATGGCGAGAATCATCACCCCAAAGCAGGGGCGGAACTACATATAGCTTAGGGTGTTCCATGGAACACCCTGAACATATGAGCAACTAGCCTAATGGTATAAGGCTTTATAATCTTTACTTGAGATCTTGTGTTGGATTCACGCTCGAAACACCCTTGACTTATCCTCCATTTTTCGCTTGGAACACCCTCACTTATCCTCCATTTTTCGCTTCTCCTTTGGGCTTTTAGATGTGGTCTTGATTTGGAAGCTTTTAAATCTTTTAGATGTGGGCTTGATTTGGAAGCTTTTAAATCAGCATTAAATCACACCAACTATTTTACCTCTTTTTTTCGCTTCTCCTTCTGGCTTTTTTAGATGTGGGCTTGATTTGGAAGCTTTTAAATCACACCAACCATTTATTTTTCACTTTTCGGTTTGAGCTCCAAAGCCTTTAAATCCGCATAAAAATTAACCCCTTCAATTGTGGTTAGTATTTTTTTCTCACGGTTCATACAACAATTGTTTGTATATCAAATGGTACTTATAGTGCTGCAGAATATTTATGTAAAAAAACTGTAAATCTAGTGTCTATTTTAAGGGCGTAATTAAGAAATTAAGAAAAATGAAGAGGGATATAACTAGAAAAGTAAGAAAAAATTTAAGGAAACTATTAATTTTTTAAAAAATAGATAATAAAAATCAAAATAAAATTAAGGGTGCACAATTAAGAAATTAAAATAAATTAAGGGGAATTATTAAGAAAAATTGAAAAATGGACGATAAAAAAAAATTAAGGATCATGTGCCTCCCTCGAGTCGCCACTGTTGACGGCTACCCCTGAAAAAAATTTCTGGTTCCGCCCCTGCCCCAAAGAACATGACCCGACCAGATGGGCCCGCAATCAGGTTGAGAGGGTTGTTCTAAACTCTGACACCGGCCCATATGAAGGCGGCAACGAACATCCCCAAGTGATACAACCGATCTTGCAGCGAGGCGACGACGACAACGGTAGGGTATTTAAGACATTAACAGCAACATGAGGTTGACTTGACGACCAAGAATTTCACCGGTAACTCCCAAATTTGGCAGCGACAAAGAGGAGATGCGGATGGACTTCTCGCAGGAGCCAAGGGGAGGAGGAACAAAGGCTTAGACCCCACTAACAAGGTCTATGGAGGAGGAAACAGATCCAGCACGCTCGCCGCTAGTGAACGTCAATCGAGGGAGGAGGCAACCGGACGATTTGAGCAGGGGTGGGAAGAAACTAATACCAACAGCCCGTAGCCACCACACGTATTGGCCATATTAATCAATGTTGCTGGAGAAGGGAGAGGCCGAAAAAACAGGTACGACAAAAGTTTGTTGAGGCCGAAAATAAGAGACGGGATGAGACGGTCGGAGTAGAACGGAGAGAGGGTAGGAACAAAGGATAAGGGAGAAAGACACGTGAAGTTAGGATGAGGAGTTAGCTGGCGACATACACAGGAGCTTGGAGGTCGCTTTCGACAATAAAGGCCAAGAAGAGGTGGCTGCTTAGAGAGAAAAAATAGGATTTTTTTTTGTTTTAATAGTGATGGTATATAGAACGTTTTTTCTTTCGTATGGTGAAACTCTTTTAAAATGAATTTTCTTAATAATTAGGGTTTATGTAACATGAAATTATAAGGACATTAAATATTAATTCTTAGATATACTGTGATCTTCAGATACGCTCTCGACTCGCGAGATATTCCTCCTTACCGAGGTAATCTTAGCCTCACCTATGGAGGCCCCTACTCCTGCCGCCGACATGACTGTTGTTTACACTATCGATCTTGTCTCATCGCAACCCAACGTGGTGCAGCACACGCCATTTGTGCTACCACTGTGTCCCTCCTCGGAGGTCAAGCCCCTTACTAAGATGAGACGGAACCGGAAGCCGAAGAAGTCTCTGCCTTTGGTTCCTCTAACTTCTCCTTCCACAGACCTTCTCCGGCTCCGACGTCAGTGGCGCCTACGACCTTCGCTCTGGGATCCTCTGAACTGATGGTCAAACCATGTCGGGGTCGTTCCCTCAAGTTTAAAACCTTAACTTTTACCCCATGTTATGTTAGGGTTCAGTGACGCCTAACGTCTTGCTTAACCATTGGGCAGGAAGGATGACCCCAACCAATTTTTCGAGAGGGCATTCATGAGGTACTAGATCGAGGAAAACCCTGATCAAGAAGAGGATGTAAGTGAAAGATCGGCGTGAGGAGTATAGGTGAGAGTTGGTAAAATGACATGCCGAGATCTATGAGGCCTTTGGGAGGTCTTAGTTTATTTAGGAGGATTGGCAACCCGACCTCGTATGGGGTTCCTCCACTGATTTCAAGGCTCCCTCTCCAAACCACGTGCATCAGGAAGATGGACTATATTTCGATTATAACTAAAGGACTATGTGTTGAGTTATCCACGTATGATTCACTGTATTGCTAATTGTCCTCTAATTAGGTTTAAACAATAGTAACATTGGCCCTTTTAGTGAAAATAAGAAAAGAAAAAAAACTAGTGTCAGCATATCATATTGACAATAGTGCAAAGAAGTAGGAAAATATAGGGTGAGTGTGAGTACATGCAAGTATTCGGCTCTAGTTTTTTTTGACCGAAAGGTGCAATTCATTAATTTAAATCTAGTACATCTGAGTGCATCAGGAAATACTCCCTGACCACGAAGACCAACAACTGAAAAAAGACACAATGGTGTCGCAGTTCTTTTCATATTATAACCGTCACTGACAGTTTATGATGGGCCAGCTATCACTGAGTTGGGATGCCTCATGGGGCGCGACAGAAGACGGAGAGGAATAATGGGATACCGGAGATCCTGAGGGACCTCGACGGTGATGGTGAAGGGGGGAGGCAACACATCGTACATGGACCCCTCCCAGAGCCAGTCCCTAATGCACGGTGTACCACTCATTCCTCTTGGCGGGGCTGCTCCAGCAGCTAACCTCTTGCTTGCTCTAGTTCCCTCTCCATTCACCACAGGGGGTACCGAGGGCCTACCAGTAATGGGCTAACGTGACCCACCATTAGTGGGTTGGGAAGGGCCACCACTAATGGGCTGTAGATGCCCATCAGTTTTGGGCTGCAGATGCCATTAGTCTTGGGTTGTAGAGACCCAAAAGCAAACCCTAGATGGGGTTTCCTTGGAACACATGTCACCAGGGAGACCGCCGCACGATGCTTCGACAGCGGTGGCGAAGGTGTTTGTAGTGGTCGATGTGGTGGCGGAAGGAGACCTGGCCCTGGATCCCACCTGCGCGACCCATCCTGGATCGTAGGGTTTGGAGGAGCCTGAATCAAGGGGATTTGTCACGCCCCAAATCCGGTTTTGACAGGACTCGAGACGTGAACTAGGAAACAATAATAAATAAAAAATATTTTAAAAGAAATAAGTTCCAACACGATAATGCAAATCAACAAATCTGACAAAGCTAGTCAACAACTCGGAAACCAAGTAATAAATATGTTTAGTAATAATATGAAGGTACGTCTCTAGACCATACTAGACTAAGACTCTCGCTAGCTCCCAAGCTCTGAGAATCCCGCTAGACCAAATCCCGCTCAACACTTGTAGAACAGTAAAGTAAAGGGGTGAATTTTCGCTCAGTAGGAAAAAGTAGTTAGGGCGATGAGCTATCCGATCACCACCACGAGTAACCGTCCAATTAGGGCATACTAGTAAGCACAGTAACTATGAAACAGTTAAACAGAAAATTCAAGACAACGCTTAGTCCCCACTCGGGTGCAACCCGTAAATCAGTCTCGACACTAAACCAAACTTATACCACTTTTCTCAACTATGACCTTGGCAACTATCATCCACTCAAGTCTCAATGGACAACGACCACGGTTATCTCACAATCGACCACACGTGCGAACCCGCACGACAATACACTAAACTCAGGTAAAACTGTATTTCAAATCAAAGAAGATCACCTAACATGCATAAGCAGTCACATCAGTCAACACAGATCAACACACAGAGTAATATCAACAATCACTGCCACCTCTGGTATCCCAGAACAATGTGCCGCCTTCCCATAGCCCAGCTCGACCACATCTTACCAAAATTGACATCGGCCTAGACATCTTCCCATCGGGGTACAACTCATAGCATACTGGAGCGGAGTCCTCCTACGGTCGGGTATCTTCCCGCAGCACGGGGTACAACTCATATCGTTCAGCCAATACATACACACATGTAAAGCAATAGCAACCACGCAGCAAATCATTAGCAATACACACACATTGAGTCTCCCATGATACGCCAGATCACACCACTTTAGCACATTTTACCGACACCTAGTCGGAAGGCAGGCGCACCTTATCACGGAATCATAGCACATTTTACCGACAACTAGTCGGAAAGCGGGTGCACCTGATCACGAAACCATAACACATTTTACCGACAACTAGCCGGAAAGCAGGCGCACCTGATCACGAAACCATAGCACATTTTACTGACGACCGGTCGGAAGGCAGGCCCACCTTATCACGGGCAATAGCACGTGTAAGAACCGCTCCCAGTCGATCCCGGTCGAACCAGTGACTTTTAAGCCAAGTTTGACTTTCTGCCGGAAAAGTGAACTGAGGACTCAGGAGGTCACTCGGGGCTTTTTCGGGGCCCAAAAAGCTTAGCCGTCATCACGGTTGGCTTAATTGGGCCGTTTCCATTCATTTGAGTATAATATCGAAGGAAGTCAAATTTGGTCAAAACTGAGTTTTTTATCGAGTAAATACATTTAAATTTGGACTGCTGGATTTTAAATGGAAGAGAGTGGTCCCCATTATGCAAAGTGTCACTAATGACTTGGAGGAAAGAAAAGAGGCTCAAATGTCATCTCTACCCTCACTAGTTGTCCATAAAAGGGATAAGAACTAAAGGGTTTTTGGTCTTTTTCACCTCTAGGTCTTTTAAAGGCATTAGATGACACAATTTCAGCTCATTTTCTCTAGTTGCAGCCGAAAATTGAGAGAGGATGGAGAGCTTGGAGCTTCCATGGTGTCTTGAAGAAAAAGCAAGAGAAAAGAGAGACCTTTTGTATCAATCTCTACCCAAATCCTCTCCAAAATACCTTCATCTTCATCAACTCATTCTCCTAGAGGTATGGATGCTCACAACTATTCATTTCATCTACTCTCATTTCTTGGGTTTTGTGGGTTTTTTGGCTTGAAGTTGATAAACTAGCTTTGTTTTGGTTGTTTGGAGAAGAAGTAGTGAAGTAGCAGGTTTGGATTGTGCTCTTGTTGAAGCTTTGAAGAACCCATTTGAGGGTGTTGTTGTTGGGTGACTTTGGATGAACTTTTGGAGTTTTTGATTTGATTGTGATTTGGAGGATCCTTGGAAACTTGTTTATTTGTTGATTTGTACCATGGGTAGAGGAGTTTTGGAGGTATTTGATTGTTTTGGAAGCTGGAAATGGTTAAAAATGGAGTTTGGTGGTGGATTTTCGGAGAAAAGGAGCAGGAGGATGAAGAAGGGCGGAACTGCCCTGGAGCGTCACGGATCCGTTACGGATCCCGTGACAGGCGACGTAACGGCTCCGTGAGGGAGACTGTGACGGCACACGTCACAGCTCCGTGACGTCTTCCGTGAAGGTCGGTGTCACGGCTCCGTGACAGTGTCCGTGATCGACCGGTTCTGGGTGTTTTTGAAGGTTTTTCCACCGTTTTGAGTTTGTTTTGGAGCTGAACTTTTGGAAGGGTTTTGGGGACCTTTTGTTACTGTTAAGTAGGGTCTAATTAGAGTTGTTTTGTGTTCCAAGACCACAAGACCTTGAAGAACGAAGATCTTGAAGACCGAAGACCTTGCCGGTACCCGTGTGAAGAACGGTGTGGTGACTATCGATTGTGACATCAGAGTGTTGAGAGGAAGACCGCGAGGTAGGGAAAGTCTTAATTCCTTAATTAACGCTTAGTATGCATGATTAGGATAATAAAATCGAAAAGATCCTAGAATTGCCTATAGGATGCGAATAACTAGAATAATCGTATTTCAATTACTAATAAATGGATGAGTGTAGTACGCATGCTTAGGATGATGACGATTAGTGAAGTTTGCTTTCAATACTTGGGAAATTGATTTACTGGTAGAGAGGCTGTGAAGAGCTCTCGGATTAGTTGTGTGCTAGGTTCACATGCTTGGTTGCTAGTTATTAGATTAACATAAAAGTCTAATGAAACTATATTAGCTTGTATGATTGAATACTTAATTGATCGTTCACATGATGCTTGATTGGTTGAATGCGTACTTGGTTGTTTGAGTGTTTGTGTTGATATAATTGTTGATGGAACGGATGATCGAGTATGACTGGTTGTGCCACGGGGTAAAATCAGGTGATCGATTTACCGCTGGTTCGTGACAGGTAAGTATATGGTAAGTGTGGAGTGTATTGGATGTCTTTGTTATGATGAAGGTGTGATTCGATGAGTGTTGATTGGTGACCAAGTCATGGTGTGTTTCCTTTATTCGCATTCTTGCTTAAAATGCTTGTTTGGTTCGGTACTACACCGGGGGGGGGGGGGGTAATCCGGTGCCATGGTAAAGGTGGAGTTTGACAGATACAGTGAGATATTGGTTGAGAATTGGAGCTTGAGGGCATTCATTACTGGATATTACGGGTATTGATTATGAGTAGATCCTGCGGGATATTAATTGGGTTATTTCTTGAGAGATGGTTAATGAGGTTTCACCCAAGGGCGTGCGTCCCAGTGGAGCACCACCTTGTTTCCCTATGACATATGTTCCTTTGGAGGCATTTCTGGGAATCCCGATGATAAGCGCCCAATTGGGATTGTTTCCGGTGCCCCAACGCATGTGCTTCCTCTGGACCGAGGGAAAAATCTAATATGACATGGGTACTCTGGTGGATCGGAATTATGGGAACCGAGGTGATCCTAGAATCTATCCATGAATCGGAGGCTAGAGAAAGCAAGTGGTTGGCATGATATTAATTACTCCCATTTTACTCGTATCTTTTCGTTATGGAACTTTTATGCACTCGTTTAAGCTACGGTTATTTTTGAGGATTCGATATTGCTATGATCATATATTTTATTCATTAGTACTACATTGTTAATCGTATTATTATGTCATTTGTTTATCCGTTTGAACAGTTTAAGTATTGATATAAAGGTGGAGTTATTGAGATTTTTCCTACTGAGCGTAAGCTCATCCCGTTTGTTTCTTACTATCTTACAGGAGTACCAGATGTCTAGAGTGGGAGAGGCTTGGGAGCTTCAGTCCTTTTGGGGATTCGTTTTGGATTTGTGTTGTTCTTTCCTGTTGAACATTTTATATATTACTTTGTACACCGAGCTGTGACTCATTGAGAATTTCGAACATTTACTTATATCGTTTTGATGGAGTTTTTATGAGATTCGAGTATTTTATCAGTCGTTTATTACTTAATTTATATTAACTTGAGTTGCGTCTCGAATCCGTTCAAAACCGGATTTGGGGCGTGACAATTTGGTATCAGAGCCTGGTTTCATTTGAAACAGGTTGTAATTTTCGAACTGTTTTCAAAACCTCGGACCAACGTCTATTAGGTGGGTAGAGTTAGGAAGTCTAAGTCGTGTACTCAGTGATGCAGAGTTAAACACGTTGATGCATAGAGTGAGAACGACTCGAGTCTTACTGTTTTATTGGTTACTTCAATTTGAACTCCTTTTACTATAACTGTTATGTCGCTTGAGTAGTACCCTAACCTTATTGACTGTAAGATGCAGCGATCGGTGAAACCGATTGGTTGAGATCGGTATTGGGTCAATGAGCAATGACTGAACCGTTATATGTTGATTGTTGAGTAAAATGTTTGTTCGTTAAGTGTATTACCACTGTGGTTGGCTGTTTCGGGGTGTTAAAGCTGAAGGATTAATTGATTGAAGTATTGATGAGGTTGGAGATTGGATTCGTTAGAGTGTTATTGAGGGATCGGTTGGTTATGATTTTGAAATGGGTTGAGTATTGACTCGGTTTTGATGTTGTGACTCGTTTAAGAATTTAACCTTGAACGGTATGATCCAATTGGGGTAACTTTTAAAAGGAATCGAACTTGAGTAATCTGGCACCCCTTTTGTTTATGTGTGTACTTTGCGAGGCATGAAAAATCTGTGTACTGATTGTGGTGTGAACTTGCAGAGCATGAGAACTCGTTGATTGGAATAACTTGTAGAAATTGATTGGTAATTGTCCCGCTTAAGCGGAGGGTTAGTGGAAAATACGAATAGGTCATGCCGAATTTTCTGTAAAACTAAATTGGTTGTTCTATCGCGGGTTGACTCAGGGGCGCCACTGTAGTCAAACGTGATGGTGTGATGTCAAATGGTTACAACGAGGTTCGGGGACGCCTGAACCAAGTTGTAACGATGCGAGATCGACTCGATTATTTTGACTTAAGATAAGTAACTTGAGGAAGGAGAAAAGTTGCGATAAGAGGAGTGAGGACTTAATTTCAAACGCTTTGCCTGTGCTTTCCACCCCAGTGATGGGTGTGTTTGTGTGTGAATTGTGCCTCCTGCGGGAGTTGGTTGCTTTACTTGTTTGCTGTGTGAGACGCACAAGGTGCGGACTTCTCTGTCTATATAAGTACTATATACGACTTATATACTTATCCCTGATCCAATTAGGATCCGTCGAGACGAACGAGAACGTCTCGTTGCTTAAATCGCTTCGTTAGTGTTGAATTGAGTTGAACTGTACGTTTTACTGCAGCGAGCTTTCGTGATGTCACGCGTCTATGTTCCGAGAGGTACCCGGAGTCGCCCAGCTTTGGGGCAGAGTCAGTCACCAGCTGTTGGACTGACAGGGCCAGCAGGTGCCCCGGGTGCTGCTCCCGCAGAGCACCAGAGCTTTGAGAATGGACCGTCAGGGTCACCAGTGAGAGATACCCCAGTCGCAGAGCCGACACAAGCACTTAGTGCTCAGCAGGAGACCGCAGCACCGGCGCCAGAGCCCGTGTCTGCTACTGAGACAGTCGTCGTAGAGAGGCCAGGACAGATGGATAGCTACACGGCCCAGGCACTTCGTGATTTCCGTCGTTTGGGTACACCGACCTTTTCTGGGAGTGCTGACTCCGAGGCAGCAGTTTTATGGCTGGAGCGGATCACTTGCAACCTTGACACGTCCGGTATTTCTGAGGGACGTCTGAGAGTTTCCTTCTCCACCTTCCAGCTTGAGGGTGAGGCTTTTTACTGGTGGCAGTCTGTGCAGACCAGGGTTGGTGAGGATTTTGAGCTCTTCAGTAGGCTGTTCCTGGAGCAGTACTTTCCGCGATCGGTTCGGGATGATCGACGCCAGCAGTTCATGGATCTACGACAGAGGGGGATGACAGTAGCTGAGTATGCGGCGTGGTTCTTATCTTTGTCCCGCTTCTCACCCGAGATGGTACAGACTGAGGACAGTCGTTGCAGACGGTTTGAGCATGGGCTCCTCCCTGCTATTGTGGATCTGATTATTGTTTTGAGGACAGAGGTGTACTCTACTTTGGTTGACCAGGCCTTAGCAGTAGAGAGACACTTTCTAGAGACTGCCCGAGAGCGAGAGGCGTGATGCTAGACGGCAGAGGACTTCTGCGTACTTCCAGCCACAGTTTCAGCAGAGTGGTTTGCGTAGAGGAGCAGCAGTAGCATCAGTTGGACCTGCTCCGTTCACACAGTTCTGTCCTACATGCAGACAGCAGAGACATTTGGCCCGAGACTGCCCGAGGGGCAGGGGACCAGCAAAGCGACCGATGGATCGCCCACAGGGATTTGGTGAGAGGCAGCGTGTTGATGATCTGACTTGTTACCAGTGCGGCCGGTAGGGACATTTGTCTTTCGCTTGTCCCGACCGGGTCGGAGTTGTACCTCCACCGAAGCCACAGCAGGCACAACCTCGTCATGAACCTCCCGGCCGACCATGACAGGCACAACAACAGAGAGCTCCGCGTCAGGCGGCGGGAGCGATAGCCCCGAGACACCAGGCGAGGCCCCAACAGCAAAGGTGGCACTACCACCACCACCACCGAGAGGAGAACCACCAGCACGGCAGGGTCGAGTTTATGCAGTTGCAGATGCTAGGGTTGAGAGGTAGTATGCCGGCCATGAGGCCATTCAGGGTACGTGTTTATTGTTTCACTCGTGGGCATCTTTTTTGTTCGATACGGGTGCATCTCATTCGTTTATCTCTACTTCTTTTGCTCGTTCTTTGGGTTTGGTGACGGAGACCCTTAGTAGACCCTTGTGTAAGAACCGCTCCAAGTCGATCCCGGTCGAACCGGTGACTTTTAAGACAAGGTTGACTTTCTGCCGAAAAAGTCAACCAAGGACTCGGGAAGTCACTTGGGGCTTTTCCGGGGCCCAAAAAGCTTAGCCGTCATCACGGTTGGCTTAATTGGGCCGTTTCCATTCATTGAAGTATAATATTGAAGGAAGTCAAATTTGGTCAAAATCGAGCTTTTTATCGAGTCTTTACATTTAAATTTGGACTGCTGGATTTTTAATGGAAGAGAGTGGTCCCCAGTATGCCAAGTGTCACTAATGTCTTGTAGGGAAGGAAAGAGGCTCAAAAGTCATCTCTACCCTCACTAGTTGTCCACAAAAGGGATAAGAACTACAGGGTTTTTGGTCTTTTACACCTCTAGGTCTTTTTAAAGTATTAGATGACACAAAATCAGCTCACACCTTAGTGTTGCAGCCGAAAATCACAAAGGGAGAGAGCAAGAGAGAAGCTCATTTCTTGAGGAAGAAGATAGTGAAGAAAGTTTGGATCTTGGAGCTAGTTCTTCATCCTTTTGACTCCATTTTGCTTCCCTCTCCTTCATCTCATCATCCTAAAGGTATGGATGCTCTCAACTCTTCATTTCATCTACTCTCAATTCTTGGGTTTTGTGGGTTTTGGCTTGAAAGTGATGAACTAGCCTTATGTTTGTCTATTGGAGAAGGAATATTGAAGTAGGATGTTGAGTTTATACTTTTGTTGAAGTTTGATGAACATTTTGAAACTTTTGATTTGATTGTGATTTGGAGAATCATTGGAAACTTGTTTGTTTGTTGATTCCTACCATAGGTAGAGGAGCCTTGATGGTATTTGATGGTTTTGGGAGCTGGAAATGGTTAAAAATGGAGTCTGGTGGTGGATTTTCGGAGAAAAGGAGTTGGAGGTTGAAGAAGGGCGGAACTGCCCTGGAACGTGACGGATCCGTGACGGATCCCGTGACGGGTGACGTCACGGCTTCGTGAGGGACACCGTGACAGCACACGTCACGGCTCCGTGACGTCTTCCGTGAGGGTCGGTGTCACGGCTCCGTGACCGTGTCTGTGACCGACCAGTTCAGAGGGTTTTTTTAGGGTTTTTCCCCCGATTTGATCTTGGTTAGGAGCTGATCTTTGGAGGGGTTTTGGGGAACCTTTTGTTACTGTCAAGTGGAGTCTAATTAGAGTTTTGCTTTGTGATCAAAGACCACAAGACCTTGAAGAACGAAGACCTTGAAGAAAGTAGACCTTGCCGGTACCCGTGTGAAGGACGGTGTGGTGACCATCGCTTGTGACAACAGAGTGTTGAGAGGAAGACCACGAGGTAGGGAAAATCTTAACTTCTCATTTAAATAACGCTTAGTATGCATGTTAGGTTAATAAAAATGGAAAGGTCTTAGAATTGCCTATAGGATGCGAATAACTAGAATAATCGCTTTTCAATTACTAATAAATGGATGAGTCTAGTATGCATGTTTAGGATGACGACTATTAGTGAAGCTTGCTTTCAATACTTGGGAATTGATTTACTGGTAGAGAGGCTGTGAAGAGCTCTCGGATTAGTTGTGTGCTAGGTTCACATGCTTGGTTGCTAGTATTAGGATATTCAAGAGTCTAGTGGAACTAGATCGAATGCATGCCTGATTGTTCTTAGTTTGACTTGAATGCTTGAATGTTCATTGATTACTTGAGTGATGATTAATTGTTGATTGAACGGATGATCGAGTATGACTGGTTGTGCCGAGCGGTACAATCAGGTGATCGATGTACCGTTGGTTCGTGACAGGTAAGTATACGGTAAGTGTGGGATGACATTGGATGCCTTCTTTGTGATGAACGTGGGTACTTCTAAGATTGAGGTTTAAGTGAATGTCTTGGGTGTTTCGTGGTGAAAGTGTGAATCGATGAGTGTTGGTTGATGGACGTGTTATTGTATGTTTCCTTTATTCTTGTTCTTAAATGATAATGCTTGTTCCCTTTATTCTTATTCTTGTAATGTATGCTCTTTTGTTGGTTGTATGTTTGTTTGCTTGGCTCGGTACTACACCTGGGGGGGGGGGGGGGGGGGTAATCCGGTGCCGTTGTGATGGTTGGAGTTGGACAGATATAGTGGGATAATGAGTGATGTGAGGAGCCTGAGAGCTCGGTAGATCCTACGAGATATTGATTGATTATTGGAGTTTGAGAGCTCGGCATATCCTACGGGATATTGACTGATTATTGGAGCCTGAGAGCTCGGCAGATCCTACGGGATATTCATTGATTATTGGAGCCTGAGAGCTCGGCAGATCCTACGGGATATTGATTGACTATTGGAGCCTGAGAGCTCGGCAGATCCTACGGGATATTCATTGATTATTTGTTACCAAGGTTTCACCCAAGTGGTGTGTCCCACGGGAGCACTACTTGGCTCCCTATGATTTATGGTCCTATGGAGGCATTCCCTAATGGTTTTCGGTGCCCCGATGCATGTACCTCCTCTGGACCGAGGGAAAATCGGACATGACATGGATACTCTGGTGGATTGGAACATGGAAACCGAGGTGATCCCAGAACTTATCCATCGAACGGAGGCTTGAGAAAGCGAGTGGTTGGCGTGATATCAATTGCTTCCGTTTAATCTTTATGGTACTTTATATCGAATCTTTTATGGAACCTTTCAAGTTAAAGTTATGTTTAAAAGTACGACATTTATCTTATTCTATCTTAGTTCTTTATATCATTTCATCGTATTTATCTTATTCTATCTTAGTTCTTTATATCATTTCATCGTATTTATCGTATTCTATCTTAGTTCTTTATATCATTTCATCGTACTTATCTTATTCTATTTTGTTGCCTATTATTTCATTGTCAATCGTATTTCTGTAATTTTATTGAGCTACCTTTGTAAACAGTTTACTATTTGACTTAAGGGTTGAGTTATTAAGGTTTTTCCTACTGAGCGTAAGCTCATCCCCTTTGGTTTCCAACTGTGTTACATGTGTGCCGGATGTCTAGTGAGTTCGAGGCTCGGGAGCTTTTGGACTTCTTGGGGTTTTTAGTAGAGTTATGTTGGTCTTGTGTATTGAACATCCTTTATCTTACTATTTACGTTGAGCTATGACTCACGAGGATTTGAACTACTTGTTTATATATATCTTTTTGATGGAGCGTTTATGAGAATTTTAAGGTTTTATTAATTGTTCATGATTTTTATTTATTTTAACTCAGGTCACGTCTCGAGTCCGGTCAAATCTGGATTTGGGGCGTGACACTTGTGTCTTGAGACCCCAGTTACGGGGGAGGTGGTGTTGGATATTGTTTGTCGAGATTGTGAGGTTCGAGTGGCAGATTTCCCATTCTTGGGTGATCTACTCATTCTGGAGATGACTGCTTTCGACGTGATCTTAGGGATGGACTGGCTTACGTGATATCAGGCGACGATTGATTGCTTTCGACGGTAGGTGACCGTGCGATCTGGTGATAGAGTCATCACTTGTGTTTTGGGTAGCAAGAGTGGAGTCCTTCTATCCGCCTTGACTACTGGAGTGGAGGCCGAGGTGGTGCAGAGTGGTAGAGACTTACCGAGAGTAGTGTGTGAGTTTCCGGACGTATTTCCGGAGGAGTTATCAGGTTTACCGCCGGCGCGAGAGATAGAGTTTCGGATCGACTTGATCCCAGGCACCGCGCCAATCTCGATGACACCTTATCGATTTGCGTCAGTTGAGTTGGTCGAGTTGAAGCGCAACTCGAAGAGCTACAGGAGAAGGGTTTCATCCGCCCTAGTGTCTCACCGTGGGGAGCACCCGCCCTCTTCGTGAAGAAGAAGGGTGGCGCTTTGAGGATGTGCATCGACTACCGAAAGCTAAACCGGGTGACGGTGAAGAACCGCTACCCGATGCCGAGGATCGATGACCTGTTCGATCAACTGAGAGGAGCGACATGTTTCTCCAAGATTGATCTAAGATCAGGCTAATACCAGTTGAGAGTCCGAAAGGAGGATGTGGAGAAGACCGCATTTCGGACACGGTACAGACACTTTGAGTTTCTAGTGATGCCGTTCGGGTTGACGAACGCACCAGCAGACTTCATGGATTTGATGAACGACATTTTCAGACCGTACCTGGACCAGTTTGTCGTAGTTTTCGTTGACGACATCTTGATTTACTCGCCTAGTGAAGAGGCACATGAGGAGCACTTGAGAGTGGTTTTGACCTTGTTACGGGACCAGCAGCTGTATGGGAACCTAGAGAAGTGCGAGTTCTGGCTCGCAGAGGTGAAATTCCTTGGACATGTGGTGTCCCGAGATGGTATCTTAGTCGACCCAGCGAAGGTCGATGCAGTTTCGAAGTGGGCAAGGCCCAAGAACGTGTTTGAGATCCGTAGTTTTCTGGGGTTGACCGGTTATTATCGACGCTTTGTCCAGGACTTCTCACGTTTGGTTGCACCTATAACAGCTTTGACTCGCAAAGGAGCAGAGTTCATTTGGACTAGTGAGTGCGAGCACTCGTTCTCAGAGCTAAAGGCTCGTTTGACCACCGCTCTGTTAGTCTTAGTGCCCGTAGTTCAATCCTAAATGTCCAAATGTATATATCATCGTTAGCAATAAAATTAAAGCGGCTTTATATTACTTATGTGTTGGAGTAATATATCGATGTGTGCTCTGATCTATGCCCACCATGCGAATAGAACCATAGATCGAGATAGATCACACTCGATGGGTCCCTAGTCAACAAAGCTTCACTAGAAGCGACTAGTATGAAAGATGGCTCTTTATGGCTTACGTTCTGTTAGTCATTGGAATGGGATTCCGGAGTCTGATCATAGATATCATGTGGGACATGATATTGGACGACCCGCCCTGAATATGTGCCATAGATTAAGTCATGAACATATTCAGTGTTGTAGCTTGTCATGTATCCTTAGACCAAGGAGTCTTTGTGATCGCTATGTAGTCAACAACTGAGTTTGACCTGAGCCTAACGTTGTCCGTAACAGGGCTTCCATAACGGCCAGGATTGGCTTGGGGACGGGCTACATGAGTGACACGAAAGACGGCTAAGGGATTTATCCCTCATACTAAGGTATGAGAAAGATATCGGTTCTCGGCCACTTGATCGAGAGTGACTGGAAGAATAGCATGGCCATGCACATGATACTGGGTATCATATCTTCAGTCATCTCACATATCAAGGAACGGTGATTGAGAATAATAAGGATGACGGCTCTATGCCTTATCTCAATCAGGATATCGGAGATAAAAGGATAATGACAGGGACGACGGAAAGGTTAGAATCGACAGGGTCGATTCGCTATGCAGTGTCAGGCAATACTAAAGTCTCGTTAGTTGCCACTTAAATAGGATCAAGTAAAATGGGATTTTACGTTGATCTATTGACATGCATAAACCTAAGGGTCACACCGGATAATGAAACTCATTGACACATTTATGGAGAATGGCCAAAAGGGGGTTGTCTCGGGACATGACCAAAACTGGGTTTTGGGTCATGTGCCCGTAAGTGAATAGGACTTTACGGATCGAGACAAGGCTTGGAGTCTTGGGATTGATCGCGTCGGATAATGTTGGACATTTCCGGTATGGAAGGCTTGGAGGCGATGAGCGAATCACGGGACCTCGTTGGAAATGGCCACGGGCCATGTTCCAAGAGGCCCATGAAAGGCCCATGCAACCAAGGCCCATGGAACTAATTAATCAAGTCTTGATTAATTAGTACTAAGTAAGCAAGACAAAGATTAAGGTGTTGGTGATTCACCACCTAACCCAATCTTGTCTTGCCATACTTTGTCCTATTTACACCTTACTTGACACCATACTTGTCCCATGCCTTTAGTTGGACAAGTATGGGTTTTGTTATGTTTAAGTCATCTTTTTTCAACATAACAAACACAAGACAAGAATAGGAAACACATTTTCTCTCCCTCTTCCATGGCCATTTCGGGTTTGGCTAGTTTCCTCCTCCATTTTTGTGTTCTTGAGTCCTCAAAGAGAAGAACTACGTGGCTTTGATTCCCATGTGGATACGTAGGCGTCTTGGAGACTCAAGCCAATCATTCGTTAACCGGTGTTCTTGTTTTGGTAAGAACTAGTGCTGAATTTTTCTCTTGTTAATCCATTCTTTGTTAGTAGTTTCATGGTTTTAATTGTCTCTTGGTTTTCATTGATTTTCCGCTGCGAGTTGGTTCATCTCCAACCCTACCTCGAGACCCAACAGTGGTATCAGAGCCGTGCTACCTTCGGGATTCACAAGACGGTGTTCAAAGTTTCGGTTTTGCTTGAAAGTTTCGTTTTTGGCATGTTGTTTTGCTAAATTGTTTGATAACATGTTTTAAATTCTTGTTCATGGATTTAATGCATGTAAAATGAATTTTTGAAAATTATTTCAAATCTGGAAATTTTGAAAAAAAATTGATTTTTCGGGTCTCGGGAGCGGGACTCTCGGGGAGCCGAAACCGGGACCGAACGGGGCTCCGTTGGACGGAGCTAGGCCAAGCATGACCATTGGATGGTTGATATGCCAAGGCTAAACCGTTTTGTTAGTTATGACGAGTTTGGAACCGTCATGATGAACTCGAAGATCAAATGTTCAAAAGTTTCATTTTTGAACGGTTTCGATAAAGCGAGCATCAAAAAATTTCGAAACTTGGCTATTAATTAAAACCGCAAAATCACATGATGTTTGATAACATGCTTGTTTGATAACACGATGTGTGATGTGATGTTGGCATGGTGTACATAATAGCCCCGAGCTCAATTTAATTATTTATCACTTTTCACGGCCTGCGAGCCGTTAGAGTTAACGTGTAATTATTCTTTCAAGGTGTGGTCGTCGAACCACTTGTTTGTAATATTTATTTATTCCCGACCTGCGAGTCGTGTATTAAATTGTAATATTTTACTCAAGACGAAGAAATGGCGAAAAGGTCATTTGGTGGCTTTTCGGGTGTTGGCATCGGCTTGGAGTCGGTGGAGCTCAAGAAGCTAGTGGGAGTTAGTTTAGGGGGCTATTATGTGCACATTTATCGCTTTATGCTTGGTTTAGTTTATGCATGATTAATTCTATGTGTTTTAGAATTGCATGCTTAACTTTATTTACCGAGCATATCACCTCACATGCAAAGATAAAATTGGACTTTTAATCCTTGTGTGTGAACCCTTAGAACCGTCATTGCATTGGATGTAGTTGACGGGTTCAAAGGAAGAATTACATTGGATGTAATTTGAGGCATCATTGCATTTGGAATGTAGTTGATGTGCTCATCGCATCTAGGATGTGCCAAAGTTTTGAACACAACTGGACAAGTAAAAGCGGGTCATGTCCGATACCTCCCAATCATCAACACCTTACTACCTCCCCGTCCTATGGTTGTCGTGCGCATTAGCGGAGCATCCATGGGGAAGCGGGGTAGTAGGTTTGGACGACATATGTGGGTGTCGTGCGCATTAGCGGAGCACCTACATAGTGACGAGCCATAGTTGAAAATTGGTGGACCCGACTACGATTCTCGGCCTGAGGTTGAGCTAGGGTAACAGATAGGGTAAGTCGTGTACATAAGTACATACCCTAGCCAAGAGTCACATTGGATGTGATTGGATGGAGTCCTACCTACATAGCTCGATTAAGTGGTGAGCATTAGTTCAGCTTAATCGAGTGAATCAAGGATCTTGGTTTCAGATTCTAAAGGTTTAGAATCGATTGTTGGTGTTTAAGCTTGATCTTCATAAAATTTATTCAGTTTACTGATTGAATTTTATCTGTTGTAGATCAAATGGCAAATTCAGCGAACATTAATAGTTTGTCATTAAAAACCATTCTTGACAGGGTCAAGCTAAATGGGACAAACTATTTGGACTGGTACAGAATTTTGAGGATAGTCCTCAAGTCTGAACGCAAAGAATATGTCCTTGACAAGGCTGTCTCTAAGACCATATCAGAGTTACATGAAGTGTCATCAGCTGCTGAGAAGAATATCTCAGGGATCTGGGATCCAAGGATATTCTGATGGTCAACAAGGGAATTGGAAGTGGCAAGGGCTGGGCCCATGCGCACTTGGCAGGAAAGATGAGACACCTGAGAATGTCTGCTTCTACTGCCAACAGCCTGGTCATTGGAACCGGGATTACAGGAAGTTCACGGCTGATCTGAAGAAGTGCAGTGGGACTGTGCCTTCATCAAATAGCCTGGATGATCTGAAGAAGGGCAGTAGGACTGCGCCTTCATCAGGAAACCTGGATGATCTAAGGAAGGGCGGTGGGATCGTGCCTTCATTCGGTATTAACTCTATAGAGCTACATCTCTCTACTTCCAAAGATTCATGGGTATTAGATACCATGACTGAATCTCACACATGCACTAATATATGGTGGTTGAAAGTAGGAGAGATTTGTAAAGCACGAAATGGACCTCAGAGTTGTGGCAACTGCTGTAGGATCCATGAGTCTTGCTTTGCCAAGAGGCCTTGTCTTAGTATTGTATAATGTATATTGCATACCTACTTTTAGTAGGAATATTATATCTGTATCCGTGTTTGACAAGGAAGGATATAATGTTAATATTGGAAATGGAGTTTTCAATGTTCTATGCAATGATATGTTTTATACCAGTACTGACATGGTTGGAGGATTGTACATATTAGATATGGGTAACAATGCCTCAAGTTCTATATATTCTGTTAATACCAAGAGGTCTAAATCCAACGATTTAAACCTAACTCTGTTATGGTACTGTCATTTAGGTCGCATAAACAAGAAGCGCCTATCAGCACTTCAGAAGTGCGGGCTTTCAGGTTCATTCGAATTCCATTCGATCGATAGGTGCAAGGTTTGTTTGATGGGCAAAATGACTAAAGTGCCCTTTATCGATCGCGATGAAAGGGCGGGTGAATTATTGGGGCTGATACACTCGAATGTGTGTAGACCAATAAGTTCACTTGCCAGGAGGGGTTTTAGCTACTTTATCACATTTACTGATGATTACAGTAAATATGGTTATGTCTATTCGGTGAGACATAAGTCTGAAGCTTTTGATAAATTCAAAGAGTTTAAGACTATAGTAGAAAACCAGCTCGACAAAGGTATTAAGGCACTTCGATTGGATCGAGGTGGAAAATACTTGACCACAGAGTTATTAGATCATCTAAAAGAGAATGGGATCCTTTTGGAATGGACTCCTCCTAGGTCACTGTAGTTGAAAGGTGTAGCCAAACGGAAAAATCGGACATTGTTAGACAATGGTCTGTTCCATGATTAGTTGGACTGATCTCCCAATCTCTTTTAGGGGTTTTGCTCTAGAGACGACCGCATTCATAGTGAATCGGGCTTCGACGAATGGTGTGGAAGGGACACCATTTTAAAAATGGTACGGGATGATGCCCGCTTTGTCCTTCCTAAAGATTTGTGGTTGCGAGGCTTATGTGAAACATTTGGTTTCGACTAAGCTCGAACCAAGATCTGAGATATGCACCTTCGTGTGGTATCCCAAAGCAACAAGGGGATACTATTTCTACAATCCCAGTGAGAACATGGTGTTCGTCGCTTGGGGTCTTTATGGAAAAGAAGTTTTGTTTCCAAAGACGTCATTGGGAGGACTGTGCATCTAGAAGAAATTCAGGATGGTACAGATCTGTCTAAACCAATTGGCAACCCAGTAGAAAGGAGCCAGAGATTGTCGTAGAGTAAGAACCAATTCCTGTTACAATTCCGGAAGGTCCAAGGCAATTTGAAAGGATCAATCTTCCACCTCCAAGATATGGTATCCGGAGGTGACAATGAAGTCATGGTGGATCACGATGATCCAGCCACCTTTCAGGAAGTCGTGGATGGGCCCAACTCCGAGTTATGGCTGGGAGCCATGAGGGAGGAAATGCAATCCATGTCGGACAACCGAGTCTGGGAACCGGTTGATCCCATCAATGGTGTGAGGACCATAGGATGCAAATGGATCTTCAAGGTGAAGATGGACATGGACGGCAACCCTCTGACCTACAAAGCTCAACTGGTGGCGAAAGGTTATAGGCAGATCCAATGGATTGACTATGAGGAAACCTTCTCCTTAGTGGCTATGGTCAAAATCGATCCAAATTCTTCTTGACATAACTGCGTATCATAATTACGAGATATGGCAAGTGGATGTCAAAACCGCTTTCCTAAATGGAAATTTGACTGAGTACGTTTGTATGTCTCGGCCCAAAGGTTTTGACGATCCGAAGAATAAAGGAAAGATTTATAAGTTGTTGAAATCCATTTATGGATTGAAACGAACTTCTCGGAGTTGGATCCTTCGTTTTGATGAAGCTGTAATTGGATTTGGCTTAATCAAGAACGAGGATGAATCTTGCGTTTATAAGAAGGCTAGTGGGAGCAATATTACCTTTCTGGTTCTCATTGAAAACGACATCCCAACCTTGCACGAGACTAAAGCTTGGTTGAGGAAGTGTTTTTCAATAAAGGACTTAGGTGATGCTTCTCATATCTTAAGGATTAAGATATGTAGAGATCGCACCAAGAGGGTCTTGGATTTAAGTCAGGGAACCTATGTGAACAAGGCATTGAGTAGGTTCTTAATGCTCGATTCAAAGAAAGGACTCTTACCCACTAGTCATGGCATTCATCTCATCAAGACTCAGTGTCCTAAGACACCTGATGAGCTGAAAAGGATGATGAGAATCCTATGCGCCTGGGGGCAGGATCGATCATATATGCCATGACATGTATGAGACCAGACGTCTCGTAAGCCTTATGTTGTACCAGTAGACATCATTCTAACCCGGGGGAAAGATGATGCTGAACTAGTCGTCGAAGGATGAGTAGACGCTAGTTTTCCAAGACAAATCCAGATGACTTTAGAAGTCAATCAGGATATGTGTTTACGCTGAATGGCAGAGCTTTAGCTGGGAAAGCGTAAAGCAAGATACCATTGCCGAATCTACGACAGAGGCCAAGTACATGGATGCTGCAGAGGCAGCTAAGGAGGCTATGTGGATTTGGAAATTCATGGCAGGGCTGGGTGTAATTAAAAACCCATCCAGTCCGGTGAATCCATTTTGCGACAACACAAGGGCCATTGCGCAAGCTAAAAGCCTAGATCGCATAACAAATCCAAACATGTACTGCGGCGTATCCACCTCATCAGATAAATACTGAACTGAGGTGAAGTGAAGATAACCGATATTGCAACAGATGATAACATAGCCAACCCTTTGACTAAGGCAGTGTCACTGCCTGAACATGTTAGACATGTAAAGTCGATGGGGACATATTGGAGTTTAGATTGGAACTAGGGCAAGTGGGAGATTGTTAGTCTTAGTGCCCGTAGTTCAATCCTAAATGTCCAAATGTATATATCATCGTTAGCAATAAAATTAAAGCGGCTTTATATTACTTATGTGTTGGAGTAATATATCGATGTGTGCTCTGATCTATGCCCACCATGCGAATAGAACCATAGATCGAGATAGATCACACTCGATGGGTCCCTAGTCAACAAAGCTTCACTAGAAGCGACTAGTATGAAAGATGGCTCTTTGTGGCTTACGTTCTGTTAGTCATTGGAATGGGATTCCGGAGTCTGATCATAGATATCATGTGGGACATGATATTGGACGACCCGCCCTGAATATGTGCCATAGATTAAGTCATGAACATATTCAGTGTTGTAGCTTGTCATGTATCCTTAGACCAAGGAGTCTTTGTGATCGCTATGTAGTCAACAACTGAGTTTGACCTGAGCCTAACGTTGTCCGTAACAGGGCTTCCATAACGGCCAGGATTGGCTTGGGGACGGGCTACATGAGTGACACGAAAGACGGCTAAGGGATTTATCCCTCATACTAAGGTATGAGAAAGATATCGGTTCTCGGCCACTTGATCGAGAGTGACTGGAAGAATAGCATGGCCATGCACATGATACTGGGTATCATATCTTCAGTCATCTCACATATCAAGGAACGGTGATTGAGAATAATAAGGATGACGGCTCTATGCCTTATCTCAATCAGGATATCGGAGATAAAAGGATAATGACAGGGACGACGGAAAGGTTAGAATCGACAGGGTCGATTCGCTATGCAGTGTCAGGCAATACTAAAGTCTCGTTAGTTGCCACTTAAATAGGATCAAGTAAAATGGGATTTTACGTTGATCTATTGACATGCATAAACCTAAGGGTCACACCGGAGGATGAAACTCATTGACACATTTATGGAGAATGGCCAAAAGGGAGTTGTCTCGGGACATGACCAAAACTGGGTTTTGGGTCATGTGCCCGTAAGTGAATAGGACTTTACGGATCGAGACAAGGCTTGGAGTCTTGGGATTGATCGCGTCGGATAATGTTGGACATTTCCGGTATGGAAGGCTTGGAGGCGATGAGCGAATCACGGGACCTCGTTGGAAATGGCCACGGGCCATGTTCCAAGAGGCCCATGAAAGGCCCATGCAACCAAGGCCCATGGAACTAATTAATCAAGTCTTGATTAATTAGTACTAAGTAAGCAAGACAAAGATTAAGGTGTTGGTGATTCACCACCTAACCCAATCTTGTCTTGCCATACTTTGTCCTATTTACACCTTACTTGACACCATACTTGTCCCATGCCTTTAGTTGGACAAGTATGGGTTTTGTTATGTTTAAGTCATCTTTTTTCAACATAACAAACACAAGACAAGAATAGGAAACACATTTTCTCTCCCTCTTCCATGGCCATTTCGGGTTTGGCTAGTTTCCTCCTCCATTTTTGTGTTCTTGAGTCCTCAAAGAGAAGAACTACGTGGCTTTGATTCCCATGTGGATACGTAGGCGTCTTGGAGACTCAAGCCAATCATTCGTTAACCGGTGTTCTTGTTTTGGTAAGAACTAGTGCTGAATTTTTCTCTTGTTAATCCATTCTTTGTTAGTAGTTTCATGGTTTTAATTGTCTCTTGGTTTTCATTGATTTTCCGCTGCGAGTTGGTTCATCTCCAACCCTACCTCGAGACCCAACACGCTCCAGTGTTGATTGTTCCGGAGTGAGGAGTGGGCTATGATGTTTACTGTGACGCCTCAGGCGAGGGACTTGGTTGTGTTTTGATGCAGTCCGGGAAGGTAGTGGCCTATGGCTCAAGACAATTGAAGGTGCACGAGCTCAACTACCCGACCCATGACCTCGAGCTAGCAGCAGTGGTATTTGCATTGAAGAGTTGGAGACACTATTTGTATGGTGAGCAGTTTAGGGTGTTCTCGGACCACAAGAGCCTCAAGTATATTTTCTCTCAGCGCGACCTGAACATGCGCCAAAGGCGATGGATGGAGTTACTTGAGGAGTCTGCCTTCGAGCTGCTCTATCATCCGGACAAGGCGAATGTCGTCACGGATGCTCTGAGCAGGAAGTCGACTCATTGCGTGGCCAGCATGGCAGTACGAGAGTGGAACATGCTAGAGGAGTTGAGCTCTTTCAGACTTGAGTTTGAGTAGATCACGGATGGTATGGCTTTATGTGCATTGGTGGTTCAACCCACCTTAGTTACTCGGGTGCTAGAGGCACAGGCCGAGGATGCTGAGGCGATGGAGATTCGTGAGAGACTGGCAGACGGTGAAAAGATCGATGATTGGGAGTTGAGTGCAGATCAGGGTCTTCGTTTTAGAGGACGGTTGTTTGTACCCCGAGGATGTAGGGACACCGTGTTGAGAGAGTGTCACCACTCCCGGCTTGCAGTACACCCCGGTGGCACCAAGATGTATAGAGACATCCGACGACAGTTTTGGTGGAGGGGGATGCGAAGAGCAGTCGCAGTTTTTGTTTCAAGGTGCCTTACCTATCAGCAAGTGAAGGCGGAGCATCAACGTCCCGCTGGCTTACTACAGCCTTTACCAGTTTCCGAGTGGAAGTGGGAATATGTGACCATGGATTTTGTGAGTGGACTACCGAGGTCGTCCAAGGGGCATGATGCTATTTGGGTTGTGGTTGATCGGCTGACCAAGTCGGCATATTTTCTAGCTATGAGGATGAATGATATTGTGGACATGTTGGGTGGGTTGTATGTCAGGGAGATTATTCGTCTACATGGAGTACCGGTGTCAGTGGTATCTGATAGGGACCCTCGTTTCACATCCAGATTCTGGAAGAGTCTACAGAAGGCTTTGGGGACTAAGGTACTGTTGAGTACAGCTTACCATCCTGAGACATATGGGCAGTCAGAGCGCACCATTCAGATTTTAGAGGACATGCTTCGAGCTTGTGTGCTTGACTTTCAGGGATCATGGGAGGATCATCTGCCTTTGGCAGAGTTCGCTTACAAAACCAGTTATCAGTCCAGCATTGGTATGGCACCATTTGAGGCTTTGTATGGCAGGCCATGTAGGTCGCCGGTATGTTGGGCTGAGGTAGGGGACCGGAGCTTACTTGGACAAGATATGGTCAGAGAGACAACAGAGAAGGTCACATTGATCAGAGAGTGGTTAAAGACCGCACAGATTCGTCAGAAGAGCTATGCAGACCGACGACGTAGGCCGCTTGAGTTTCCGGTCGGAGACCACGTATTTCTGAGGGTGAGCCCAAAGAAGGGCCTACTGCGGTTCAACCGCGGTGGAGGGAAGCTATCCCCACGTTTCATTGGACCATTTGAGGTCTTAGAGAGGATTGGAGCTGTAGCTTATCGGTTAGCCTTGCCACCGCAGCTTGGGAACGTGCATAACGTTTTCCATGTGTCCCAACTGCGGAAGTACATGGCAGATCCCTCGCATGTTATCGAGTGGGCAGATATTGAGGTAGCAGATGATGTCTCTTATGAGGAGCAGCCCATCAGGATTGTGGATACGGGAGAGAAAGTCTTGAGGAAGACTACTATACCTTTGGTGCGAGTACAGTGGAGACATCAGGGAGCTGACTCCACCTGGGAGCGAGAGGACGAGATCCGAGAGAAGTACCCCCACTTGTTCGATCACTGAGGTACGCTTACTTTTAAATTTCGAGGACGAAATTCTTTTAAGGG
The DNA here is from genome assembly GCA_963921825.1 of Erodium maritimum. Classification (NCBI taxonomy): domain Eukaryota; kingdom Viridiplantae; phylum Streptophyta; class Magnoliopsida; order Geraniales; family Geraniaceae; genus Erodium; species Erodium maritimum. Next base: position 27,599,251 of record OY997589.1, on the reverse strand, counting down.
GGGTAGATTGTAAGAACCACTCCCAGTCGATCCCGGTCGAACCGGTGACTTTTAAGACAAGTTTGACTTTCTACTTGAAAAGTCAACTGAGGACTCAGGAGGTCACTCGGGGCTTTTCCGAGGCCCAAAAAGCTTAGCCGTCATCACGGTTGGCTTAATTGAGCCGTTTCCATTCATCTGAGTATAATATCGAAGGAAGTCAAATTTGGTCAAAACTGAGTTTTTTATCGAGTAAATACATTTAAATTTGGACTGCTGGATTTTAAATGGAAGAGAGTGGTCCCCACTATGCCAAGTGTCACTAATGACTTGGAGGAAAGGAAAGAGGCTCAAATGTCATCTCTACCCTCACTAGTTGTCCATAAAAGGGATAAGAACTAAAGGGTTTTTGGTCTTTTTCACCTCTAGGTCTTTTTAAGGAATTAGATGACACAATTTCAGCTCATTTTCTCTAGGGGCAGCCGAAAATTGAGAGAGGAGGGAGAGCTTGGAGCTTCCATGGTGTCTTGAAGAGAAAGCAAGAGAAAAGAGAGACCTTTTGTATCAATCTCTACCCAAATCCTCTCCAAAATACCTTCATCTTCATCAACTCATTCTCCTAGAGGTATGGATGCTCACAACTCTTCATTTCATCTACTCTCATTTCTTGGGTTTTGTGGGTTTTTGGCTTGAAGTTGATAAACTAGCTTTGTTTTGGTTGTTTGGAGAAGAAGTAGTGAAGTAGGAGGTTTGGATTGTGCTCTTGTTGAAGCTTTGACGAACCCATTTGAGGGTGTTGTTGTTGGGTGACTTTGGATGAACTTTTGGAGTTTTTGATTTGATTGTGATTTGGAGGATCCTTGGAAACTTTTTTATTTGTTGATTCCTACCATGGGTAAAGGAGTTTTGGAGGTATTTGATTGTTTTGGAAGCTGGAAATGGTTAAAAATTTAGTTTGGTGGTGGATTTTCGGAGAAAAGGAGTTGGAGGATGAAGAAGGGCGGAACTGCCCTGGAGCGTCACGGATCCGTGATGTCTTCCGTGAGGGTCGGTGTCAGGCTCCGTGACAGTGTCCGTGACCGACTGGTTCTGGGTGTTTTTGAAGGTTTTTCCACCGTTTTGAGTTTGTTTTGTAGCTGAACTTTTGGAAGGGTTTTGGGGACCTTTTGTTACTGTTAAGTAGGGTCTAATTAGAGTTGCTTTGTGTTCCAAGACCACAAGACCTTGAAGAACGAAGATCTTGAAGACCGAAGACCTTGCCGGTACCCGTGTGAAGAACGATGTGGTGACTATCGATTGTGACATCAGAGTGTTGAGAGGAGGACCGCAAGGTAGGGAAAGTCTAAATTCTTTAATTAACGCTTAGTATGCATGATTAGGATAATAAAATCGGAAAGGTCCTAGAATTGCCTATAGGATGCGAATAACTAGAATAATCGTATTTCAATTACTAATAAATGGATGAGTCTAGTATACATGCTTAAGATGATGACGATTAGTGAAGTTTGCTTTCAATACTTGGGAAATTGATTTACTGGTAGAGAGGCTGTGAAGAGCTCTCGGATTAGTTGTGTGCTAGGTTCACATGCTTGGTTGCTTGTTATTAGGTTAACATAAGAGTCTAATGAAACTAGATTAGCTTGTATGATTGAATACTTAATTGATCGTTCACATGATGCTTGATCGGTTGAATGCGTACTTGGTTGTTTGAGTGTTTGTGTTGATATAATTGTTGATGGAACGGATGATCGAGTATGACTGGTTGTGCCACGGGGTACAATCAGGTGATCGATTTACCGCTGGTTCGTGACAGGTAAGTATATGGTAAGTGTGGAGTGTATTGGATGTCTTTGTTATGATGAAGGTGTGATTCGATGAGTGTTGATTGGTGACCAAGTCATGGTGTGTTTCCTTTATTCTCATTCTTGCTTAAAATGCTTGTTTGGTTTGGTACTACACCGGGGGGGGGGGGGGGGGGGGGGGGGGCGTAATCCGGTGCCATGGTAAAGGTGGAGTTTGACAGATACAGTGAGATATTGGTTGAGAATTGGAGCTTGAGGGCATTGATTACTGGATATTACAGGTATTGATTATGAGCAGATCCTGCGGGATACTAATTGGGTTATTTCTTGAGAGATGGTTAATGAGGTTTCACCCAAGGGCGTGCGTCCCAGTGGAGCACCACCTTGTTTCCCTATGACATATGGTCCTTTGGAGGCATTTCTGGGAATCCCGATGATAAGCGCCCAATTGGGATTGTTTCCTTTATTCTTATTCTTGCTTAAAATGCTTGTTTGGTTCGGTACTACACCGGGGGGGGGGGTGGTAATCCGCTGCCGTGGTAAAGGTGGAGTTTGACAGATACAGTGAGATATTGGTTGAGAATTGGAGCCTGAGGGCATTGATTACTGGATATTACGGGTATTGATTATGAGCAGATCCTGCGGGATATTAATTGGGTTATTTCTTGAGAGATGGTTACTGAGGTTTCACCCAAGGGCGCGCATCCCAGTGGAGCACCACCTTGGTTCCCTATGACATATGTTCCTTTGGAGGCATTTCTGGGAATCCAGATGATAAGCGCTCAATTGGGATTATTTCCGGTGCCCCAACGCATGTGCTTCCTCTGGACCGAGGGAAAATCTGATATGACATGGGTACTCTGGTGGATCGGAATTATGGGAACCGAGGTGATCCCAGAATCTATCCATGGATCGGAGGCTTGAGAAAGCAAGTGGTTGGCATGATATTAATTACTCCCATTTTACTCTTATCTTTTCGTTATGGAACTTTATGCACTCGTTTAAGCTACGGCTATCTTTAAGAGTGCGATATTGCTATGATCATATATTTTATTCATTAGTACTACATTGTTAATCGTATTATTATGCCAATTTTTTATCCGTTTGAACAGCTTAAGTATTGATATAAAGGTGGAGTTATTGAGATTTTTCCTACTGAGCGTAAGCTCATCCCCTTTATTTCTCTTACTGTTTTACAGGAGTACCAGATGTCTAGAGTGGGAGAGGCTTGGGAGCTTCAGTCCCTTTTGGGATTCGTTTTGGATTTGTGTTGTTCTTTCCTGTTGAACATTTTATATATTACTTCGTACACCGAGCTGTGACTCATTGAGGATTTCGAACATTTACTTATATCGTTTTGATGGAGTTTTTATGAGATTCGAGTATTTTATCAGTCGTTTATTACTTAATTTATATTAACTCGAGTTGCGTCTCGAATCCGGTCAAAACCGGATTTGGGAGGTGACATCACGTTTTACCGACACCTAGTCGGAAGGCAGGCGCACCTTGTCACATAATCCGCTCATCGAGTACACGTCATACCAACGTATCATGTCAAACCAATATATCACACCGAACATATTTTACTAACCTATCATGCCAATACATCACCAATCTAGATTTCCTATACCCGAATCTTCCGTCGGTATAGGTATCATATCGGACCACACGTTATATCATTACCAAAACAATCTTACCAAAACACATCACATCGGTCTATCACTCACCCGATCATATCACAAGCATTGGTTCACGTCATACCAAACATATCACACTTGTCATAGCATACTACCACACCACACCGAGCATACCATATCATGATCCTTAATCTAACAACGGATAAACCACATATCAAGAATCACAATCATTTCTACAGCACGACAATTCCCAAACTTACGGCACGACATGGCTCACAAGCTATCCCTCATTTCACTGGTTCCTCACATCCTACATGCAATTCTAGCAATTATATCGAGTATTCGCAACCTATATGCATACTAGTAACTTTCAGCAATTAAACCGGTATTCGCTACTTTCTCCTACCTCGATCGCTATCCAAACGCTTAGTCACTTCGAGACGTCTAGTAGCCTCCTCCGCCGTGCTCGGGTCCAATGTCTAGGATCACAAATTAATACGAGAATTAGGCGTAATTCAAGAGTGGCTTAAAGAGAGAAATACCCAGACTAACCCCAATTGCTCAAATTGTCAAAATGGGCCCGGAAGGCCCATTTTGCCCGGAATCGGGAAAACGTCCCTCGGGACTCCGAAAATTTCCCTTTTCATTTCTATCAATCCTAATTAAATTTACTTGTTCCAACGCACTTGACGGAATCAAATTCCGAGGTCTGAGCGTTCTAAATTCACAATTAAAGTTTCTAATCGCTTTTCCCGAAATTTCATGAATCACTTCCATAATTCGTTCCGGGTATGAAATTATCGTCCTGGGGTTCACCAAAGACCTTCCAAGCGTGAAACCACCAAGTCCCGGCGATGTGGGCCCCACGGCCACACATGGCCGTGGGTGGCCGGACCGGACCGCCACCTAGTAGCCGCTCACGGCTCCGTGCCCTTCCTCCGTCCATGGTCGGCCATTCCCTCCCCCGGTGACCGGCCGGACTTCTGGTGAACCTACGGTCGCCGGAAAAATACCTCATTTCTCCAAAAAGTTCCTAACAAGCTCTAGCTTCTCCAAAAATTTCATTTTTAAGTTCCAAAACCTCAAAATTAATCCCAATAACTCCAAAGTTTCAAGACCCGTGGTGGGTTTCATCAAAACAACACAAACCCAATGGAATTTCTTCAAACTCCTCCACTTTCTCTCCACAACATCTTTATTTAACCATCAAGACCCCAAATCCATAAAGCCCAAGTCTTGTTCATGCACTTTCTACCAAACCCACAACTAGAAATTTAACAAAAGGGAAGTTAAGTGCTTGAATACCTTAGAGAATAGGTAGATGATGAAGAAAATGGAGGTTTTGGGGTAGAAATCAAGTGAAAGGAGACACTTTTCTTCTCTTCTTCTCCTTTCTTCTTCTTCAAGCTATGGAGGCTTCAAGCTTCCTCTTTCTCTCTCTAAAATTTCGGCCAACATGGATAAAAGGCTGAATTTGTTGCTCACATGTGGTCTTATCCTCAAGGTGGAAATGTCTCTTTCGTCCTTTAGTCCATCTCTCTCTCTTTTGTTCACAAGTGGGGACCAATTGGTCTTTTCTTACCTTTTTCTTCTCCTCCAAGATATCATGGACATGTGTCCGTGTGGGGTCCATTTCTACCCAAAATATCTCAGCTCATATTAAATTTATTCGTTAATACTCCAAATTTGACCTAGTTTGACCCGAGTTTGACTGTTTCGCAAAAGTAGCCATTTCAAAGGAAACGACCCAACTAAGCTAACTGTAACGACGACTAAGCTTTTTGGGTCCCATAAAGGTCCCAAATCGCTCCCGAAGTCATCGGTTGACTTTTCCGGCGGAAAGTCAACTTTCGCCAAAAATCACCGGTACGACCGGGGGCGGTTCTTACAATCTACCCCCCTTAAAAGAAATTTCTTCCTCGAAATTTAAAACGAATGTACTTCACTTAACCATACCTCATTTGATCATACTACTTACCCAACGCCACACTAAGCGTGTGAAATCAGCCCTGATAAACAATTTACAATTTCTCGATGTTTCCACTCAGACCATATCTCAAAGAATTTCTGAGTAAATACAACCAGTATATTATTACCAATACACACTGGAACACACAACTTCGGTCCACATATCCTATACCGAAATCCTCCGTTGGTATATGTATCATACCGGAACCCTTCTCACATCGAACTTAATACGGAACCATCACACCGACCCTTCTCCTCAACTACTCACTTAGTAACCGTTACACGGACAATTCAAGCCGGACCCAAACATGGTTACGTCACTACCAATCACACATGTAACGCCCAAAATCCAGTTTTGACCGGACTCGAGACGTGAGAGGAAAGAGATAATACTAAATGACAAAATTTGAATAAACTATGATAAAGTAAGTTTTTGAATGAGACATAATCCAGTGAAAGAGATGAGTCAAGCTCAAAAGTAACCAAAACAACAAGGTTCAATACAAACAGTAAAGTACGTCTCTAACACCGACACTTCCCGGACTCTCCAAGAGCTCCCGAGCTCGAAATGTCCTCAAGGTCTACTCAACCGGATAACCTGTACGGCAGGAAACAAGAAAAGGGGGGATGAGCTTACGCTCAGTAGGGAAAAAATAGTAAAGTAAAAGAAACCTCCACTTTGGTAATAAACCCGAATTTGCACAGTTAACCACAAGTTCGATTAATACGATTAACCAACAAGATGTTATAAATAGAGATCAATAAGAATTTCAATGCTTAAATAAAACAGTAATTCAAGGAAAATCAAGGAGAGGCAGTGTAATCTTATTTAAAAACAACTAAAGAGAGCATTTAAGTGTTACGTTGATAACTTAAACTACAGTACTCTGATCCACAATTCGTTATCGTGTCATGTCGGATTTCCCCTCGGTCTAGAGAAGACACATACGTCGAGGCTACCGGAAACATCCCTAAAGGGACACATATCGCCGAGATTCTTGGAAATGTCCCCAAAGGACCATAGATCATTGGGGCTAAACAAGATATCTTCCCAGAAATGCTCTCGTAGGAACGCATACACTCGGGGTGAAGCAACAAGTAATAATCCCCGCAGGGTAAACAATCTCGCGTCATACCGGAATTCCCTTCGGCCTGGACGTCTTCCCGGGATTCACATCGGGGTGAACACAATCCCTCGGCTTAGGTACTACCCCACACCGGCATACCCCCTCGGTGTAGGTACCAAACCGGTACGCAATTCATCGGCCTAGGTACTACCCCACACCAGCATACCCCCTCGGTGTAGGTACCATACCAGAACACAACTCATCGGCCTAGGTACTACCCCACACCGGCATACCATCTCGGTGTAGGTACCATACCGTTACACAACTCCTCTTAAAACACACACAAGAGAGTAACATACCATACAATCATAGTACATTCATAGCTTAGCAACTCACAATCTTACCACAACCCGCCACAAAGAACTCATATTAACAATCACATTTACCGTCATACTGACCAACCACGTACCATCGGTCTATCACTCACCCGATCATACCATTTGGCACACTCAATTTACATTCAAACATTTCTTCAATCAAACATAACACGGATCAACATTCAGACATCCGTTCAACCAATCACATCACATTCACATACAATCATCATAATTCAACTAGATTAGTGAGACTCTTATATTATCCTAAAGACGGAGCATGCATCAATACCAAGGGCGAACAATCAAACATAAGAACAGTCAACAAGCAATCCTAAGGCTCGACATGGCCATTCTACCAGCACGGAAAGTTCCCAAAGTATTGAAAGCGGTTAATCTAGTGAATCACATCCTATATGCATACTAAGACACGTCCGATTATTATTATAATTGAAAAGCGGTTATGCTAGTGAATCACATCCTATATGCAAACTAGGACCTTTCCGGTTATATTATCCGATAGGCATACTATTAGTGTTATCTAAATTAAGAGAGGAGTTTACTACTTTCCCTACCTCTAATTCTTCCGCGAACAAATACTCCTAGCTGCTGACGTCCGTGCTAGCTTCCTCTCCGTCTTCTAGCAGATCCCAAAGGTCTTCCTCCTCCATCGAGCTCGGGTCCAAGGTCTTGGACCACAAATAAAACTCTAATTAAAGACTAACCAAAAGGAAAGCATCTAAGGTAAAAACCCCAACCACTAGGTTCACAAACACCTTTCGAATTACACGAAAAACAACCAAAAAGATTTAAAAGGACCAAAACCGGTCTGCCACGGATCAGGACACGGAGCCGTGATGCCACCCTTCACGGATGACGTCACGGAACCGTGACAAGTGCCGCCACGACCTCCATCACGGAGCCGTGACGTCTTCCGTCACGGTACCCGTCACGGTACCAGTCACGGATCCGTGACGGGTCTGAGCAGACTCGCCCTTCTTCAACCTCCAGCTCATTTTTCACGAAAATTACAACAAAAACCTCCATTTTAACTTCTAAAAACTCCAAAACAGTCATCTAACTCCAATCCATCATTACCCATGATAGGATTCATCAAAACTCCAAACACCCAAAAGATTTCCAACTCCAACAACAATCAAAACTCAAGTATTTCAACCATAAAACAACAATTACTTCCCCAAAACACCATCTAACACTAAACAAGGCAAAGCCTAACAAGTTATAGCCAAAACCAAAGAAACCCATGAAATGAAAGTGATTGAAATGAGAAGTTAAGAGTGTACAAACCTATAGAAAGATGAGATGATGAAGATGAGAGGATTTTGGAGAAGAAAAGGTAGAGAAATGGCACAAAAGGTCCTCTTTTTCTCTTGCTTCTTCTTCAAGACTCCATGTGAGCTCTCTCCTCTTCCTCTCTCTCTAAGTTTCGGCTACAATACTAGAGAATGAGCTGATATGTTTGTTGTCTTCAATTGCTTTAAAAAAACCTAGGAGTGGAAAAGACCAAAAAACCTTTAGTTCTTATCCCTTTAAGGACAACTAGTGAGGGTACAAAGGTCAATTTGGACTCCTTTCCTCTCTTCCAATCTAACATGGACAAGTGTCCATGTAGGGACCACTTGGATCTTAGGACTAACAAGGGTCAACTCTTAATCCTCACCTGTGCCCCGCATGGGCAAAAGACCGACCTACCATACAATGCTTCGCACGGTGCCATCTTGTTACTGGCTTGGAAGCTTTGTGGTAGTCGCACTCGGCTAACTGTTTCCGGACTCCATCGTGAGGTGTTCTCACTTCTACTGTGCCATCGTAGGGGTTGCATTAGTCTTTGCGGGACGCTGGCGTTTGGTCTTCACTTGTTGACAAGTGGCACGCCTCGACACGAACTCCGTACGGTAGGTACTTTCTCTTCTGCTGCCAACGCTGGTCGGCAGAGTCCGTTCTCGCTGTCAATACACGCGAGACTATCGTAATGCCTGCTAACGCTGACACTCATCGCGGATAAATATCGATGAACGCCTGCCACTTCACCATCTGGTTCTCATAACTCTCTCATCACACTCGAAGAAAGAAAGTATATTATTGGAAGGACGTCGAGGAAACGACGGTCTGCTATTCTAATTTCACACTCACGATTGACACTACTACACCTCCAACCGGCGTGCCAAGGCACGGGTGGGTTCAACGGTTCTAATTTTAGTCTCATCAATTCAGCAACCACAAAGCAGTAAAAGAGTGTGACACCCCGGTATCAAACAAAACGATACTCGGAAAAGTCATACGGTAAGTACGTACCCTGAGCGATCTCCCGATCGGTAAGAGGGTCTGCGACTCACGAGTCGGTCAGCGCGTACACTCTACCCTGCGACCGCTGTCTCAAAGTTGGTGCGCTCGCGGACGACTTTGAAAATATTACTTGCTGGGCCTGACCCTAGCGGAACCGTGATCACTGTCCCGTGTACGACTGATGTGGTCGCTGCACTTTCAACTCTCTACCTGAGACGGGGCACTGCCTCGCCAAGTGCCCGACCTGGTCGCTCGTGTAACACCGACGCTTGCCGTCCTTCGGACAATCTCGGCTTCGATGGCCTGACTGTTGGCAAACATAACATATTGGCTTTGGCTCTGACGCGACGGGTCTAACCGACGCCACTGACCCGACCTATCTTATCCCGCCAGAGTGCGTCTGTGGCCGGAAAGATCCTGAGGTCCTTTTCCTCCTCGGATCACAGACCTCGGACGGTCTCAAAAACCCGCTCGGCCTCTACCTACTCTCCCGAGTCCTGGCGGTCTCTCGGAAGTGCCGCTCCACTTCCAGTGCCTGATCTACTAGCTCCGAGTACACCTAAGTCCTCAGGGCTGTGACTCGATCCACGATCGCGGGGAGAAGCCCTCCCTCAAACCGTCTGCAGCGGTGAGCCTCGGTCGGCACCATCTCTGGGGTAAAGCGGGACAAGGAGGTGAACCTCGTCTCGTACTCAGATACTGTCATCCCCTACTGATGTAGTTCTAGGAATTGCTGGTACCAGTCCTTCTGTGCTGACTGCGGGAAGTACTGCTCTAGGAACCGCTGTCCAAACATTTGAAAATCATCACCAATCCGGCCCTGCTCGCGCTGCCACCAGTGATAGGCGTCATCCTTCAACTGAAAAGTTGCAAAGGACACCCTCGTGCGCTCATCCATGATTTTTGAGGTATCTAAGTTGCGCGTGATCTGCTCGAGCCATCGCTCGGCTGCCTTGGGGTCTGGCTCCCCAGAAAAGGTCGGCGTACCCAGCCTCAGAAAGTCCCTCAGCATCTGAGCTGTATAGCTCCTGGCCTGACTCGGCCTCAAAGCCGTAGCTGCAGTGGCAACAAGCACAACCTCTGGTGTCAGGGTCGTAGCCTCTCTCTAGGCGATTACCGCCGTTAAGCCCTGAACAGTACTCCTCCAGGACTGTTTCCTGGGTCGGCTCTGTGACCGACGGAACTCTGGGCGGAAGTCCCGATGGTCCTGCATCAACTCTCTCGTGCCCCTCAGCGGGTGCACCTTGGGGACTAGTTGCCCCTGCCGACTCAATGGCAGGTGGCTGCCCTCGACCCCCAGCTGACCGGCTCCTGGTGCCTCGTGGTACGTAGGTAGGCGTCATGTCGTATATCCGCTGCACGGATAACACACATGTTCAATTTCTTAAATTCGCATAAAGCGACGCGCCTAAATAACTAGCGTTCATACACGTTTCTTAAAAGTCGCAATCGAACTAATAATATACTTAGTCTTAATATAGTCATACTATTTTCACATAATCACAGAAGCTCGCACGCTTGTGGGTCACACAAGTCAACACACAATTCAACAATTTCAACCAAAAGTCACACAGTTCACATCACACAGCAACGCCGCACAGTACAACATCAACTTGGTTTCAAGGTTCTTAACACTTTCTCTTTCTGACATAACATTCATGTCGACATCGTGTCGTTACAACCCGGTTCAGACCGTATCACAGTCCGGCCTGGGAACCAGCACGGACCGCGTCACAGACCGGCCCGGAGTTTGACACGGACCGTGTGAGGAACTGTGCCGGACTCTCGTCCGTTCCGTGCCGTCTGCCGTGCCGGTACCAGGCCCGTTCCATGCGGCCTGCCGTGCCGGCACCTGGCCCGGTCCGGGTCACGCTCCGCGCCAAACCTGACCAGCTCCTTCCCCTTTCTTCCCCAACTCGAGTTTCATGAAAATCACAACAAAAACTCCATTTCCAAGTCCTTCTAACTCCAAAATGTTCATCCAAAGTTACCCAACATCAACACCCTCAATGGGTTCATCAAAACTTCGACCAAAAACACAATCCAAACATCCTACTTCACTACTTCTTCTCCAAGTAACAACCACAAAGCTAGTTCTTCAACTTCAAGCCAAAAACCCATAAAACCCATAGATTGAAAGTGGATGGAAAGAGAAGTTTAGAGCATCCATACCTTGAAGATGTGTAGGAGATGAAGCTAGGAAGCTTGGGAAGGAGAAATGGTGGAAAGATGAGCCAAAAATCTTCTCTTTGCTCTCTTTCTTCTTGCTCAAGCCAAGAGCTTCTCTCTTCTCTCCCTTTAGAAATTCTCAGCTACAAAATGAGGGGAATGGCTGAATTTGTGTCCAAAAAATGCCTTAAATGATCTAAATGCTAAATGACCAAAAGCCCCTTTCTAGTTTTATCCATTTAGAGTCTTTAGGGAGGGTCAAGAGGTCATTTCCTCTCCTTTTCTTCTCATCCAAGCCTCCAATTCCATGTGGCATTGTGGAAGCCACTTTATTTTATTAAAGTTTCAGCAGTCCAATTTTAGTCGAGAAAGTCGATATAAAGTCCAAGTTTGACCAGAATTTGACCGTTACAATATTACAGTCAAACTGAAGGAAATGACCCAACTAAGCTAACCGTGATGACGGATAAGCTTTTTGGGCCCCAGAAATGTCCGGAATGACTTCCTGAGTCTTCGGTTGACTTTTCCGGCCAAAAGTCAAACTTGTCTTAAAAGTCACCGGTTCGACCGTGATCGACCAGGAGCGGTTCTTACACGGAAGGCCCATTTTGCCTGAAATCGGGAAAACGTCCATCGGGACTCTGAAAATTTCCCTTTTCGTTTCTATCAATCCTAATTAAATTTACTTGTTCCAATGCACTTGACGGAATCAAATTCCGAGGTCCGAGCGTTCTAAATTCGCAATTAAAGTTTCTAATCGCTTTTCCCGAAATTTCATGAATCACTTCCATAATTCGTTCCGGGTGTGAAACTATCGTCCCGGGGTTCACCAAAGACCGTCCAAGCGTGAAACCACCAAGTCCCGTCCATGTGGGCCCCACGGCCACACATGGTCGTGGGTGGCCGGACCGGACTGCCACCTAGTGGCCGGTCACGGCTCCGTGCCCTTCCTCCGTCCATGGTCGGCCATTCCCTGCCCCGGTGACCGGCTGGAGCTCCGGCGAACCTCTGGTCGCCGGAAAAATACCTCATTTCTCCAAAAAGTTCCTAACAAGCTCTAGCTTCTCCAAAAATTCTATTTTTAGGTTCCAAAACCTCAAAATTAACCTCAATAACTCCAAAGTTTCAAGACCCGTGGTGGGTTTCATCAAAACAACACAAAGCCAATGGAATTTCATCAAACTCCTCCACTTTCTCTCCACAACATCTTTATTTAACCATCAAAACCCCAAATCCATAAAGCCCAAGTCTTGTTCATGCACTTTCTACCAAACCCACAACTAGAAATTTAACAAAAGGGAAGTTAAGTGCTTGGATACCTTAGAAAATAGGTAGATGATGAAGAAGATGGAAGAAAATGGAGGTTTGGGGTAGAAATCAAGTGAAAGGAGACATTTTTCTTCTCTTCTTCTCTTTTCTTCTTCTTCAAGCTATGGAGTCTTCAAGCTTCCTCTTTCTCTCTCTAAAATTTCGGCCAACATGGATAAAATGCTGAATTTTTTGCTCACATGTGGTCTTATCCTCAAGGTGGAAATAACCCTATCGTCCTTTACTCCCCCTCTCTCTCTCTTTTGTCCACAAGTGGGGACCAATTGGTATTTTCTCACCTTTTTCTTCCCCTCCAAGCTGTCATGGACATGTGTCCATGTGGGGGTCCATTTGTACCCAAAATATCTCAGCTCATATTAAATTTATTCGTTAATACTCCAAATTTGACCTAGTTTGACCCGGATTTGACTTTCTCGCAAAAGTAGTCATTTGAAAGGAAACAACCCAACTTAGCTAACCGTAACGATGACTAAACTTTTTGGGTCCCAGAAAGGTCCTGAATGGCTCCCGGAGTCATCGGTTGATTTTTCCGGTGGAAAGTCAACTTTCCCCAAAAATCACTGGTTCGACAGGGATCGACCGGGGGCGGTTCTTACAGGATTAGTGGGAGGACCCGATGGATTCGGGTGTCCCCGTAGGGCGGCGACGAGGGAGTAGGTCAGTGGGGGTCCGCCACTGGGGTTCGCACGGGGAGAGAAGAGCTCACCGGGAACGTCGGAGAAGCAGGAAGAACCTGGGCGTTCCTTTGAGAAGGATGAGAGGGGGCAGAGGCGGGAAGAGAACGCCAGGGTAACTCGTCTCGCAGAGAGGGGAGATCCTCTAATCCCGGCCTAGCAGCCCCAAGAGAGGCAGAGGAACGGGGATAACGCCATGGCAGCGGAGACGAAGGGCCGAAACTACGCTGGAAAGGGTGGAAACTGGACTAAGGTGAGGCGTGGTAGGATGACGCTGAAACCGTAACAGAGCTCTTCATTGCACGTTTTTCCATTTAAGTGTTTATTTAATCAATTTAAGTACACAACATTTGTTTGTGATAGTATTGGGCTCTAGTAGTTGACCTACTTACCTAGTATGATTAATTTAACCGGACTGTTAATCAATGACTTTAATTCAAAGTTTCAGGACATTATTTTATACAAAATAATAGTGAGTCACTTGCAAGCAGTGAACGTATGTGTACTGTATCTCATGTGCACACTGAATACTAAATTCCAGCAAAGTAAGAAGTCGAGAAACTTGAATCGAAGAGCTTTAAAATCCCAAAATATGTTCACATATTTCCATACTCTTGCATTAATTCGATAAACACAACATCGCACCCGCCAGATCTGGATCACGTGCAGTGTCCTGTATATACAACCTCGTCTCCACTAATTACTTTGGAAGAAGCGAGACAGAGAAAGCCTTTTCTTCCTATGGCACTGCCCGTCCTCCCCTGTTTCCTAGCGGCATTGCTTCTCCTACTCAACACTCACACCGCCCTCTCTTCTCTCGAGCTCCACTTCTACAGAAACACATGCCCCCAAGCCGAGCTCATCGTCCGAAACATCGTTCACAAGCATTCCCTCAAAGACCCGTCTCTCCCCGCAGGCCTGCTTCGTCTCCATTTCCACGACTGCTTCATCCGAGTAAGCTCTCAACTCTCACCTCCATCAATTAAGTTAATTGAGCTGTAATGCGCTTTTCATCTCCAGGGTTGCGATGCTTCCATTCTTATAGACAGTAAAGGAGAGAACATTGCGGAGAAGGAGGCTCCACCGAATCTAACATTGCGAGGGTTTGAGGTCATAGATGAGATCAAGGAGGAGCTGGAGAAGCAATGCAGAGGCATTGTGTCTTGTGCGGACATTCTTGCTCTAGCAACCAGAGACGCAGTGGCCTTGTCTGGAGGATCTTCCTATCGTCTGCCTACCGGAAGAAGAGATGGCAGGGTCTCCCAGTTCATCGAGGTTCACATCCCAAGTCCTAATTTCGCTCTTCCCGACGTTCTTGAGTCTTTCATGAAACTCAATCTTGACATGGACGACCTCATCACTTTACTAGGTAACTAATAATGACTTGTTTCAGGTCTATTACTTGTTGATTAAATTGATTTTGTAATGTTTGATATGCATGATGTTATTTTAGGCTCACATTCAATAGGATTCTGCCATTGCGGGTTCTTCGTGGAGAGGCTGTACAACTTCAGAGGATCAGGAAGGGCAGACCCAACGCTGGATCAGGGGTTTCTCGAGTTCCTGAAGAAAAAATGTCCAAAACCACTGAGCGAGATCCTGAACATAAGCAACGATCCTACGGTGACCATGACACCGAAAAGTGCGGCGCCATTCAAGCTGGACACCTCGTTTTACAAAGGAGTGCTTCAAGAGGAAGCAATACTTCAGCTGGATCAGCAGCTTGCTTACACAGATCTTACCCAGAAAATTGCTGCGGATTATGTTAACAGGCCCAACGTGTTTCGGAAGAAATTTGCCAAGGTCATGATCAAATTGGGCAATGTCGGTGTTTTGACTGGACAACAAGGAGAAATTAGATCAAACTGCAGAAGATTTAATAGATTACGTCACTGATTTAGATTACTCACCTTCATTATTAGAGCTTTTGTTTGTCTTTTTTGAAGTTTAAACATGTCCTCGTATTTGTGTATTGGGATATTTTTATCTTCACCTATAGTCATCATTAAGTCATACGTAGCATATGTTAGTAAAGTATGGTTATATTTTCAATTTGTTATCAATCAAGATATTTTCTCGTTGCCAAATAATAATGTTCCGTGTGAAGTTAATTAACTTGCTTTTTTGTTGAACTGTGAACGTAATAAATAAGTTCAGAAAAATAAAAGCTCGATCCAAAGCGGGACAATTGGAGAGTATCGAACCAAAGACAACAAAAAAGTAAATAAATGAAACGTTAGAATATCGTGCGACCAAAATAAAAGTAAAAAAAATGCTCATATACTGGAATGTTCCAGTGTGAGTGTTGGGAGAGGAATATTGTGATAATGGCCGGGATACAAGTACAACTACTTCAAACGGTGAGTTAAGACAAAGCGGGCTCATTTCCGAAAGAATGGGCTGAGGCGGACTATGTACTTCGAGGATCCAACGTGCGTCGTCCTCCCTTGATTGATAAAATAGGACACTAAGAACACGAGAATGTTGGCTCCCGAGATAGTAAAACAATATCGTGCCGGTACTTGGTGGAATCACTGCTACCATACATCTAGTGAGGTGATAGCACCTGTAGACCCTTCATTGCTCATTGGTCGAGGCAAGGCTTCTTACCGTCCCCCGCCGCTACTCTTGATGCTCCATCGCAATGTATGGATTCCTCTGATCCGATGTCTAGAAAATCCCCAACATGGCGCTTCCGCATAGAAGGGATCTTATAGCTAGTTCGTGAGGACCCTCGAGCCTCTCTTCCGTCTATCCCGTAGGGAAAGAGTGTGACTGGCTCCTAGTTAAAACCAGTCTATATTAAGAGACTTTGGCCCACAATAGGCGTCCACCTACCATCCTAGGATGGAGGCCCATGATGGAAAAAATCCTTACATGTGACTAGTAAACTAGATATGACCGATCACTCCTGTCGAGAATAATCCCAACTTGTCTTAACAAGTCTGTCTCTCCGTTCTCCAACTTCCCCTTCCTCTTGAGGTCCTCAAATCTTGTTTTGGAGGGAAAAGGTACAACCCTCCTAGAGGGTATGGGAAACCCCCATGACATTACAACCTTGCTGAGCTAAGGACCATATTGCCCAGGCGGCAACCGGTGCTCACAAAGGACAACCCCATCACATATTGTCCTTTACGGAAAACCGCAACCACATGCCCCACACAAGTGCAATCGAAGCAGTGGTATGGGAGGTACTCATAAGACAAATGAAGAAAAATTTGTACCTCTGATTCCGACAAATGGAACCATAACTGACTTTGGAGGGGAAGCCGCACTTCCAGCCGGATCCTTATCTGCATGAAATCTCCCCAATTCATTCTGTCAGCTTCACCATTCACCGTAAGGTAAGTTCCCATAGCTCCTATGATTTAAAAATCAACCCCTTGGTTTCGGGCTCCCACAGGGAGGTTTGTAAGTAGTACCCACACTGAAAAGTGTGTGAAATGGATGTCCATAGGTCTCATGTGTGGCCGCTTATCCGTGAAAAGGAAAAGGATCAACGAAAATCATAAGGCTCCCCTTCCAGAACTCATGCACTTTCTCGCGCCTTCTGGAAGAAGAATCCCATAATATCGCCCTTCAACGGTCGTGCTACCACGTTTAGTATCTGTCATAACTCTGTCAACCAGTCCCTAGAAACTGCCAATAAAGAGACCTTGTGGTCAGCACCTGTGCAACCATCGGATATGCGAAGTTGATGTGAAGACCACCTCGGTAAAATTATTAAAATATTAATTTTATTCGATTGGAACGTCGTAGTTGGAAGTTGGATCGAAAAATCGGAACGAGTGCATTTTAAAGAGAAAAAAAGAAGAAGAGAGAGGCTTGGGCTGGACCAGACTTGGGCCCAGTCAGAAGGACCGAGCCTAAGCCCAGCGCGCGAGCCTAGCCAGACCAGGCCTGTAAAGACCGCTCCAGTTAAGAAGGTTTAAATTATTAAATTAAATCGTTTGGACCGTCGAAGTTGAAAAATGGGTTAAGTCTTGGTTCGTTTGCAAAAAAAAAGTTTAAAAAAAAAGGAAAAGGCTGGACCGGGCGGGCCTGACCCGACCAGCAGACCCTGCCCGAGCCAGGCCAGCCCGCCCCGGTTCTCTTCTCGCTTTGTGCCGCGAGAACCAAGCCCACCAAAGCCCAAATCGCTGCCGACCCGAGCTACTTAACCCTAATTTTAGGGTTCGATCGTCACTTTCTCCTCCCTCTTCTCCAACGCGCAGACCTCGTCCCTCTCTCCCTCAACCTCTCGTCTCATACCTCTCCCTCTCTCGCTTCACCATCGCCGTCCCTCTCTCCTCACGCCGCCGTCTTCTATCTCTCTTCCTCTCCGTCCAACCAGCTTCGCCGACCGCGTCCCCGACCGCCTCCATCTCCTTCCTCTCACGCCGAGCTCCCTCTCCCTCTCCCTCACTCACCTTCTTCTTCTCCTCACGTCTTCCCTTCACCGAGCGTAGCCCGAGTTCCCGTCATCGCCGTGAGAGTTCTGCAGAGGCGAGCTCGCCGGCGAGCTCATAAGATCCGGGACGGGACGCCGAGTTCGTCCAGATCTGAGGCGAGAAAAGAGAACGCCGTGCTCCGCCGCCGCCTCCTTTTTCCCCCACGGTGAGAAACCAAACCCGTGAGGTTTTGGTCGCCGGCTGTGTCTTCGCCGGTGGCCGGCCGGACTCAAATTCGAGCTTCCCTTCTTCCCTTTGTTTTCCTTTCCCGAGCAATCTGTGGATCTAGACTTTTGTGTTGAGACAGAAATCAAAAGAGATAAAATAAAAGAAAAGAAATTGATTTTTTAAAAAGAAAAAGGATTTAAAATAAAGGAAATTAAAATCAGATTTGATTTAAGAAAGGACTTGGAACTGTTGAACGGTTTTGGAAACCCGAACGTTTAAATCGAAATGTTGTAACGAACTTAGGACGAGGTTAAAAGCGGGAATTGGACACCTCGGGAAGCGTGCCTCGAATCCCGTATGCCACGCCCCAAATCCGGTATTTGCCGGACTCGAGACGTAACTTGAGTTGACAATTAAATAATAACAAAATAATAATAAAACCGATTAAATATTCGAAGAGGTTCCCATAAAATACTCGAATAACATGTTCCAAATCATAAATAGGAGTTAAAGCTCTAAATAGAGTACGAAAAAAAGGCGGTTCATTACAAATGACCGAAGGCGTCTCTAATACCCAAACTATTCAGAAGCTCCCGAGCCTCGTGTCCAGTAATCATCAAGCATGCATGTACAAACAATAGACAAACAACAGGGGGTGAGCTTACGCTCAGTAGAGAGAACCATAAACAGTTTAACCTCGATTTAGTAAGAAAACTGCTTTAGCACGACGACACATATTACAATTAATACTTTAAATAAATATGATGTTGTGAACCGAGCAAGATAATATTAATATAACAGAAACTTTCAGGAGAATAAGTGAAAAGCGATCTAAAGATTTAATAACTACTAGAATGGAATCAAGTGAATATCACACCAACAGCTCAAACCCTCAATACTCTGATCCACGAATAGGTTCTTGTGTCATATCGAATCCCATACTCCGATCCACAAGAGTACTCATGTCATATCAGATTTTCCCTCGGTCCAGTGGAGGCACATACATCGGGCTACCGGTAACAATCCCTGAGGGACGCTTATCGTCGGGATTCTCGGAAATGCCCCCAAAGGACCATATGTCATCGGGATGCAACATAATAACAATCCCTCGGCTATGATCAAACCCTACACTGGAATCCTCAACGGTGTAGGTACCATACCGTATCAACAATAATCATTATACCATCCTACACCTGAATCCTCAACGGTATAGGTACCATTCAACAATAACCATTTTCCCACCCTACACCGGAATCCTCAACGGTGTGGGTGCCATATCCACAATAACCATTATATCACCCTACACCGGAATCCTCAACGGTGTAGGTACCATTCAACAATAACCATTATAACACCCTACATCGGAATCCTCAACGGTGTAGGTACCATTCCCCCAGGGTTAATCATCCATCGGCTATTATACTACTCCACACCGGAATCCTCTACAGTGTGGGTATCATACCGGATCACCAATAATCAATATACCGCAGGATTAACCAATCAATGCCCCGCAGGGTCCGCAACCGATACCCCCCAGGATCAACCAACCAATGCCCCGCAGGGTCCACAACCAATATCCCACAGGATCAACCAATCAATGCCCCGCAGGGTCCACAACCAATATCCCGCAGGGTCCACAACCAATATCCCGCAGGATCAATCAACCAATGCCCCGCAGGGTCCACAATCAGTATCCCGTAGGATCAATCAAACAATGCCCCGCAGGGTCACCATCAATATCCCGCAAGATCAATCACACAAGAGACAGATTCACCAACACACATCATAAGGGATTTATACCCACAATTACACTTACCTGCATACTTACCAACCACGTTCCATCGGTCTATCATTCACCCGATCATACTCTTTTAGCACAAATAATTACACTCAATCATTCATTCATTCATGCATTCATTCAATCATACAATCATCCAAACATTCATTCAATCATTCAAGCATACAATTTATCTAGTTTCATTAGACCCTTAATTCATCTTAAAACTAAGCAAGCAATGCATGTGAGGCAACCACAACCAATCCTATGGCTCATCTCGGCCTTTCTACCAGTAAAGCAATCCCAAGTATTGAAAGCGAGTTAAACTAGTTGTTCACATCCTATGCATGCATACTAGACACGTCCGGTTATTAGTAATTGAAAGACAATTATTCTAGTTATTCGCATCTTGTATGCATTTCTAGGACCTTTCCGATTTTATTAACCTAATAGGCATACTAAAGTATTAAATTACACGAGGAGTTTAGTACTTCTCCTACCTTGTGGTCTTCCTCTAATAATACTCTTAGCTGCTGACGACCGGCTTGCTACCTCCGGTCTTCTCTTAGATCGACACCGGACTCTAATTTAATCACGAAAAGCGAAAATTAAAACCGGTTTCAAAGTTGAATTAAAAAGGTAATGACGGTTTCGATTTAAGCTCAATGGTTGTCTTTTAAACTCGAATGGGCTAAAAGCGGGATTACACGACAAATCGGGTTCGAGTACTCGAGCCCCGAGCACAGAACCTGGTGCACGTTCCCGGGGCACGTGTTTCGAGGCACGAATCCCGAGTTACAGGTTTTGGACACGATTCTCGAGGCCTGATTCATTTTTCCGCTTTTGTCCCGTTCCAAGTCCGATTAACAGTCCATTTTAATTGTCCAGCGTCCCAAGATCGTTCCAGATCCGTTCCACCGTTCAACAACAAACCCTTTTTCAGTAAAACTGATTTTTCGTTCTAAACAATTTCCTTTCCTTTCTTTTATTCAATTCTAATCTTGTTTTAAAATATTTTCCCTTTATAACCAAAACATTTTCTTTATTTTTCTGCTTCAACAAAACTGATCCAAACTTGCACAGATCCAACAGAAGCTCGAAAAGACAAGAACGAAAGGACAGAGGAGGGGTTTTGGTCAGAATCCGACCGACGGAGAAGACATCGTCGGCCGGGATCTCACCTTAAAGGAAACAGATGACGCGGGGAGGTGAGTACGGTCCCAGGAGTGACGAATCTGCGTCGGGACGGCGTCGATGCGTCGGATCTGGAGCGGCGCGAGGAGGGACTTCGGCTCGGACTCGGTTTCGGACGGTACTGAAAGAGAGGGGCTCGGTGACGGCAACGAAGGGAAAGGGAGGCCGGGATCGAGAGGAGGCCGGCGAGAATGGCCGACTAGTTCGTCTGAGCGGAGAAGACGAAGGGGGGAAGAGATGGGTGTTGCACGTAAAGGAAATAGAGGGAGAGAGACGAGTGGAGGTGGTCGGAAACGAGTGCAGGTGAGTGGTGGAGATCGATGCGGCTCTGTGTGGTGGTCGGAGAAGGTGAGAGGTGGTCGAGGGAGAGGGTCGAGGTTGAGAGGCTGCGATACAGAGAAGAAGAAGAAGAAATGGGTTGAAAACCCTAAAAAATGACTTTTATACTCCAGGTTTGGGCCGGGTTAGAAGCCTGGGCCGGCCAAACCCTTTTTTTTCTTCTCAAATTTCACTCGTTGCCAAAGTTCTACCTCAACGTTTCATATTTCAAAATATTACCCTTTTTGAATGAGTGGGGTTTTACACCGTGCCTCAGGATCTATGCCTCGAAACTCGTGCATTGGGAACCATGCCCTGGAATCCGTGCATCGGGAAACGTGCAACGGGTTCTGTGCTCGGGGCTGGAGTACTCGAACCCGATTCGTCGTATAATCCCGCTTTTAGCCCGCTCGAGTTGAAAAGACAACTGTTGAATTTAATTTGGTAGTGGTTGTAACTTTAAATTGATTTTGACTTTCAGTGTAATTTAGAGTCCGGCTTCGATCGAAAAGAAGACCGGAGGTAGCGAACTAGGACGTCAGCAGCTAGGAGTCGTAGCTGTCGGTTCGTCTTGAGGTAGGGAAAGTAGCGAATACCGGTTTAATTATGGAAAGTTACTAGTATGCTTGCTAGGTAATAATAAAACTGGAACGAACGTTTATATGATATAAATAACCGGACGGGTCTTAGTAACATGCAGGATGTGATTAACTAGTGTTAGCCGCCTTCAATATTCTGGGAAATTGCCGTGCTGGTAGAATGGCCATGTCGAGCCGTAGGTTGTGTGCTGATTGAATTGCATGTTATTGTTTGAGATGCATGCTGTGTGACCTAGTGTCAATAAGTTTAAGAGTAAAGAACTAGTATATTCGGTGTAACATGTTGTTGCTATGTGTGGGCAAGTGCGCCGTGTTTGATGAATGGTGAATCCTTGATTATGATATGGTCGGGTGAGTGATAGACCGACGTATTGTGTCGTTGTGGTATGATTGTTGGGCCTGTGAATCGTGTTTGATCTATGGCATTGCGATGCGTGATATTATCTTGATGTATGATCCAAGAGAGTGTTTTCGGTACGATGCCTACATCGAGGGGGTATCCCGGTGTAGGACATCTAGGCCGATGTCGTGGTTGGGCCTACGGGTCGGAGCTGACGAGCCACATCATATTGCATTGGGCCGACGGGTTGGAGTCAACGGGTCACATCATATTGTATTGGGCCGCCGGGTCGAAGCCGACGGGCCATATCTTAGTGTGTTGGGCCTACTGGTCGTATGGGGCCTACAGGTTGTGAGTGGGCCTTCGGGTCGTGTTGGGCCTACGGGTCGTGGTGGGCACTAGGTGCCGTGCTTCAGCCTCGATGATCCTTTGGGGACGTTTCCGAGAGCCCCGATGAGATGTGTCCCCATAGGGATGTTTCTGGCAGCGTCGATGTTATACGTCTCCTCTGACGTTATGCGTCTCCTCTGGACCGAGAGGTGGTCCGTTGTGACACTTTGACTTATCGGTTTGAAATGATGAATTCAGGCTGTGTACAGCCGGCGGAGTTTGGGAACTGCGGTACGGGACGTGTGCTGGTTACTCGTGTGTGTGATGCTGTTACTATTTCGTTAATGTTTTATTGTGTGAAAGTTTGTCGTTGAGTGTGTTTTAAGTTTGGCTATGAACCCCGATTGGCAGTTAGTTGTGCTGTACTAGTATGCCCTAATTGGACGGTTACTCGTGGTGGTGAACCGATGTTCATTACCTTAACCACTTTCTCTACTGGGCGAAAGCTCACCCCTTACTTTGTGGTGTTTCAGGTGTTGAGCGAGATTTGTACTAGCAGGACATAACTGAGCTTTGGAGTTGGCGCGGGTCTTGTCTAGTTGGTCTAGTGACGTGCTGTTGTTTTTGAGCCAAACATTATGTACTGGTTTTCGTGAACTGTTAACTCTTTCGTTTGAATTATTATCATTATTTTTTAGATTTATCTACTGTAATTTACCGCTTTTATTTATTGTTTTAAGTTCACGTCTCGAGTCCGGTCAATACCGGATTTGGGGCGTGACAAGGCCCATTCTACCTCAACCCTAGTTTCGCGTCTCCTTCTTCTTCTCTTTCTGCACGTGCACGCGTCCCAAAACACAGCCTTCACTGCACTCGTCTCTCCTCTCTTCTCTCTCAGATCTGTCAGCTTCACCTCCCACCTATTCTCTCCCTCTCCTCGCGCGGCTGTCCTTCTCTCGCCCTCGCTCTCACAGACTCTCTCTCTCTCCTTCTCACGCGACTGAAGACGCCTCGCCACCGCCGTGCTCCGTTTCACCGTGCGCCGCCTCAGCTCTCGAGCCTCGATTTGACTCCGCCAACGAGAAGGTTGCACGGGTCCTTGCTCTCTCTCTCTCTCTCGTTCCGTTCGGTTCACCGACAACGCCACGAGACAACCCCCTCCTCACGGCGACGCTGGTGTGGGGAGAGTTCGGCCGGAACGACACCGGCGAACCCTCGCCCTCACTAGATCTTAGACGGGAAACTTTGGGGTCGCTCTCCTAGCCTCGCCGTCCCTTCTCCGGACTTCCATGCCGCCTCCGCCGCCCTGTCGAGGCCAAAGAGCTTGTCGGAGTCGTCTCGAAGTTGCCAAAGTTCCCACGAGCCAGGCCGAGCTCGAACCTGTCTGAGTTACGGGCCTTGGGCCAGGGTGGTCTTGGCCCGGGGCGACGTTGGGCTTGGACTCGGGCCTTGGTCCCAAGTTAGACTTCGGGCCGGATAAGACCCCGGGCCGGGCCAGGTTTCTGGACCGGGTCTGGACTCGGGTTCGGACCTGGGTCAGAACCGGGTCTGGGTCGGGTTTGGAGCCGGGTCCGGGTCAGGCTTGGGTCCGGTCGGGTTTGGTTCCCAGATCCGGGTCGGACATAATAATTAAATGATTAATTAATTTTATTTGGTTTAAAATTGGTTAGTTAAAGGACTTTTTGGACAAATCCGAGGACTTTTGGACTACCGAGACTGATTGGACTTTTTACCTGTTAAACCCAGGCTTGGACTTCGCCTGAGAAGACCGGAGTTAAACCCCAACGTGGACTTCGCCTGAGAAGACTGGAGTTAGGCCAGGACGTCAGCAGCTAGGAGACGCAGCTGTTGTGATCGTCTTGAGGTAGGGAAAATAGCGAATACCGGTTTAATTACGGAAATTTACTAGTATGCATGCTAGGTAATAATGAAACTGGGACGAACGTTTATATTATAAAATAACCGGACGAGTCTTAGTAACATGTAGGATGTGATTCACTAGCGTTAGCCGCTTTCAATATTCTGGGAAATTGTCATGCTGGTAGAATGGCCATGTCGAGCCTTAGGACTGTGTGCTGATTGAGTTGCATGATGTGTGTTTAACCGCTGTGTGAGAGTCTAAATAAGATTATACTTGGTGTTGCATGATTGTGACTGTGTGTTGGCAAGTGTTCCGTGGTTGTTCTAATGTGAACCCTTGTTTGTGATATGATCGGGTGAGTGATAGACCGGCTGTGTGTTATGATGAGATAGCCCGATTGGTATACTAAGACCGATCTTGGCTTTGTGCTGCGTGTTATATCCTCAATTTGTGTTCTAAGAAAAGATGTAACCGAAGTGGTACTTACACCGAGGGATAGTTCCGGTGTAGTGTATCGAGGCCAAGGATGGCGCGATTGATACCCCGATTCCCCGTGACGGGAAGGCATACGACCGAGGGATGTGCCGGTTTAGTATGCGTGAGGTCCTGATTCTACGTAACAGGAAGACATCCGACTGAGGAATTTCCGGTCTGGGATGTTACCCCGATTCTACGTGATGGGAAGGTGTCGGGACCGAGGCTTCGTGATCCGGCACGACATAAATGGAACGGGCTGTGATAGCCGTAGACGTTGGAAATGGTTGTACTACGTTGCGTGTTGGGCCTACGGGTCGTATGGGGCCTATGGGTCGTGATTGGGCCTACGGGTCGTGTTCCACCCCGATGATTTATGGTCCTTTGGGAACATTTCCGGGCCCTCCGACGAGATGCGTTCTTAGAGAACGTTTCCGATCGCCCGACGCATGTGTCTCCTTTGGACTGAGGGGCTATCCGATATGATACTATGACTCTATGGTGTGTTATGATGGTAATTCGGGGACTGTAGTACGATACATGTGTTGATTGCTTTTGTTTGTGATGCGTTTGATGTTTGGTTAATGTTTTGCTTTGTGGAAGGGTTCGTTGAGCGTGTTGTTAGTTTGGATATGAACCCCGGTTTGACAGTTAGTTATGTTGTACTAGTATTCCCTAATTGGACGGTTACTCGTGGTGGTGAGCCGATGTTCCTTACCTTTACTATTTTCTCTACTGGGCGAAAGCTCACCCCCTTACCTTGTTGTTTTCAAGTGTTGAGCGGATTGTGCTAGCAGGACATAGCTGAGCTTGGGAGCTGGCGAGGGTCTTGTCTAGTAGGTTTAGTGACGTGCCGTGTTTTGAACTAAGACTTGTTCTTACATCTTATTTAAGATCTTTTGACTCTTTTAATCGAATTTATGAAATACAATTTATTTTTTAAGCTTATTTACTTTAATTTTTGCTTTAATTATCTACTATTTTAGTTCATGTCTCGAGTCCGGTCAAAACCGGATTTAGGGCATGACAGTTGAGGTCCCGACCACACGACTCCGTGGGTGGAACCACCACCTCTTGGATCGACCAATACCCAACGCGAGTGCCTAGGTCGTCCACCCCGACAGGCGAAGCCCTTGACCTTCAGCTATACCACCCCGATGTCCTTCCCGTCTTGGCAAGGTGCACCTTTGGTACTCCCGACCCGGTATATGTCGACCTTCCTCATTACCCTCGGAGTCCTCCCTATGCATGACCACGATGTGTCTCCGCCGCCACGAGCCACCTATCTCCAAATGCGGTATCCCCGAAGTCCTCTCCACCAAACATCTCACGGAGGCCCCAAGACATTGGCTCGAGATAGTCTCCTCCGGAAGTGAGCCCTCCTTGCTGTCCATAGCCTGATCATCAGGGAGATCCACAGTACCCTCCCTTGGGACTCATCCCTGTACATCGATGTTGTTATCCAAGGTCGCTACCGACCCTACAACGTCTTGCTGCACCGATTGTGCCAGCGTGTCGGGGCGGATTTACCCGCCCCAAAAAAATTTGACCTTCCCACGCAACCCTCACCTTAGCCCCATCACCAGCGTATGTCAAACTAAACCGCATTATGCACCTACCAGAAGGCCTTGATGTGATACTCGACCAGTCGAAGCAAGAGAGACCGGTAGAGGGCCGGCTCTCGCTTCAAAAACCATGCCCACCCCATCCATACCTGAAGAGATTGATGCGCCAAAAAGAGAAGAAGGAGGAGAGCTTTCGGAGCCTGTTGCTATCACTGACGATGCCACATAAGAAAAAAAAAAGAACTCGCTACAAAACCCAAAAATGCCTCGGAGAGAATAAAATGAATTATCCATTAACTTGTTTGATATCCACTAATTTTTAGTAAAAATTAATTTATGTTAGTAATAGGATCTTTAATTTAATGAGCATGATTTTATTTCGAGATAAAATCATGCGTATGAAGTTTATTGACTTGTTTCCCTCGACCTGGCTGTTGACTTAGGGTAGATCGATTTTTCATGGCGATCCAGGGCAGTACTGATGAGTACCTGTTTTGCAACGAGCAGTGGGTGCCAGAGGTGGTTTTGGGCAATCACATAGTGGCTCGAATACACTTCGGTTTGACTTCCAACACCGACGAAACAGAGCCTGAATGCGGTAGGCATGATTACTGAAGATCGGAGAAGGCCCCGAGAAGACGTGTAACGTAGGGGAGGAGCTACATCTCGCTCCCATCCAGATTGGTAGTGCTAATCACACTCATCCACCAATTATTGTGATCCCTGGTTAAGTAGGATAATTTCAACAGAACACACGTGACCCTCTTCTGAAGATTGAGCAAAAATTAAGTATTTTTAGTTATATCAGGTCAAGCCAAGATTAGTCTTTATACTCTAGTCCAGTGTCTCAACTAGAGTATTTCGGAGTCATGTTTATTAAGAGGTTAGCGCACAAGACCTTCTACTGGTTTACCAAAAAGACATGATCTATACATATCCTTGTATAGTCTGGCCAATCTTTGCCTGATACACTTTTTTTTGAAACGGGAAAGAAGTAGTATTACGATATCATTGTGCTTACAATATGGGACCTAACAGTCCCGGACACCAGTTTTTGTCCCGATCGGCCGTGGCCCATCGGGCACACATGGTTCCATACAAATAGTCCGCTTTGATTCGCGGATCCGAACTTAGGATTTCTTCGATCCAAAGTTACAAAAAAATAATAAACCAAATGCCTAAACTTATTGAGCCATATGATTATTCGTACTAAAATAGCAAAACCTACTGGAGAATTTGTCTTTAGTGCAGAATTCCCGAGATCTCCCTGCTGTAAAAGCTTGGTCGGGGTTGAGAGTCCCAAATCCGGGTGCCGTTGAAATGCCCCAGCCGACCGTCCCTCCTCCCGGATCCCAGATCCACCGAGGGGGCGGACCCATGCCGACGAGGGGTGACCCTAGGGCGGTATGCCGCTGCAGATGGGATACGACGCGTGGTGTGAAGACCGTTTCAGTTTAAAAAGTTTTTAATTTTTTAAAAGTGTTCGTCGGATCGTCGAGGTTGATTTTTGGGTTGGTTGTTGTTGACAACGGGTTTAAAATTCGATTTAATTCCTACTTCGTTTTAAAATTAAAATATCTAATTAAACAAGAAAAAGAAAAGCAAAAAAAAAAAAAGAGAACTGGACCGGGCAGACCGGCCCGAGCCAGGCCAACCCGTTCCACCCCCTTCTCTTCAGCTTTGGGCCGTGCAGCCCAGGTTCACCATGGCCCAACGAGTGTCGAGCCCGTTCTATATAAGGCGAGGTTTAGGGTTCCAAACCCTATTTTTTTTCCCTCAGCCGCTCGCGATTCCACTCTCCCTCTCCCTCCCTCAATCCCGATCTCCTCCTCTCCCCTCACCTCAAACCGCCGCCGCCTTACACCTCTATCCCCGTCCAACCCGAGCCACC
The DNA here is from genome assembly GCA_963921825.1 of Erodium maritimum. NCBI lineage: Eukaryota > Viridiplantae > Streptophyta > Magnoliopsida > Geraniales > Geraniaceae > Erodium > Erodium maritimum. The sequence goes on along the minus strand of OY997589.1, from coordinate 27,570,998 downwards.
GCCACCATCGGACGCCGACCATCCCGTCGCCGAACTCCGTCTCTCCCATCTCGAGGTAAAACCGTCCCTCCTCGTCTCCGTTCAAGCCACGCCGTCCGGATCTAGCCACCGCCCCACCACCGTGCCCGTCTGGTTTCGCCGGCGAGCGAAGAGGCCGCCGAGCTCTTCCTCTCCCTCACCTCCCTGCTTCTTGTTCGTCGTTCTTCTTCCCTGAGAGTCGCCGAACCCCTCACCGTCCAGATCCGTACGGAGAGCTGTGCTCCGCCGTACTCCGCCGCCGCGCCCGACACCAACCACCCTCCCGCCACCGTCCTTTTTCCACGGTGAGATTCCGAGCCGTGGAGCCTTGGCCGGCAACGGCGCCGCCGGTGGCCGGCCGGATTCGAACCGAGCTTCTCCTTCTTTTGTTTATTTTCTCGTCCCGAGCTTTTTTGTGGGAACTGAGCATCGTTGAAACCTGTGGCTTTTGGATCTGGTCTTTTTGGAAGCAAAATAAAAGGAAACTGATACGGAAAATTAATTTGAAACAAAACAGTGTTGATTTGAAATTGGTTCAAGGAAAAGAAAAGAACTTGTTTTTAAAACGAAAATCAGTTTTAATAAAAAGGGTTTTAAATCAGATTTAATAAAAGGGGACTTGTTGTCGGTTTTGGAACTTGAACGAACTTGGAAACTCGAGCGTAATAACGGGACTATTAATCGGACTTAGAACGGGATTTAAAAAGCGAAACGCTGAATCGGACCTTGGGGATCCGTGCATCGGGATCTGTACCTCGGGAATCGTGCACTAGGTTTTGAGTTCGGTGCTCGGGTGCTCGAACCTGATTCGTTGTAATCCCGCTTTTAGCCCGCTCGAGTCTAAAAGACAACTTTTGAACTTAAATCGAAACCGTTGTAACCTTTTAAATCAATTTGTGAAATCGGTTTTAATTGTAGTTTTCTGTGTAAAGTAGAGTCCGGCTTCGATCGAAGAGAAGACCGGAGGTAGTGAGCCAGGACGTCAGCAGCTAGGAGGCGTAGCTGTTGTACTTCGGTTGAGGTAGGGAAGTAGCGGATACCGGTTTAATTGTGGAAAGTTACTAGTATGCATGCTAGGATTAATAAAACTGGAACGAGTAGTTATATCAGATAATAACCGGACGAGTCATAGTAACATGTAGGATGAGAATAACTAGCGTAGCCGTTTGAACTGCGAACACTTACGTTTCTGTCTTGGGAATTACTGTGCTGGTAGATCGGCCGTGTCGAGCCGTAGGTTGCGTGGTTGATTGGATTGCCTGTTGTTGTTTGATATGTCTGCCTTGTGAGCCGTTGTCGTTAGGGTTAATAGACAAGATTAGTATAATCGTTGAGCTTGTTGTTGATATGTATGGGCGAGTGTGCCGTGGTTGTGTTGATGTGAAACCCTTGGTTCTGTGATGGTCGGGTGAGTGATAGACCGACGTGACTAATTGTGGTAAGGTTTTAGGGCTGGGTAAGTCGTGTTTAATTAGGACTTTCGTTTTATTATTCTTGACGCTTTGCCCGAAGGAGTGCCGGGAAAGTTGTCTCACCTTCGCTTCGCCCGAAGGAGTTCCGGGAAAGTAGTCTCACCTTTGCCTTGCCCGAAGGAGTTCCGGGAAGGTCGTTTCTATCCTTTGCTTTGCCCGAAGGAGTTCCGGGAAAGCCGTTTTCTTCTATCCTTTGCTTCGCCCGAAGGAGTTCCGGGGAAGTTGTCTCATCCTATTTTATCTATCCTTTGCCGGAAGGAGTTCCGAGAAAGAGATTTAGGCCGTTAGAGATTCTGGTATGACTATTTGAGAGCGTCTCGTGGTTAGTTTGACTGTTAATAGTTGTGTTGTTTGGGTGGTTGTGAGCATGGGTTGGTCTTGAGTTGAGGGTGGTGGTTACGAGTTCCATTAGAAATTAGTTGTGTGTTGTACTAGTATGCCCTAATTGGACGGTTACCCGTGGTGGTGAGCGCTTGCTTATAACCTTAACTACTTTCCTACTGAGCGAAAGCTCACCCCTTACTTTGTTGTTTTTTTCAGGTTCTAAGCGGGAAGTGTACTAGCTGGATGCTCGATGCTTGGGAGCTTACGAGGGTCCTAGGTTATGTAGTCTAGAGACGTACGGTTCTATTTTGAACTGTTTCACCGCTGGTTCTTTTTCCGAGCTGTGACTCGCGTAGTGTTTAAAGTTTTAAAATTTTGAGATTGAGACTTGTTGGCTTTATTTTTGAGTAAAATTGTTATTGTTTTAGTTCACGTCTCGAGTCCGGTCAAAACCGGATTTGGGGCGTGACACGTGGAGCCCGTAGTCCAATGAACGACAGGGGGGCCACGGTGGCTACTGGCTCGAAGGCGGGGCCGGTCCGGCGCTGCAGGAACGGTAGCGCGAGTCGAGGGGGAGACCGTGGAGCAGCTTGAACGATGGGCAGCGACCTGTGGGGGTAGATCGGCTGCAAAACAAGACAAAAACAAAGAAAAATAAAATCGGCTCCGATCAATAGAATCGCGACGGTAGAATGGAACCTCATGGAGGTTGTGTGGAGAGCTTTGGAAGCAGGGGCTTCGATTGGACCCCGGAGGGTAGTGGAGAACTTTGGATCAGGGGCTTCAAAGGTGGAGAGTGGTGGCTGCCATGGAGGAGGGGGTGGGGGAAGGGGCTGCGCGTAGAAAAAATTTGCCTGATACACTTGTATTTTCTCTACATACAATTAAACAAAAAAAAAACCCATATCTTTGCTATAAGACATGATTTATTTCGAGATGAAATCAGAGATTTTTTTGTTTCCGTAACAAGTCCAAAAACACAATGAACACAAAGTTTTAAGTTTTGTAATCAAGACAATCTAAAAAACACTATACAAATTAGAAAGTACGAAAATCTTATTCAAAAGCAGACTTCACATTTCACAAAACTAAAGGTTAATGCAAAATTACAGAAATGGCACTGAATTTTTATTTATTACAATATGCAATAGCAAATACATGATATATACTCTCAGCCTGTCGCGGAAAAAAAAAGACATTTAAAAACTGAATAAATACTAATTAACGATAAGAAAATTGAACGCAATAATATTATATATTCCCACTTCCCGCCGCATAAACCGGCGATATAATGCAAGAAGGTCCATGCATGCAGAGCTGAGTTGACATACAAAAACAGCACACGACACGATCAGTTGACGAGAGCACATTTCTTCCTGATTTCTCCGTTACGCCCCGTAAGCACGCCGATCCTTCCCATCTTCACCATGGAAGCCCCGAAATCTTTGAAGAAAGTGGACCCTCCCGAGGCCGCCTGAAGCTTAACATAAGCTCTGGTCTGAGCGTTGTCGAGAAGAGCGGCGTCGGACCGAAACAAGCCTCTTCTCTTGGCGACGAGCGTGTAGTAGTCCTCGTCGAAGGTTTTGAAGCTCCCTGGATCCATCTCCACGAACGTGGTCTGGTCTCCGGGTGCGCATTTCGACCTCAACTTGGCTATGTAGTTCCGGTCCAATGTGGGATCGGTGTCACCCTTTCCGCTGAAGTTGTAGATACGGTTGTTGAATGATGTGCAGTGAGATATTCCAATGGTGTGTCCACCTGATAATAATTAGTAACATATTAATTGAGACTAACAACACAAATACTATCACTATAATTACAGATTGATTTAGTACCTGAAAGGACCGCCAAGTCTTTTACACTTAGTCCTTTTCCTTGGAAAGATGTGATCAATTGGCTAATGTTGAAATTGGGTCCTGGTAAGTTTTGCAACGCCTCGGTTAGAACCGAAACCCTTCCGTCTCTCCGTCCGGTCTCCACTTGCCACGACACTCCCTTCACCTGCACCACAAAATAAATTCTTTACTTCATTATTTTTTATATAACTGGATGGTTAACATCTTTTACAAAATAGAGTTAAAAAAATGGGAGAATTTACACACCGCCACTACTACATCTCTGGCAACTACGGCCAAGATGTCAGAACATGAGACCACTCCGGGACACGCCTTCTCCAAGGCTGTTTTAATCCTGTCGATGAGTCCATAACCTCGGAGGCTTAGGTTTGGAATCGCATCTCTTTCAGCCTGGTTCGTAGACGAATTCAAGAGCACTGATCCGTCGCAACCCTGAACATTATATAACCCAATATCAAACCAGAACTCTAATTCGTTAAATAAGTAGTTATTACTATATATAAAAAAAGGGAATCATGGTTCCTAATCAATTTTGAGATTCGTGATCCTAACATATATTTATCTTTCGTTGCATTTCTTAACTATGACATTTATATTTTTGTACACACTATCATTTGTCATTATAATTAATATGACATTAGTTTTGGATGAGAAAAGTCCATAATACCCTAAGCAAAAAAATGTTATTCCGTGCGAAAGATAGAAAGATCATAGTTGGGAAGTGCAAAAAAAAGTCAAGCCCAACTTCAGAGTATTGACTTTTGTTGAGGGCACTTCTGTCTTTTTCTATCCACAACTAACGTCCCTGTTAATTTTAACGATAAGCGATAATCCGTGCAACAAATGTAAAGGTAATAGCTGAGAAATGCAACGAAAAATAAACAGGTTAGGATTGCGAAAACAAAACTCAAAATAGATTAGGAACCATAGTATCCTTCTAAAAAATGATAGATTGGCCGTACCCTAACGAAACAGTCGTGGAAGTGCATTCTCAAAAGAGGGCCAGAGAGCGAAGGAGCTACAACCATGGCTTCACCAACAATTTTCTTCACAATGACCTCAGCTTGTGGACATGTCTTTTTGTAGAAACCCACTTTCAACTGCGCATTGGCAGAGTCCAGAACCAAAACCAGAAATATCAATTGCACGAGAATGCATGAAAACAGCTTTGAAGAAGCCATTGAATGTTGAGGAAACTTGCTTATTGTTTGGTTCTGAGAGAGGTTATGGAAGATGAACTGGGTTTTATAGTGAGCCTAAAACGAGTAATGGAAGGCCAACTCACGGAGGCGGATAGGCTGTCATTGCATGGCAGCTTAATTTGCTTTTCTTATTGTCTGAAAAGATGATCATGATCGAGAGTAGGTTCGGTCGTTACCTTATTTTTATTGGCTAATTGTGTTTCTATAATGAGGAAAACTACAGTTGACTAAACCAAATCCTTTAACTAATCAGGGAGGCAACTTTATACCACTCTATAGCCTATCATGATCGAGAAACAAACAAAACTAATGCAGATGATCATAAAAATTTACAGATCAAAATAATATAAATTGACTCGTTAATTACCTCCCCTTCCTTCGGTTAAAGACATGTCATGCTAAATAAATGATAGAATATGATAATCTGAAATTAAACTCTAGGATCATAGTAAAGTCCGAACCTAAAGCAGTGTGTAGAAAATAGGATAAATGACCAATATTTACATTTGACAGTAACAAACAGAGTTCACGTTGTCTATTACTTACAATAATTTCAGAATTACAGACGAACATGCCGGAAAAACAGTGACTATATTACAAGATTATAACAATTCAAATTCCTACACTCACAAAAGTCCTGATTGGGTCTGGTGCCAACTGTAAACGGTGAGTATCGTTTCACAAATGCATCTATTATTCAGTCAAGGTAATACTTTATACAAGACGCACCAAAATCAAAAGGGGATATTAATTATGTCTACTAATTACAATATCGACAACAAAGGAAGCGGTCACTAATAGACTCGGAATATTGTGATTGTTATCAATCACAAGATTACCGTCAATACTCCCCCTCAAGTTGGAGAGTGAATATCGAAAATGCCCAACTTACGAAGAAGAGTGTGAACCCACACCCCCTTGAGCTGATTGCAGATATGGATTGTTTGAGGTCAATGGACACCTGTCTAGAGTTGTTGACATGCGAAATGACAGTCAATCGCTATGTGTTTCATCCGTTCATGAAAGATTGTATTGAACGCTATGTATATGGTTGTATGATTGTCACATAAGAGTGGAACAATAATATAGTGAGGTACCTAGAGATTAGTCAGAAGTTGACGCAACCAAACTATTTCTTTGATGTCTGCTGCCATAGCTCTGTATTCAGCCTCTACCGATGAACGGGATACTTCAGTTTTCTACTTAGACCGTCAAGTAACTAGAGATGAACCGAGGAACATTATATAACCTGTCACGCCCCAATTTCAGTGAACCAAACTCGGGACGCGAACATTTAAAATAATAAACACTTTGAAACTTTTTCCATTAAAATCACTTCAAAAAATACCAGCTTAGTTCAACAAAAGAATAATTACAACTCAAAATAAAACGTCCCACAAGCGGACAAAATGCGAGGTATCCGTCGCTAGACTAAACAGTAACCCGGACTCCCGCCCCTAGCTCTTTAAGCTTCGGAAGCTCACCTAGTCCGACCTACGACAAGTACCTGTAGGAAAAGCAGCTAGGGGTGAGCGTTCGCTCACCACCACAGATAACAGACTGACTACGGCATAATTAGCAGACAACGCCAGTAACACCCAAAACCGGGAAAAACGATCTCCAACCCAAGTACTCAAAAGACCCACAACAGTTACCTTCCTCAACAGACTCAACACTCGGACTCGTGATGTAAACCCGACACAACCATTGACGACATCCTCCAAAGACGCGACAGAAAACTACGCAACACCAAAAAAGATCACAAAGGATCGCATTCCTGCCATCTGCTCAGTGCCAAAAAACGCTCGCAACCTCTCGAGACTCTAACTCGGTCAGGCCAGCCAAAGAACGCTCGCAACCTCCCGAGACTCTAACTCGGTCAGGCCAGCCAAAGAACGCTCGCAACCTCCCGAGACTCTAACTCGGTCAGGCCAGCCAAAGAACGCTCGCAACCTCCCGAGACTCTAACTCGGTCAGGCCAGCCAAAGAATGCTCACAATCCCAAACCACACACGCGCGGCCAGGACCCCTTTCTTGTCGGGCGGGCCCCCTACCCCGTCTGAACATGCAGACGCGTGTGCTCGTGGACCCCCGTTTCATGAAGCGGGTCCCCAACCTCAGGTAACCACAATCACAATCACAAGCAAGTTCAACAACCAGTAACAACACAAGTTCAACACTCACAAGCACTCATGGCCACCAAGACACAAACAGTAAAACTCGAACTCAACAGCCCCACAGGCACTCACGGCCTCCCAAGATACACCAACAGTAACTCACGGGCTCAACAACCCCACAGGCACTCACGGCCTCTCAAAAACTACCAACAGTCACTCACGGGCTCAACAACCCCACAGGCACTCACGACCTCTCAAAAACTACCAACAGTCACTCACGGGCTCAACAACCCCACAGGCAGTCACGGCCTCCCAAGACACACAAACAGTAACTCACGGGCTCAACAACCCTACAGGCACTCACGGCCTCCCAAGACACACCGCCAATAAAGACACGGGTTCAACAACCCCACGGGCACTCATGGCCACCCAAAACGCCAAAGGTAAAGACACGAGTTCAACAACCCCACGGGCACTCATGGCCACCAAAACTCAACAATAAAAGCACGGGCTCTCAAGGCCACCAAAGACACCAACAATAATACACGGGCTCTCAAGGCCACCAAAGACACCAACGATAAAACACGGGCTCTCAAGGCCACCCAAGACATAAATTAAACAGTCAACCTCCGGGTATGGTCATATGCCTCCAATAATTCTAATAACGCTAAGTTCTCTGCTCCTACGACACTACTAAGTGTCACATGCATTTCCAATACTCGCTACGTTCCCGTATCATGCCTTTCTAATATTCGATAAACCTACTTAACCCACGACACCCCGGCGTCACATGCAATTCTACTGTTAACTTTCCCTAGTCAGGGCTGAGATCCGGCTACTTTTCCCTACCTCGTGCGTGTTCTCCAAAAGCCAACCAACGAGCTCTGGTGTGATCTCAGTCACTCACCCAGCTTCCCTTTGCCTTGGTCCGCAGCACGATCTAAAGAACACAAGTTTAAGGCACTTAACAACCCGCATGAATAAACTGAAAATCATTAAACTTGATGCCCAAACTTAACCCCGACAATGTCGATCACTCCCAAACTCCCCAAATACTCGACATTGTCGATAAGGGACCCGTAAAGGCCCGATTCGCCCGACATGGCGAATCTTCCCGGGTTGTGTAAATGCCCTTCCGGGGCTCCAAAAATTCTCGTTTTCGTTTCTACGGACTTAGAATAATTCAAGGGTCCCAATGTACTTGACAGAATCGAATTCCGACTTTTGAGTCAATTAATTTCCGTTTCAAGTTTCTAAAACCCGTTAATGATAACTTTTCCAATTTAATTCCAATTTTTGATGCGGTTATGGATAAATGGTCCGGGGAACGTTTTAAACCTCCCGAACACTAAACCCGAGCACCCGAGCACGTGGGCCCCACCCGGCCCAACTTGGCCGTGGGCCCTAGGGCTTAAATGGGCCCAGCCCACCATGGTGGTGGCAGGCCCTAGCTCCGGCCAGCCACCTCACATGGTGGCCGACCACCCTATATGGTGGTCGGAGCTCCTCCCGAGCTCCCGGTCACCGGAAAACGTGTTCCTTCACCTCCCAACGTCTCCAAAACGTCTCCAACACTCCCCCAACCTCAATACAACCCTAACTAATCATTTTTAACCAAACCCTAACATTTGAAATTTAACAAAACGGGAATCGGTTCGGTGCTTACCAAAGAGGAGGATGAGGAGAGTTTGATTCTTCAAACTTTGAGACGATCCAAGGGTTAGATGACGTGAATAGTGACCCCAAACCCTAGCTTCCTTCTCTTCTTCTCTCCCTTTCTTCTCTCTTCTTTCTCTTTCTAAAAACTACTTCTTTTCCTTTTTTTTCTATTTTCTAAGTGTTGGCCGAAACCCCCCATATACTCTCTTCTTCAATTTTCCCCCCAAAACTAACACCACCACTTGTTTGACAAGTGGCAAGGTGGGTCCCAGACCGTTTTGTGAAAATATCTACAAGATATTTTCCAATCAGATTCGCGAAAATCGGACGTTTCGGGCCCCGAACGGGCACTTTTCCCCAAAAATTACGAAACTTGACGGGCTACACGGAAACGGATCAACTAAGACTGCTGCGACGACGGCTAAGCTTTGTGGATCCAAAACGGTCCTCAAATGGACCAAAACGTCGCTCGGTTGACTTTTCCAGCGAAAAATCAACATTTCCCAAATTGATCAGAAAGTTGCCCTGAGTCCCCCGGAACTCACTTTGGTCAATATCGGGGTCAACTCAAGTCCGGTATGACACTCGGGGTCATTTTAGGTCCAATTAAGTGTCCGTCTTAATTTTTTTTTAAATTTTCCTGTTTTTCGCAGGTTTGACTGGCGTTGACCGGGAGTGGTTATTACAATACTTCAGCTTTCTACTTAGACCGTCAAGTAACTAGAGATGAACCGAGGAACATTATATAACCGGTGGTGGATTTTCGAATGTTAAGAAATCCTGCCCAGTCAGTATCACAATGTGCCCGTAAGGTGAGGGTGTTTTCGGCCGAGAAAAGAAACCCTTGTCTTGGATTGTTCTTGAGGTAGCGAAGAACATGAAAGACAATGTCCAGGTAAGGCACGCTATCAGACGATGACATTGACCATTATCCTTACAAATGGGTCTGGTATCTACCGAGAGTCGGTGTTGTTGAGTGAGTGAAAAAGACGCTAGTTTACAACCAATGATCCCATTATCAGCCAATATGTCGAGGGTATATTTTCTCTGTAAGAGAACGATCCCTGAAGCTGAGTGAGCTACTTCGAGACCAAAGAAGTATTTTAAGGTTCCTAACTCTTTGATCTTGAACTGGTGGTCCAAATGGTCACCTGTACCAGTTATAACGACATCATCCATATAAATGAGAACATCTACAAATGATCCAGGAGCAGCGAAAGTAAAGAGAGAGTGGCCAATAGCTAATGGTTTGTAACCAATTGAGATGATAAATTCTGTGAACTTTTGGTACTAGTTCCGGGATGTTTGTTTGAGGCCATAGAGTGACTTATGAAGACGGAAAAACCGATGCCCCTTGTCTAAGGAAGCCCTTTGGAACTTTCATGTAAACCTCCTCATGTATATTCACGTGGAGTGCGTTGATTACATCAAGTTGGTACAATGGCAAGTTACGAGTGTCTACAGTGCAGAACAAGCATCTGATAGTGACCATCTTCACTACTGGTGCAAAAGTAACAATGTAGTCAACCCCTTCCACCCCTGTATATCCATTCGCGACGAGGCGAGCCTTCTAGCACTCGATTCTCTCATCTGGATGGTACTTCACTTTATATACCCATTTAGAGTTGATGACACACTTGTTGGGGGAAGCTCTATTAGAGTACAAGTACGATTCTCTTCGACGGTTGCAATTTCTCATGTCATGGCGTCTCGTCAGTGTTCCTGTTTGATTGCCTGTTGAAATGTGTGTGGCACATCGACAAAAGAGATGGCCGCTACAAAGACAGAGTGAGTTTTTGATGATATATTGTAAGAAATAGTGTGAGTGAGAAAATATATTGTGGAATTCATTGAAGGAGCGGTGTGGAGGGGTACGGAATTAGACGACATGACAGAAGGCGGTAAAATGTAGTCATATCCACTCAAACGTGTAAAGGTTTTCCGGACGCGTTTCATGGGTAGAAGTGGTTCTTTCACAATCTCTTGAACGGTGTTATCAATATGGTAAAGGCCTTTTGGGGACTAATTAATCGGAGACTAAACTGGGATTAACCGGGTCGGTCCACAAGAAAATAACGCCTAGGCGGGGATAGATCGGGATTTTTAGAACACTATGTACGATTGAGATGGTGATGTTTATGTTAGAGAATCCGAGAACGAGAGAGTCACGAAGTTGTCAGACAAAAGGAATAGGATGCAAAGACAGACATTAGATTGGTACTACGGGTTTAAGAGAGTTTTAAAACAAGGAGAGCTAGATCGAAGGTGAGTATGTAGAAGGAAGAATGACATTGAGTGAATTTACAGAAGACAAAGAGATTGAAAAGAATTAAAAAAAAAGGGCCAATTCATGAAATAATTTCGATAATTCATTAAAAACGTAAATAAATTTCAAATAAAACGTAAAGTTAAAATAATACTTAAATGTCATCAATTTTATAGCATGGAGGAGAAATCGAATAGAAACCCACCTTAAACCTAAAAAATGTGAGAATTCAACTAAATCATCCATTTCATAAATAAATGGATAAGATGAAATTAAGTTGTTGATTGCAAAAACATATCATTTTCTTAGTGAGTGGTAGAGGCTTTTTAGTAAAACTATAATATATATATTTTTTCAAATTTATTAATTTAATCATTCACGTTTCGTTTAAAATTTGAATTCCGATTAGCTTCAAACTTGGGCCAATATTTTTATTTTTTCAATGACTTTCTATCAAGACCAGTGATGAATATATTTTGGAGCACGATTTTTTTTATATTTGGGGTTGATTTAAAAAAAATATATATCTAGGTGATTTTTATCAACATTATGCACTAGTTTTATTAACACTACACATTACTTTTATCAACATGGAACACTATTAACTACCTCATGTACCAAAAATAAATATGATTTTTACCACCTAATCACTTGTTTTTATCACCTCGATATATGTGGTTTGTCACCTCATCACATATTTTTTATCAACACTGAACACTAATTTTATCAAACACTAAATATTAGGTTTATCACCTCATCACACGTATTTTATCACTCCAACATATGCTCTTTTTATCAATACTAAATACTAGTTTTATCAACATTTAAGACTACTTTTATCACCCCCCCCCCCTCCCCCCCCCCCCCCCCCCCCCCCGATATGAAACATTTATTAGTGAAATTTTATCGATATTCAACACTAGTTTTATCACTCCGATATTTTTTTTCGTGCTTCAAAATATATTAAATATTCTACTTGATAGATAGCCCTTGAAAAAATAAATATACGGGCGCAATTTTGAAGCTAATCAGAGTTCAAACGAAATGAGAATGATTAAATTAATATATGAGTCAAGAAAAAATGGTCATTTATCCACATAGCACTATGTTATTACAATTATGCAATGTTCTAAAAATCCCGACCAGGCCTCGTCTAGGCACCTGTCAAGGCCCCATTAATCTCCGATTAATTTGATATATCCCCGTTTAGTCTCCAATTAATCCCCAAAAGGTCCTAGCCGCCCAACTAGCGCCTAGTAATTTTTAGAACCTTGCAACTATGCTCTTTTTTGAGTGAGAGATAGAAGAATCATGCGCGTATTTTGGTAAATTGTGGGTGATGATATGACATCATGAAAAATATTAAATCTTAAATGGTGTGTGACTAAAATAAGTTCACACATTTTTTAAGATAAGAGGTATTTTTAGCCGATTGTTCTCTATGCATATGTACTTTTCTTTTTTCACTCTTTTTTACTTTCGGATAATTGGTCAAGTTGGTACAAATTAAAGAATTTCCATTGGCTTTGACTAATTTTAATCATGGATACCGATTAAACAGCTAGCTAGAACTTATGAATACCATAATTTGACATAAAAAAGATTCCCTAATATTATGAATAAGTTATGTTTTTGATATAATATTTATATTTATGCGAAGGGAACGTACTGTATGTTGGTGTAATAATAAACTTGTAGTTGCATGTGCCTCTACATAATTTTAATATCAATGATGGGGAAATCTTAACTATATTCGGTAACGGTATTACATATCTTGTCCTCTTAATTACCCAGTCTTCTGAGTATGACATTGTCCTGCCCTCATCAATCCACTTATATGATCATTTTTATAGTATTCGTAGCCTATAATCGTTTAATTTCTGTTCTTGTGCTCACCAAATACAAAGAAATATCTAAGTTGGTCTCAGTTTTCATGATAAAATAACTTCTAAATAAAACAACTCTTTAAAATATCATGTATTATTTTTTTTTGATCGGCAACGTAAATTTAGATTGAAACCTCTTTTGAGGTGAAAAAAAGAGTTACAACAGATTCTCTAAGAACCCCAAAAACCCAAAGATAGACGCAGCTATCTGATAAGGGACGAAACATAAAATAAATAGAGATCAATTAAACTAACAACAACAAGTTGAAGCACCGAAAAGAAAACGTACTCTCTCTAACTCACTCTCTCCCTTCCCTCCTCCGCTCGCCTCAACCCTAATTTCAGATCTACGGCCGCCGGTGTCTTTCTCGGCGATTCGTCGCCAGAAATTCACCGGTGGCCCTCCCTCCGTTCATCTACTAATTTTTCTACCTTTCCTCTTCACATTTTGCTTCGATTTGGCCTCTAAACCCCTTTCAGCCCGACTCTCCGTTGGTCTTTCATCGTTGTTTTCCCGGTTTTAGCCGGTCTTTGGTGTGAGTTTTCACACCGTGGGAGAGCTTTGGGGTTGGATATGGGTCTTGGGGCTTGATTGGTGGGCGTTGTCGCGACTCCTCCCTCTTCCGGCCACTCGGGTACATCCCTCCACCGGTGGTGACGTTTCCAGAGCGAGTGGGGCGTTTTTCCTCTCGGGTTGATGACGGGATCTGGCCGTTTTGCCGTTGCGATTCTTGTCCTCTCCGGTTCTCGATTCCTCCTGGTGGTCGTTCTTGCTCCAGATCCGTTCTTTCTACATGTGTTCTCGGAAGATTCCGGGCCTCGCGGGAGCGGCGAGGGGTTCTAGCCATGTGGCTTTGGTGTGGAACTTCAGATCTGTTGTGGGCTTGGCTTCATCTTGGGTCATCAGATCCGTTTTGGCGAGGTGTCCTCTCCTCTTCCCTTCGACCTGGGTTCCTTGGTAAGTCTACTATAATTCATTTCCTTACAAAATTCTCCTCCTGATCAGATCTGTTAGCCTTACTGTTGGGTATTGGCCTCTCCCCTTGGGTCGTCGGTTGATGTTGGTCATCGACGGAATCTCGTTGAGATTCGAGAGAATAGATCTGATCTTTACTAGTTATCCCATGCCCTGTGCGAATCCAGATCTACCCCTTTGTCCCTTCCCCTATCTCCATCTCCTCATCCCCATTTCTGGGGAAGAGGCTCACTAGATGGTGTTGGCCAATATTGAGATAGTGCCTAACGGCGAGTGGATGATTGTTTGGTTGGGATTTGGGGGGCTTGACCGGGCTTGTCTGGGTGAGGGATAACTTTCCTGATACCTCCTTATGGTTATTGGGTTATTGGGTGGTGTAGTTGTAAAGGAAGGTCAGTTTTCTTATTCGTTGGTTCTTGGTTTGTGGGGGAGGGGAGTTGGGTGTTGGTTTCTATCTTTGGTCCGTTGGGTTGCTGTGAAGGTAGCTGCTTTACCTCTTCTTCGTGAACTTGCTTTGCTGTGGGTGGTTCTCTCGGTCCGGCGGGTGGTGGCCGGACCAGTTTCATTGCGGGGTGATCGAGGAGATTGAAGCTGCTTCATTTTGCTTGGGGTTTGCGTTGGGCTCGGCGGTGGTGAAGTTGTGTTTCTTTTCCTTTTGGGCCTGTTTTATTTACTTTGTTGTTAGGTTGGCCATTTGTTGGCCTGGTTTGTATTAGGTTGGTTTGTGTGCTTGTATTGCTTGATTTAGGTTTTAGACCTGTTCTGGTTGGGTTCCACTTGTGGGGATCCCTTGGTTTGAGACGGTGATGGTTGGCCGATTCTCTCCTTGTTTCTAAGTTTACTTCAAGTTTGAAAAATCAGGGTATAAGATTGTTAGACCCATCCTAGTTCTTGTTTCGGTTTAGTTTCTTACACTGCAAGCTGCTTGCGCTAGGGACTCCTACTGGGGTTTCCTTTTTTTGTGAGGGTTCGCCCTTTTCCTTGTACTTCACTTTGAAGTCTTGGTATTTATAAAAAAAACCTGTTGATCAAAAAAAAAAACAAGTTGAAGCACCAAATAATCAAGGGATTGAGAACAAGAAGATAGAAGGATTAAACCATCAGGAAAGGATATCAAACATAGTCAAGGGTTATGGAAACCATAAGGTAAGTTTCTGCCAAGACCTATCCAGTGGCCAAATTTGATGCTTGCTTGCTCCACACGCCAGATTTGAGGTAAAGTTGCTGCAAATTCAAACTGTTGCTTGCTTGATGACGTTGATGATGTATATCATGTATTCAAACATGATTAAGGGTTTTATTTACACCCATAATTAATATGAAAGAAAGGAATCCCATTTTAACGTACTATCGGAGCCCTAATTCTACTCTTAAACCTATTTACAACTTCGCCGCACTAAAATATTTCATTTCTCGTTATTTCTCGCAGCTCTGCATCACGACCCTACAACACGGTCTTCAATTCCCTTTCTGTTGCAAAGATTCTACACGCACGACTCATTTCTACGATTCATCCTACAGTAGCACCACACGGCTCAGGCTTCTCCGATTCATCCTACAGCAGCACCACACGACTTCTCTACGATTCATCCTACAACAGCACCACACGACTCAAGCTTCCGTGTTTCTGCGTTTTCTCTCTGAAGCAGCAATCTTATTTCGTCTGCAATTGTTTTTGAAGCAGCAACTCTGTAAGAACCGCCTCCGGTCAACACCGGTCGGACCGGTGAAATTTGGGAAAAGTTGACTTTCTGCCGGAAAAGTCAACCGATGACTCCGGGGATCATTCGGGACCTTTCCGGGACCCAAAAAACTTAGCCGCCGTTACAGTTAGCTTAGTTGGGTCATTTCCTTTCAAATGAGTACTTTTGCGAAAAAGTCAAATTCGGGTCAAACGGGGTCGAATTAGGGGTTTTATCGAATTAGTTTAATTGGGCTGGGATAATTGTGAGTGGAGGTGGACCCCACATGGACACATGTCCATAATCCTTGGAGGAGAAGAAAGGGGTAAGAAATGACCCAATTGACCTCACTTTTGGGCTTAAGAGGGAAAGGGACTAAAGGGGCAAATGAGACTTTTTCTATTTTAGGTTAAAGGCCACAAGAGAGAGATTTCAGCTCATAATTCCTCCTTTGGCCGAAATCTGCTAGAAAGAGAGAGAGTTTGGACCTTCCATTGAAGAAGAAGAGAAGAAGAGAAGAAAGGGGGGGGGGGGGGGGGGTGGAGGGGGGGGGGTTGATTTATTTCCACACCAACGGTCTTCCTTAAGTGGAGGATTTGGTTGGAGATTAATTGGATTAAACCCAACTTTGTGGTTGAAGTTTTGGGGTTTTTGGTACTGGATTTGGAGGTTAACAATGGAGTTTTTGAGGTTTGGATTCGTGGGGACGGAGTTGAGGAAAGAAGAAGAAGGGAGTTGCCCAGACCCGTCACGGATCCGTGACGGGAACCGTGACAGAGCACGTCACGGCTCCGGGACGGAGACCGTGACGGCACACGTCACGGTTCCGTGACCCAAACCGTGACAGAGCCCGTCAAGGCTCCGTGACCCACTCCGTGATGGATCAGAAATGGACCTTTTAGGTCCATTTTGGTCGTTTTCGGGTAATTAGGAAGGTTATCTATAACCGAACGTATTGAGGGTTAGATTTGGTGTTTTCTCTTTAAACCACCCTTGAATTATTATTAATTCTCGTATTACTTTGTGATCTTACACGTTGTTCCCGATCACGGCGGAGGAGGCTACTAGGCGACTCGTGGTTGTTCGTGTTGGATAACGGTTGAGGTAGGGAAAAGTAGCGAATACCGGTTTAATTACGGAAAGTTACTAGAATGCATATAGGATATGAATAACCGGAATAATTGTAGAATCACATGTAGGATGTGAATAACTAGCGTATTCATATAAATGTGGAATTACTTGTGGGCCATGTCGTGCCCGTAAGTCTGGGACTTGATGTGCTGTAGAATCGCATGTGGGCCAGGTCGTGCCCGTAGGATTGTGTGTTGGTTGCGCTGTTTGTGATTAGTAGCTTGTACTGTTTGGTATGTGGTATGTTTCGTTGTTAAATTAAGGATCATGATATGCTATGAGAATGTGGTGAATGTTAGTGTGAATTGTTGCCTTGTGATATGATCGGGTGAATTATAGACCGATGTTGTATGTTCCGGTATGTTATGTTTGGTGTAACGTGTAACCAATGATGAGTGTTCCGGAATGATACCTAGACCGATGCTGAGTGTTCCGGTATGGTATGTGTGGTATGAGTTGTGCCTCGATGCTGAGTGTTCCGGGATGATACCTAGACCGACGCAGTGTTCTGGTATGGTATGTGTGGTGTGATTTGTACCCCGTGCTACGGGAAGATATCCGACCGATGCTGTGTGTTCCGGTCTGGTATGTTTGATATGAGTTGTACCCTGATGCTGTGTGTTCCGGGATGATATCTAGGCCGATGTTGTGTGTTCCGGTACGATATGGTTGAGCCGTGCTATGGAATCCGGCGTATTGTTATGGGGTACTTAGTGTGAGTGTGGTTGCTAATGATATTACTCTATGTCTTGATCTGTTTTGGTTCGCTGTGGTTACTTATGCCGGCCATGTGATCCTCTGTGATCTTAAATACATTATATCTGAGTGATCTAATGAGAATTAATTGGGTGACGGGTGCTAAGGGTATAGTTGATGTGAAATGTCTAAGTGTCGGTTCAGTATCAAGTTCGATTTACGGGTTGCACCCGAGTGGGGTCAAGCGTTGTCTTTGGGTTACTTGTTTAAATGGTTCTTGTTATTGCCTTACTAGTATGCCATAATCAGACGGGTATCCGTGGTGGTGAGCAATTGCTCACTCCCTTTACTACTTTTTCCTACTGAGCGAAAACTTACCCCCTTCTGTACTGTTTTACAGGATTTGAGCGGGATGTGATTTAGAGGACTTCTCGGAGCTTGGGAGCTTAGCGAGAGTCCTAGTTTTGGATGGTCTAGAGACGTACTTCCTTTTCGTACTAAACTGCTTTTATTTGGATTTCGAGTATCTGACTCTTATTATCGGGATTATTAATTTTGAACGATTATTGGAGATTTATTTCGTTTTAAAATTGCATTTATTATTATCATTTTGGTTCACGTCTCGAGTTCGGTCAAACCGGATTTGGGGCGTGACAAACTCTGATCATGTCTGATTCCAAGCTTCACCCCGCGCTCCTCGTCTCCAATATCAGGAGCGTTATACCTGTGACTCTGAAAATGTGAAGGGACAGTAGGAACATGGTCTGAACTCTTCAGAATTCACTTTCGTGTCTATGATGTTCTTCATCACATCCTCCCGCCCACGTCCTCTGCTGATTCTGCTATGTGGCCGGCTGCCCCTTCATCTCCGGCTGCTTTCGTATCCTCCGAAGCCATAGTCACAACTGCAGCCATGGGCAAGGACATCACTATTGCAGCCACGAGCAAAGACTCAATTGATGTTGATGATTTTGCTGCTGCTAAAACCAGCAAGGACGCACCTACTCACGTGCATTCAACGTCCTCCGTTTCAGGTTATATCTCGACTGTTGTTTGGTATCGTTTAGATGCTGTTGTATGCTAATGGATTTACGGTACTATTTCCCCTGACTTGCTTCAAACGATTATTGAACCCGACACAACAACTGGTCGCGCATGGTTAGCTCTAAATAATAGTTTTCAGGATAATAAGCATTCGCGTGCTGTTTATCTCGAACAATAATTTTCTACTACTCGTTTGGAGGATTTTGCTAATGTATCTGCTTGCCGTCAAGAACTTAAAAATTCTCTGATCAACTCTCGAATCTTGGAGCTCTGGTATCCAATAATTGCCTTGTGCTTCACCTTGTAACAGGTTTATCTGATGCATATGATGGCATTGCCACTTTTCTCTAGCAATGCACTTCTCTGTCATCGGGGGCTTTATCATCCTCCTCGGCTCTCTTGACTGCTTCTCTGGGAAATGATGACACCAACTTCCGTTCCGGCTCTAAGGCTCCTACTGATCACGCTCCTCGTGGATTCAAGAATCGTTAGGGACAAGCCGAAACAATTCTAGAGGAGGTCGGTCTTCATCTTAGCACCTCCCTAGACCAGGTTATAATGGGCATATGTCCAACCCGTCTTGGTCTTATCGGAAACCCTAGCCAGCACCCCAACCAGCCTATTGGAACGGGAACAGCTGGTCTTGACCGCCCTGTCCCTATCCGTTTCAGCCATGGACGAGACCTCCTCAATGTCAACTACTCAGGCCTAGGTCGGGTCAATCACACCAGCAAAGGGTTTAGGGCCAGCATCCTCATGCCCTTTATGTGTCTATCGTGCCTATAGACATCGACAGAGCCATGCACACGATGACTTTACACAAATTGGATCCCAATTGGTATATGGACTCGGGAGCTTTTTCTCATATGACTTCCAATTCAGGTAGTCTAAAACCTTATTTTAATTCAAGCATTACTCGTCAAGTTTTTTTGGTAATGATACCCTTATCCCTATTACTAGTTCTGGTCATGCCTATTTAGTACTTACTCACCCTACTTTACGTTTGAATAATGTGTTGCATACCCTTAAAATTATCAAGAATCTTGACACTTAGCACCCAACGGAAATGTCCATAAAAATTTAGTGTAATCAAATTCCATGTCATTCTCAATCTGGTTCGTACCTTACTTATTCATGCTTCTCTTTCTCCATCGTTTTGGCATCACTCACTTCACATGTCCACTTACCTTTATAGTATTCTTCCTTCTAAAAATCTGAATTTTTCATCCCCAAATCAAATTCTTTATCATCGCACTCCTACTTATTCTCATCTGCGTACATTTGGTTGTCTTTGTTATCCTCTTCTTCCGTCCACTAATAAGAATAAATTGCAATCTCGTTTTTTGCCTTGTGTCTTTCTTGAATTTTCTTCACAACACCGAGGATATAAATGTTTTAATATCCAACAAAAAAAATAATCACTTGTAGACATGTTATTTTTGATGAAACAACATTTCCTTTTTCCTCCTTATCTCACCCTAAACCTAAAACTTATTCTTTTTTGGATGATGACCTATCTCCTATGCTTAAATTTCCCTTGATGCATCCACCAGTTGCTACTACCGTGCCCTCTATTGCAGACCAACCACATGGTTCGCCTCCCTCAGCCACGTCCTTGCCCAGCCCAGCTGCCTCAACCTCTTCCGGCCCACAATCACCGGTCCCATACCGATCGACTTCCTCTCCTAGCCCATTTGTTTCGGCTCCTCCAATACCAGCCCAAACTTCTCCACCAGCTACCACTTAGCCTCCGCCTATCTATCCAATGATTACAAGGAGCCGAGCAAGTATATAAAAACCCCAAACCCTTTTTAATCTTCACTCCTCACTTGACCCATCTCCCACACCAAAAAATCCAAAAGTTTCCCTTTCTGATCCTAATTGGAGGCTGGCAATGTTTGACGATTTTGATGCTTTGATTAATAATAAGACGTGGGAATTAGTTCCTCGTCCTGCTAATACTAATGTGATTTAGTCTATGTGGGTTTTTGTCATAAAAGGCGTTCTGACGGTTCTTTTGAGCGGTATAAGGCTCGACTTATAGGTGATGATCGCTCTCAGCAAGTTGGTGTCGATTGTGAAGAGATGTTTAGCCCTATCATAAAACCTGTTACTATTCGGACCGTTCTCAGTCTAGCAGTTTCACAATCTTTGCCCATTCATCAGTTGGATGTCAAGAATGCATTTTTCCATGGCCATATCAGCAAAACAGTTTACATGCATAAGCCAATTGGTTTTCGCAGCTCGTCTCATCCTGATCACGTCTGCTTATTGAAACGCTTGTTATATGGTCTGAAGCAAGCACCGAGGGCCTGGTATTAGTGTTTTACTGATTTTGTATTTACTATTGGTTTTTCTCATAGCATATATGATCACTCTTTGTTTATCTACCATCAAGGCTCTAATACTTCTTTTCTTGTATTGTATGTGGATGATATTATTTTGACTACTTCTAGTCATGACCTACAACATTATGTCTAAGCTCAGTTCAGAGTTTTCTATGAAAGACCTTGGATCTTTATCTTTCTTCCTAGGTATTGCAGTTGCTCGTCATTCAGCTGAGATGTTTCTTTCTTAAAGGAAATACACCGAGGAAATCATTCACCATGTTGGCATGAGTTCTTGTTCCCCATCTGCTACTCCCATCGATACTAAGGCTAAAGTGAGCGGGGTCTCCGGTGCCTTTTTTGCTAACCCGACTCTCTATCACAATCTTGCAGGTGCTTTGCAATACCTCACGTTCACACGTCCGGACATCTCCTATGCAGTTCAACAAGTTTGTCTCCACATGCATGATCCGCATGATACTCATATGGGAGCCCTCAAGCGCATCATCCGTTATCTTCAATAAACACTTCACTTGGGTCTTCACCTATACTCTTCCAAGATTTCAGATTTGATCTCTTACACTGATGGTGATTGGGCCGGATGTCCTGACACTCGCCGGTCTATGTTAGGCTATTGCGTCTTCCTAGGTGACAATCTCATCTCATGGTCTTCGAAATGTCAACCCACCATTTCTCGTTCTAGCACGGAGGCTGAGTACATGGGCGTTGCCAATGTTTTGTCTGAATCTTATTGGCTCCAGAATTTGCTGCTGGAACTACATTGTTCGTAATCTCGGCCAACTTGGTCTATTGCGACAATGTGAGTGCCATCTACCTCTCTGACAACCCTGTTCAACATCAACGTACAAAGCATATTGAGATTAATATTCACTTTGTCCGGGAGAAAGTTGCGAAAGGCCATGTTCGGGTTCTCCATGTCCCTTCTCGGTCCTAGATTGCCGATATATATACGAAGGGGCTCCCGCATGTCCTTTTTTCTTATTTTCGGTCCAGTCTGAACGTGTTGGGTCCTCCCGTTCTAACTGAGGGGGTGTGTTAGATAAGACATATATCACATTTGTAATTTTTATTATTGATGATGTATATCATGTATTCAAACATGATTAAGGGTTGTAATTTATACCCAATACAATTAATGATAAAGCAAGGAATCCCATTCCAACAATATCCCTCATCAGAAACTCGTCTAAATTTCAAAAAAAAAACTCGTCTCAATCATTGGATCAATGAGTAAGAAACTTGAGCATTTACAATTACAAATCCTTTCTTTATCGTAAAAAAGGTTATACCGGTATTGTCAAATACAATAAAAAAACCATCACTGATTTAAACTAAACATATACAAAGAGCATTACATTAGGCATTAGGTACCAGTCCAAACATGTATTCTCGAATTTATTCGATTCTCTCACGTCAGTCGTGTGCTCCTTTCGAGGAAACCCTAACCCGATATCCTATCTACGCCATCAGCTCCACCTACAACCGTCGGCCCTATGTCCACCGCACCTATCCTCTCTCCGCTTTCATCTCTAATGGGTGAATATAAATTGCCCCACCTCCACGTCCCTCCATGAATGTGATTAGTCCATTAAAAGGGTGTCAGAAGAGGAAGTCGAAACCTGTGACTACGGTCTCAGTACCGGTAAGAAACAACAATCAAGGGAGGAAGTATGATCCCTACTCCAACACTTACAATGAGGCTACCACACACCTTGAGAGACATAAATAGGCCCAAAAAATAGACAGGTTTGGAAAAACACAAGTCTTCAAACCAGTCAGACGAATAGACATCCCTGAGTTCTAAAAGACAAACTCAACTACTCCTTACATCCCACCCCTAACCTACATCCAAAAAAAATCTGAGAGAGAATAGCCCTGAATCCATTGCTAACCACAGTTAGATAGATCCTCTAACCAAGAGAAAATGTAACTCTGAGAAAGTAAAAGAGCTAATCAAGAGAAATAACAACTTTGTGTAGCAAATCATATCATAAGTTGACACCACTAATCTAATCAAGAGCCTCATCAAATAACCTTAAAAAGAACCGGACTATATATATCCTTACTAAAACATTCAACAAAAATGTGCACCCGTCATCAATTCGGCAATTCCAATATCAGTTTCCAACTTCCTTACCTAAACTTTTTGCTATCAACAAAACCAAAACAAAAAAATTAAAATAATGTGCGATTGATTTACGAGTGATGCTTGGGTGGGAACGTATCGTCCCTCCGTACTGCGCCGTTCATATGGTTGATAAACTTATGTGATTGTATGAGATCAACCATAATTATAAAAATACCTAATTTATAGAGATTACCCTAATAACAATGAACCCATGTATAGTCAGCAGCGGTTTTGATTTATATGGGACGTAGTTTGCATTAGTAATGGCTCAATGAAAAAAGAGTAATGGATGAAACACATTTCCTCTATATGGGGGGGTCAATGGTCGAAACAACTGTTTCATTTTTTCTTCTCATATTTCCCATCATGTTCATAGAATTCAACAATATGGCGTAACGTACTGAATAAGCATATGTAGATTTGAAAAATAAAACACACTTGTTTTCCATGTTGGAAACCGGGAGATACAATTCTTAAACTCCGATTCTGACTTGGTTATCCTTCCTGATTCTAGTTTTTCAAATATATAAATAAATAAAATCCTTTCTCGATTTTCGGAAAAAGAATTTCTGGATTCGGATCCTCAATCGGGTGCACGAAATCCATGCCCTTCCAAACTCTGTAACACACATGTAGAAATCAGGCTTATTTTATGACCATTAGATCAAAAGTAAAGTGGTTGGTGTGATTATTTCTCAAAACGATCATAACCGAAACCTACAGAATGATCAAGCAAACTTATTGAACCGAAACAAATTTACTCTTATTTTTTTTGTGTGTCTTACATGAACTCATGTGCTATATATAACCCTATACATGGATAAGTCATGTGACATGTGTCATCCATGTAAAGGGTGGTGGCCAAACCTATTACATGTATATTACAACACTCTCCTTTGAGCACAACCATCAACGAATAGATCAAATGCGACTTAAGTTGCCTCGTTAAAAACCTTCTCAAGAAAATCCGGTGGGACAAAACCTGTAAGAAAAATATTGCAACGCGCAAAACGTGCTTCATGTTGTGCTTGATGTTGTCTCGTTAAAAACCTTTCCAAGAAAATCATGTGGGACAAAACTTGGATAAGAGAAAAAGAGTGCAGCGCACAAAATTTGTCTCCCCCTGACTTCAGGCATATAATAATGTTTCTCTCTTTATTTATGTATCATTCTTATTCTTGTGTACATGTATATATAGTTAAAATGATGATGAGTCATTGCCAAGTGTCACTCATATAGAGGTGGTGGCCACCATAATCACGTGTATTACAACAGTGGTGAGATTAATTATCTCACTAACGACATGAACTATAAGTTCACGCACTAGAGAGGTGTTTTGGACATTTTATGTTGGTATAATTTTCAAACGATTTTGGTACAAGGTTCAAAATGATTTTGTTACGGGGTTTTAGACAATTTTGGTATAATCATTTTGTTATGTCGAATATGTTTTTACGACATATTAAATACTACATATGCAAGGACGTACGCGTCGCCTCTGAACCCTAAGGTTTTTTTGCAAATTTTGTCGGCCGCCTCTCATCCTCGTTCGAAGTCCACCGCC
The DNA here is from genome assembly GCA_963921825.1 of Erodium maritimum. Taxonomy (NCBI): domain Eukaryota; kingdom Viridiplantae; phylum Streptophyta; class Magnoliopsida; order Geraniales; family Geraniaceae; genus Erodium; species Erodium maritimum. The sequence continues at coordinate 27,546,629 of OY997589.1, read as the reverse complement.
CTACTGCCATGAATCTCGACCAACACACACCAGAGAAGCCCCGTACCATCCTCGTAACCCCGCTAATCAACGTTTCAGTGGCCAATATGCTAACCCCTTTGTCTCTTCATCTCCCGGAACTGTCGTTGGCGACTCCTACCCTGGTTCCCGATTGTTGTCCTCGGCGTCGACCCCGATCTCTACCAGATGATCATGGGCTCTTAGTGGAAACAGAGCCATCTCTCGGGAACCTCTTCCTTGCCCCCGACAGCCTGACCGACGCTCTGGTCAAACTCCATCACGTTCAGCGGGAGGAACGCCTCCAACACCAGAGTGACAATGATCGACCCCTCCCAAATCTGGCGACTCTAGGGGCCATTCCGTGGACTGATACCCATCGTGGTCCCACCATGCCGGGGGTACTCTCGCCAGAAGTCATGCAATCTAAGATGCAACCTCGTCCACAGGAGCAAACCCAATCTCCGGCCTGGCCGATCTCGCGGCTGCCCCACGTTGAGTCGGGGAAGGCTACCTCGCGTTCCTACGGTATACCGGAGAGTCGTCAGATCTGTTCGAGGCTGGTTGTGGTAGATCCACAAAGGGCGTCTTCATCCTCATCCACAAAGACGGGGGCAAAGCAGCTGAGAGACGAGGAGGAAATCCAGGATCAACAGAAGGAGGCGCTTCAGCCTCCTTCGTAAAAATGAGAAGATCCGGCGGGGTGGGAGGGTCCGTCTACGGACTATACCCACAGACCCGGGACTGCTGGTGCTGGGAGGTCCCGGGAAAACCGCATTCAGAGCCCTTTATTTCCGCTTTCGTTATGAACTAGTTCGTTTTTATTTGGGTTGTATTAGTTTGGTATACATTTGGACTTTTCATTTCCTGTTCTGTATCATTGAAATGTCGTTAAAGGGATGTCGTGAGTTAGTGTCTACGGTCAAAAGAAGACTATCTCTATGGGTCCATGAGCGCCAGGTGGCCTACGGGCGACCAGGACATATATCTGGAACCCAAGGCTTGTACACCCTACATTGTATGTTTTATTGTTCGCAATAATGGAATGTTAGTCTTAGTGCCCGTAGTTCAATCCTAAATGTCCAAATGTATAAATCATCGTTAGCAATAAAATTAAAGCGGCTTTATATTACTTATGTGTTGGAGTAATGTATCGATGTGTGCTCTGATCTATGCCCACCATGCGAATAGAACCATAGATCGAGATAGATCACACTCGATGGGTCCTTAGTCAACAAAGCTTCACTAGAAGCGACTAGTATGAAATATGGCTCTTTATGGCTTACGTTCTGTTAGTCATTGGAATGGGATTCCGGAGTCTGATCATAGATATCATGTGGGACATGATATTGGACGACCCGCCCTGAATATGTGCCATAGATTAAGTCATGAACATATTCAGTGTCGTAGCTTGTCATGTATCCTTAGACCAAGGAGTCTTTGTGATCGCTATGTAGTCAACAACTGAGTTTGACCTGAGCCTAACGTTGTCCGTAACAGGGCTTCCATAACGGCCAGGATTGGCTTGGGGACGGGCTACATGAGTGACACGAAAGGCGGCTAAGGGATTTATCCCTCATACTGAGGTATGGGAAAGATATCGGTTCTTGGCCGCTTGATCGAGAGTGACTGAAAGAATAGCATGGCCATGCACATGATACTGGGTATCATATCTTCAGTCATCTCACATATCAAGGAACGGTGATTGAGAATAATAAGGATGACGGCTCTATGCCTTATCTCAATCAGGATATCGGAGATAAAAGGATAATGACAGGGATGACGGAAAGGTTAGAATCGACAGGGTCGATTCGTTATGCAGTGTCAGGCAATACTAAAGTCTCGTTAGTTGCCACTTAAATAGGATCAAGTAAAATGGGATTTTACGTTGATTTATTGACATGCATAAACCTAAGGGTCACACCGGAGGATGAAACTCATTGACACATTTATGGAGAATGGCCAAAATGGAGTTGTCTCGGGACATGACCAAAACTGGGTTTTGGGTCATGTGCCCGTAAGTGAATAGGACTTTACGGATCGAGACAAGGCTTGAAGTCTTGGGATTGACCGCGTCGGATAATGTTGGACATTTCCGGTATGGAAGGCTTGGAGGCGATGAACGAATCACGGGACCTCGTTGGAAATGGCCACGGGCCATGTTCCAAGAGGCCCATGAAAGGCCCATGCAACCAAGGCCCATGGAACTAATTAATCAAGTCTTGATTAATTAGTACTAAGTAAGCAAGACAAGGATTAAGGTGTTGGTGATTCACCACCTAACCCAATCTTGTCTTGCCATACTTTGTCCTATTTACACCTTACTTGACACCATACTTGTCCCATGCCTTTAGTTGGACAAGTATGGGTTTTGTTATGTTTAAGTCATCTTTTTTCAACATAACAAAGACAAGACAAGAATAGGAAACACATTTTCTCTCCCTCTTCCATGGCCATTTCGGGTTTGGCTAGTTTCCACCTCCATTTTGTGTTCTTGAGTCCTCAAAGAGAAGAACTACGTGGCTTTGATTCCCATGTGGATACGTAGGCGTCTTGGAGACTCAAGCCAATCATTCGTTAACCGGTGTTCTTGTTTTGGTAAGAAATAGTGCTGAATTTTTCTCTTGTGAATCAATTCTTTGTTAGTTGTTTCATGGTTTAATCGTCTCTTGGTTTTCATTGATTTTCCGCTGCGAGTTGGTTCATCTCCAACCCTACCTCGAGACCCAACATGGAATTCCCCAGTTACTCGTTTCAAAAAAAAAATACTACATCTGCATAATTTCAAAAGAGAAATACAAAAAGATATGTTCCATAATAGCATGAATATGTTTCATGTACTAATATTTTTTTTAAGCATACGAGATTATATTATTGATAATGAAAGGAAAGATCACGATGATCGTACAAAAACGTGGAAATAAAATAGGACGAAATATAGTTTTGATAATAGGGTCCTATCCATACAATGGGATGCACAAGATATCCTATATATTATCCGCGTCTCAACTTGAACTAACATATTGTGTTGTAACCGTCGTCCAAGGAGTGTGTCAGGGAACAGAGGAGGCTGAGGAACAGTTGTTTACTGTTCCTTGGGAGCCGGGGTGTAGCTCCTCTATCGCACCTCGTACTACCACATGGTCCTCATGATGACTTGTAAGGCTGGTAACCGCGCCTCGCTGTCACCCCAGCTCGTTGTAAGCCTGAGCCCTAACAGCTACATGATCCCTTTGATAAACCATATGATAGTAGAGTCCACTTTTTTGGAAATGGATGGCTTTTTATCTTCTTGTGGAGCATCACCCGTACCCTTGGTACTGGTCGGGTAGTTCGTGGTCCACGTCCCAAGTTAATTGATTCCTCCATCAGTCTTACTAGTTGGGCGGTCGTTGTCCATTTGTTGGATTCTCCATGGCATGGCGCCTTGTTTTTTTCAGAGGGGTCACAGTCGGAATCCCCTAATCGGGGTTCTATGTGGCTCCTGATGTCCATGCGTCAGAAGGTGAATCTGTGTAGCCCAAGTCCCCTCCAAGAAAAGGGAGCCTGTGGAGGGGCTATGATCCGGTTACGTCCAATGAGTCAGGCCCTAACTGGTACTGTAGATCCCTATTGCAGACACCGGTAATGGTAGACAGTGACACGCTCCCACGTGGATATTTTGACCGGCGATAGTGCACGAGGGGCTGATATAGGCAGGAAGTTCCCCATCGGTACCCCGGTTCTCCTATCGACTGAAAGGCTGCGGTGCATAGAGAGTCCATGGAGGGGCAGCCTATAGTAGTTCCCTTCTCCCCATGGCATCGTGAGACTAAACGGCATGTGATGGAAATTGGGGTTACGATTGTCAAATGGCGGTAGATTGAGTAATTGTGAGGTGATGGGTGGGAGGTGGTCGTGGATGCTGAGGGTGGGTGTAGCTGTTTGTGGGACAGTTGGGTGGCGTATGGCGAGGCAAGGGGTGAGGGATCTACCCGGTGGTGGTGAGTATTGAAAGACCATGGTAGATGGAGGCGTATGAAAAAAAAAGGGAACAAGAGGAGATTTGAAAATCCTAAAGGCCGATTGAGGACCTAGGAAATTTTCACATGAATTTTTAAATGTTAGTTGCTTTCATGTATTAATATAGTTTATAATTGAGGGTATGTTTTTTTCTGTACATTTTACGATACAAAAACCTTCATTCTAACTTTAAAAACCTCTTCGTCCCATAGTTTCTCCATTTTTCATCTTCTTCTTTTTTGGGGCATGTTGTAGAACTTTTATTGATATGAAAAAAAAACTATAAGTAGACACTCACCAACGAGAGTAAGATAAATGATAGAAAATCAAAAGAGTAGGAATACGTTCTAATCAGTAGGTCTGGAACGCTCAACCATATAACAAAGTACCCGGTTACACCAGGGGTTAAAAAAAAGATTCAGACTGCTACTACTGGGACAATATTGTTAAATTGTAACACATTTCTTGACTCGACCTGAAATTGCCTGTGATAATTGATCTAGGGCATTGGAGAGGATAATGGGGGTACATGGGGAACACCAATAAATGGGGGTGATAAGTGGTCAATGGTGAAAGCAACCGGTTTCACCTCCTTTCTTCTGTGCTCGCTCGCACGCGATCAAAAGCGCTAGTAGAGCCTCTTCTTCTCTGTGTTCGCATGATTTTAAAGATCATAATATTTTCCCTTTTCCTATATATAGAGTTTAGAAGAGATATTTTTCATACCAGATTTATACAACAAATTTATTTATTTTTGCAAAGTTCTTCATCTTCTCTCTAGTTTTTAGCTTGTTCTTCATTTTTAGGAGCAAGTTACACCATCTAGGCCCTATTTTGACGATACAGGGAGGATCCAAGCTTCCATGAAGCCTCCCACCATCTCCAACTTCTTTATTTTCATGTGTTGAAGCTTTGGAGAGTTGGAGATGATTACTTTGCAAGCTAGAAGAGTTTTTTTATTGTGTTTCTCAACCCAATCTCGATTCTAATATCTACTCTTCTCTAGTTTTGTTGTAAAGCTAGGATTTTTGGATTGTTTGAGTAGGATTTAGATTCCATGACCTTGGATTTGAATCCTTGGTCATTGTTATTGTGTAAATGATTATTTCCTTTAAGTTGATGCATGGTTTTATGGTTAATTTGATGTTGGTGATGTTTATGGCATGATTTGGGGGTTTTGAGTCTAACTAGCATCCACTTGCTTGTATGAGTATCTTTATATATATTTAAGATACTCGATGTTCAAGCATTATTATCTTACTTTGTGTTCAAACTTTCAAGATTTTAAACCCGATTTCATGTGCTAGCTATTTCATCTCTTGGGTGTATATCCATTTTTAGGTTAGTTGGTAAAAATGCAAACTTTAGTCATTTAATAAACTTATTTAGGATTTCCCACATTCATATGTCTTGATTTCGTATGGACGAGATAGAAATATATTAAGATGTGCTTTCTTGATTCTCTTGTGTGTTTCAAGCCGATCGAACAATTTAGGAATTTTCCATAATTATTGTGTGCGCTATGTAGATTGATGTTTGGAGTGATCCATGATTCGATCTAGTGTGAGACAAGATTCATTTTTATGGAATTCACTTACGCTTGTGTATTACCAGAATATCGTGATTCGATATTCTATGTAGTTCACCTTAATTATCGGTGACCATATTTATCGATGGCATTCGGTAGTTAGGACGATTGAACTAGGCGTAGCTAAGTAGATTCGTTGAGTGTTTTATGATTTACTTACGTTTGTGTATTGCCAGAGTCTTGTGATTCTTTACTCTATGTAGTTCTACTTGATTTTAGGTGTTCATCTTTATTGTTGGCATTCGGGAATTGGGAACTAAACTAGGCATAGCTAAGTGGATTCAACAAGTGGTGTAGCTATCGCTAGTTATGGTAGTTGGCAGTGAGAATGACATGCATTCATTGTTGTCATTTCTTGTTCGATGATTGATCGAGCTTTGCTCAAGATCATAGAACTATGCCCTATTATTATTGTTTTTTCCGATGATTGGTGGTACACATATTGGTCCGGGCAATGGTCTTGTGCCCTTTCCCCGTGACTAGTATGTGGTTGACTTCATGGTATCGCATACATAGGAACTTAAGTGTTCTAAGACCATAAGGAAAGCAATATTTGATTTTACCGTCGTTAACCATACCATGCATTAATTGGAAGTCTTGTTTACTTGTACTTGTGACCAAATCTCTGCGTGAATCAATAGTTATGTGTCTTTGATGGTATCGTTTACATATTTTACTTTTTCCTAGACTTAAAACAACAACTTTACATTTCTTCCCCTTATTTTCCCTTTCGGGGATGTGGAAGTGACAGCCCACGTCCCCTGGTTTTTTAATGAAATACTAATGAAACCTCTACTCCTAATGGGTTCGACCGATATTTAACCGTTTATATATTGTTTGATGATCGTGTCGCAATGCACGTTAAAAGAGTGATTTGATACTTATTCATCCTCGAGAGGTTAATCGTCGTCCATGATGTCGCTGCCAAAAGGTTAATCATAAGTTTCTTCATCCTTACAACTTTGTTGTTGTTCTCTTCTAGGCCTCCACACCTCAGCGTTGTTGCAGCGACTCTGTGATACAGTGGTGCTCGTCTTCTCTGTATTAGCATCCCACGTTAGAAGCAGGTACACATGGGCCTTTGTTAGCCCACAAAAAACAAATGTATTAGACGAGGTCTGCTCTACAGTCTCGCCTGGGTCAATGAGTGAGCAGAGATTTTAGGCTCTAAGGAAGGGGGCTCTGAATCAAGTCATGATTCCTACTCCGCCTTCTGTTGAGACATCTTTTCAATCGCACTCCTCACGAAAAACAAATCCTCACAATGGGTTCAAGAAGCGTTTAGATACTATTCTAGGAAAAGTCATCTCTAGTTGGTTATGTCTGTACATGTTTTCCTTTATCGTAATTTTTGTTTTATTTTCAATATCAAATATATCTTCGACAATTGTCTCAAAATTTTGTTAATGGGGGACCATGATCGTTTGTTTCATACTCTTTTCCTTTTTTTAAGCGAAAGGTGAAATATTACATTGTTGTGCATCGAGGAACATGCTCCTCGACCATGAAAGGTCAGTATGAATGAACAATGGTTCACAAAACATTGTAGTACCAGAACAGTCACAAACGGTATTTCGACGCCCATCGGGCAAAGACAGAAGACAGGGGGGACGGGGTATCGGAAATTAGAGATCTCAACAATAATGGTGATGGTGGGAGGCAAAGAATCGTCCAGGTACCCCTCTCAGGGCCAGTCCCCGATGCTCAGACGGTGTATCATCCCTCCCGGCGGGGCTTCTTCCCCACATGTGACTTGTCGCCCCAAATAGGTGCCGACGCATTTCATTTCAGCGCTCCATCAATTGCGCTCCCAAAGGCCAAGGGCGCTGGAGCACCAACATCTCGCGCTCTTGGATGTGCGCGTCCTCCACCTCCAAACCCACCACGCTCCAGAGGTAGGGGATCAACAAACGAACCAGCAAAGAGCTGATCGCCACCCGGTCCTTGCCGAATCTTCGCGTGCCCAAAAGCCGCAGGGTTTGGGGTGGACCACCTAGGGAGGCCTATCGCGGGCAACTGGATGGTGTACCATGTGGGAAATTAGGGACCCGGATTAGGTATCGGGTCCATTGTTACGCCGATTACCCTTCCTCGAGACAACCTAGCCTTAGGTATCGGGTCCAATGTCAGCGGCATTTGGGAAGCTTCCTCCAAATCCCAGTCCAGTGAGACACCATCTCCGCCGAGACCCCCGGGGGACCTCTACCCGATCCAAGCCTGAGAGGACTGATGAAGATCCCGCCGCCTCACACGGGGACGAGGCCCTATCGCCGGAGTATGCCGCAACAGACCCCTCTGATATGCCGGAAGGTGGCTTTGAGGATACCGTGGCGGGGGCGACGTCCTCTCCGCCCTTCATACAGTGTCAGCATCCTCCTTGCCATCCAGCGCAGCCCCTGTTGAGACCAGAGACGGAGGGCCACCGACCCCACGGTTTGGCCCAGGATCATCCCCACCCTAGGGTATCCAGGCCCTAAGCTGCCTCCGCGCCCAACCTCGACGAGCAAACGTGGAAGAGGCCTCCACCGTCTTCCTCCGCAACCCATAACTGTCACGAATCAAGCACTGTGATCGTGGAGTACGCCGAGCACACTGTCACGTCCCTAACAGTCCCCACACCCGGGGTTCTAGGGAGTACAAACCTTGGAGGCCTTGCAAGGGCGCAACCATAGACCACGCGCCGTCCAACCCAGGCACCAGAGCAATGTCATGGTGAGCCCGAGAAGACGATCTAGGGTTCGTTCGAAGAGGGGCCAAACCGTAGCGTGGAGTGGAAGGCACCCAAGGCTGCCGCACCAGGTCACCCCGACACAAACAAGAGAACCCAGCCGACAATGGTATCGACGAGGAGGAATATCGGGGCCCCATGAAAACCGGAACTGATTCCGGCAAGACCTCAGGAGGAATAGGCCAGTCCGAGACGACGGAGAAGGAAGGAGAAGATGGTGTTGATGACAATCATCCCCATCGATACTTATCCCCCACACCGGGCGTGGTCAGCGAGGGAACCGACCGGATGGGACAGAAGGGCGCTGGAGCGGTGCGACCGACAGAACCAACCCCATGGGGCGATATGACAGGCGGCGTAACAGCGGCGGTGTCAGAAAGGAGCACCATAGCGGCTGGGGCTAGAACTAAGACCAGATTCTCATTAACGAAAACGAGAGAAAGAGTTTTCTTGTATGTGCTCACTCTTTTCCTTTTGATTAATAATATAAATACCTCTTTCCCTCAACAAAAAAAAAATGTATAATCAACGAGTACCACCTGAATTCTTTAGTTTGGAAATTTAGTGTAGAGTTTAGTACATGCATGTCCTCAGTTCACGAACATGAGTCAGAAATCTATTTCGGACCGTTAGGTTTTCTTGTAATTAACTGGCATGGTGTTGTGGCAATTAAGTCTTTTAGTTCATTGTAACTGTTTTTCGTAGCAGGGAACATATAAGCAAAGCGCCGAGTGTGCAAGTAATAGTTCTTTCTCGGCTTCTTCAATCCAGTTCCTGATTTAATGAACTCTTCTTTATCTCCGTTTCCGACATAACTCTTGAAATCACACGCCCAGATTACCAGAAATGGCTGAAAGTTCCAAGTCGGTGAGTTTTCGGATCAAAATTGCTTGTTATCTATCCGTAACTTTTGTATTGGCCCCCTTCTCTGTTTTCATTTCTAACTGAAACCACTGATAGGAATTGGAAAATTCCGACAGTTTCGTCATCGACATGAAGACCTTCTGTCATGAAGACGCGCCGCCTAATTCACGAATCATTGTAAGCGTAGAGTAATTTTCAAAAAAATATAAATTTGAAATTTGATGGTAGATATTCTGAACTCAACTTGCAGCCCAGAAAAGGGTCTCAGAAGATCGGCTCCGGTTCATCACATTCTACTTCATCCCCTAGAGGTATTAAATTTGTATGATTTTATTTTATTTCATAAGAGTCTTGCAAATGCTAATGCATGGTATGATTAATTAATCGTTTAAAACCCACTAAGTTGTTGTGTAAAGATCCACATCAACAACCTGTGCCCGTGATATGCCAACTGTCCTCGCCTCTAAATTAGGACCATTAAAACCAATCCTTGTAATTCATTTTGTTTGCGATTGTGCCTGAATAAAAGGTTGACTTGTGAGAATCTATACATACAAGGTCATGTTAAGATAAATAATTTCATCCCTGTTCTGAAGCTAAACAATATTTATCATCCTAATTAATTGTACAAATGTTTTTATAGCAGCCGCAGCGGCGGTAACGGAGGCTTCCTTACAAGTGTATGAGACGAATATTAATGGGAGCAGTGAAGGCAGAGCGATCCCCAAGAGAAACAGCCTCAGAAGGTCTTCCGCGTGGTGTCTCGACCCCAGAAGGATTCTTATCTTGTTTGCTTCCTTGTAAGTTGAAGTTGCTACCACTATATATAGAAGATCCTCATTTCCTTTTATGTATGCTGAAGTGCTAATTTGTGGCAACAGGTCGAGTATCGGAACAATGATACTGATATACTTCACCCTGTCAATAACCAGCAAGGCAGACGACAATGGCTTGGACTAGTTCTCGTTCCAGAACAAGAACAAGAACAAGAACAACTATAGTATATGTGTATGTGTATCCACACTATCACCAAGACGCCCACTATATATCTCAAATAACCATATATTCATTCTCTCATCATATAAGTTTGCAATGGTAATACAGATTGATTGTAAGAAACTATTTATAGTTTCTTATTACTAGTTTTCTTCCACACAAAATAGTCTAGGCACTCCAATCAGGAGAGAAATAATTTATTTATTTTTGAGGAAATACGATGGATATTATAAATTGAAATTGTTTACCCCTGACAAACACATAAACAATGAAATTGAAAGTGGGAACAGAACATAAACTGAAATTGCTCTTGTAGAATCAATGGTTGTCCGGAGGGTAGTACTGCGACTGAAGAACACCGATACAGCAGTTCTAAATGGGGTAACAATGCTGCTGTACTCTCCCCTGCGAGGCCTGCTGCCTCTGACCCGGCGCACTGGCTGCTGAATACTCGTGACTCTGCTGCTGTCTCGGAATCGGTGCGCTCGTAGAAGGCTGTGACGACCTCGGCTGCTGACCCTGTCGAGGGCGACCCCTGGGCGACTGTACTGTCCGCGACTGCTGCGGTCGCTGCGCTGATGTCGCTCCCAACGGCTCACGACACCATGCCATAGTGTGTCCAACTCGGCCACACCGGAAACAGCTGGTCTCGTCGGCTCTCGACCTCGAGCCCTGGCCTGTCCGGCTAGTCGCTTGTACTGCCGCGGGTCCTCCCTTTGCCCGACAGTCTCGCTGTAAGTGGCCTGGCTGCCCGCAGTGATAGCATGACGGCCTCCTCTCTGAGGCGACTGGCCCCACTGATGCTACTGACCCCTGTTGTCTCGATCCACCCTGATGAGGCGGTGGTCGGAAGAACCCCGTGGTCCTCTGTCTCCGCGAGTCTCGTGAGTCGGACGGCCCTGTAAAGCTGGTCGGCCGTTGTCGAACCTCGCGGGTCCTGGCCGCATCGCGGATACCCTGCTCCACCGTTGCTGCGGTGTCCACGAGATCGGTATAGTTCCGCAACCTCAAGGCGAGAACCTGGTTCCGAATCCCCAGCCTCAGTCCTCCCTGGAACCGCAGGCAACGGTTCTGCTCGGTCGTCACCATCTCCGGCGCGAATCTGGCCAAGGCCGTGAATCTGGCCTCGTATTCTGGCACTGTCAATCCTCCCTGCTCCAGATCTAGGAACTGCCGATGTCGCTCCAGCCGAGCCGACTTGGGAAAGTATTGTGTCAGAAACACATCCTGGAAGATGTTGTAGTCGTATCCGACCACGTCCTTCACACGCCCCCACCAGTGGTAGGCGCTGTCTCTCAGCTGATGGGCCGCGAATGACACTCTGCGACGGCCATCCTCGATACCTGATGTATCTAGGTCTCGCGTGACCTGCTCTAGCCATCTCTCGGCTAGGTCGGGGTTCGGCTCCCCGAAAAATGTAGGTATCCCGAGCTTCAGGAAGTCTAGTAGTGATCGGGATGTGTGATCCTCTGTCTGACCGGGCCTCACTGGGACCGCGGCTGCCTCTGGAGCTGGTGAAGCCGACTCTCGGTTGGCGATGACCGCCACCAAACTCTGGATTGTCCTGGTCAGCTCATCCAGGGCAGTCATAACCGGAGGGTCCGCGACTGGCGGAACACTGGGGGCGCCTGTAGACGGCCCCGCGTCGCTTCTCCTGTCTTCTCCGACAGGAGTGCCCTGCGCCTCCGCGTACTCGGTGGGCTCAACGGTTGGCACCCTCCCCGGTGTCCCCCCTGACCGTCCCCGCCGGCCTCGCGTGGGCGCCTGACCCCGTGTTCCCGCAGCTCGTCCGCGTCTACCGCGAGCCATAGTCAGTATCCTCTGCACGGATACATGCAAACGTTCAGTTTGCGAACTCAAATAACGACAACAGTTCAAACACACTAACGTTCACACGGTCCACGCTTACTCTAGCGCGCTTAACACTAATACGCCACACCGCTCAAGCTATTAATACTTTAGATATTAGCATTAGTAAAACAAACCTCAAAGAGACCGCACCAACGTGCACCAACGAAGCGACGACAATCCGACCTACAAAACGAAGCAACGACCACCAAAAGTTTGAAAACGACTCGCTGGACCAGGGCGGTACACGACACAGGCCGTGTCGCATTCCGGGCCGACAACCAAGCCCCGCCGTGTCCCATTCCAGGCCGGCAGCTTGCTCCTGCCGTGCCCCGTTCCGGGCCGGCAGGCAGCACCTGTCGTGCCCCGTTCACCTGCCGTGCCCCGTTCCGGGCCGGCACGCAGCCCCTGTCGTGCCCCGTCGCGGGCCGGCAGGCAGCACCTGCCGTGCCCCGTTCCGGGCCGGCAGGCAGCCCTTGCCGTGCCCCGTCCCGGGCCGACAGGCAGAACCTGCCGTGCCCCGTTCCGGGCCGGCACCAAGGTCCTACCATTCCACCTACCGGGTCAAACCAGTGAATCCGATCTCGTAGCGATGATGATTTCGCCCTACTTACACCCGCTGTGTCTACCTTAGGGTATTCGTAACTTTACCGACTAATAACGAATCGTTCACTAGTACGTTGCAAACACAAGACCACTAAACACATAACACACTAGGGCACTAAAGACCGACCTCAGACATAAGTCAACACGACCAACAACAACACAACAACACGACCCCCGCTCACCGTGCCAACCAAAGTCGAACCTTGTCCACCGGGCCAACCAAAACCACACACGCCCCCAGGGCCAATCAAAATCAGATACGCCCACTGGGCCAATCAAAATCAAACACACGTCAACAGGGTTAACACTTTCAAAACTTTCACCTTTTCATCTTAACACCTCATTTCTTGACATCACGTAGCTACAACCCGGTCCAGTCGTCCCCGAACTCCGTTGTACCGACTTGACATCAACACCGTCACGTTCGACTACAGGAGCGCTCCTGAGTCGACCCGTGACAGTTTAAAAACAGTTCACGCAACCACACACAATCAGTATGCCAGTAACAAAATATTGCAACATACGCACAAACAAAACAAGACTCAGGACATGACGGGTCTACACTGACTCGACTCTCCCAACTAATTGACGGACAGTCCGAGATGTGAAACCTCGAGCTCTGATACCAAGCTGTCACGCCCCAATTTCAGCAAACCGAACTCGAGACGCGAACATTTAAAACATAAAACACTTGAAACTTGCTTTGAATAAATACTTTGAAATTTCCATTTAATTATCAAAATAATAATATTTACAATACAAAAACGTCCCAACAAGTGGACAAGGTACAATATCCGTCACTAGACTCAACAAAATAAAGACCAGACTCCGCTCCAAGCTCCACAAACTTCAAGAGCTAACCTAGTCCGTCCGGTGATCAGTACCTATAGGAAAAGCAGCTAGGGGTGAGCGTTCGCTCACCACCACGGATAACAGACTGACTATGGCATAATTAGTAGAAAAAGCCAGAAACACCAAAACCAAACCCAACACCGGGACTACAGTCCCCAACTCAAGTACCCAACTGACCCACAACCCATCACTTTCCTCAACAGACTCAACACTCGATAAAGTAATGTAGACCCGACACAACTATCGACGACCTCTTCCAAGGACACGACAGAAGGACTACACAACGCCAAACAAGATCACAAAGGATCGCACACCAGCTGCTAAGTAACCAATCTCAATCAGGTCAGGGATCGACCTATCGCAATTCCTCGACACGGAGTCGGATCAGGCTGTCGACCTATCGCAATTCATCGACACTAAGTCGGATCAGGCTGTCGACCTTTCGCAATTCATCGACACTAAGTCGGATCAGGCTGTCGACCTATCGCAATTCATCGAAACCAATTCGGATCAGGCTGTCGACCTTTCGAACTCACAACTTCAGGTAACCACAATCACAATCACAGGCATCACAATCATAGGCAAGTTCAAACACACAGGCACTCAAGGCCACTCAAGACACCTCAACAGTCAAGACTCGGGTTCAACAACCCCACGGGCACTCCTGGCCACTCAAGACACACCAAAGGTCAAGACTCGGGTTCAACAACCCCACGGCACTCACGGCCACCCCAAACCACCAACAGTCAAATACGGGCTCTCATGGCCACCCAAGACATAAATTAAACAGTCAACCTCCGGGCATGGTCATATGCCTCCAATAGTTCTAATATCGCTAAGTTCTCTGTTCCTACGACACTACTAAGTGTCACATGCTTTTCTCAAAAACGCTACAATCCCGTATCATGCTTTTCTAATATTTAAAAATAAACCTACTCAACCCACGACACCCCGGCGTCACATGCAATTCTACTGTTAACTTTCCCTAATCAGGGCCGAGATCCGGCTACTTTTCCCTACCTCGTATATAACTCCAAAAGCGTTCCACTAAACCTCGTTGTGCTCCCAGTCACTCGCCGAGCTTCCCTTTACCTCGGTCCGCAGTACGATCTAAAAGAACACAATTTTAGAGCACATTTAAACTAGTAGGCATAAACCGAAATTTAATAAACTTAACGCCCAAACGTAACCCCGACAATGTTGATCACTCCCAAACTTCCCAACTACTCGACATTGTCGATGAAGGACCCGTAAAGGCCCGATTCGCCCGACATGGCGAATCTGCCCGGGTTTTGTAAATTGCCTTCCGGGGCTCCAAAAGCCCCCGTTTTCGTTTCTACGGTCTTAGAATAGTTCAAGGAACCCAATGCAGTTGACGGGATCGAATTCCGACTTCCGAGTCAATTAATTAATGTTTAAAGTTTCCAAAATCCGTTAATTACAACTTCTCCAATTTAATTCCAATTTTCGATTCGGTTAAGGATAAATGGTCCGGGGAACGTTTTAAACCTCCCGAACACTAAAACCGAGCACTCGAGTGCGTGGGCCCCACCCGGCCCATTTGGCCGTGGGCCCTAGGGTTTGAAAGGGGCTCGGCCACCATGGTGGTGGCCGGCCCTAGGTCCGGCCAGCCACCTCCTATGGTGGCCGGCCACCACCTAAGGTGGCCGGAGCTCCTCCCGAGCTCTCGGTCGCCGGAAAACGTTCAAACGACCCTCCAAACACCTCTAAAACGTCTCCCACAAACCCCAAAATTCACTACAACCCTAACTCATCATTTATAACGAAACCCTAGCTTTTGAAAATAAACGAAACGACGATCGGTTTAGTACAAACCGTAGAGGAAGACGAGGGGAAGACGTTTTCTTCTTGCTTTAAATCGATCCAAGGGTTGGATGAACTTCCAAAACCCTAGCTTTTATCCTTCTCTCTTCTTCTCCTTCTCCTTCTCTCTCTAACTCTCTTCTTCTCTTTCTAATTTAATCAACTAGCTCATATTTTCTCTTTTTTTTTTCTTTTTTAACACATGTGGCCGGCCACCTATGGCACACCACAAATTTTCCCCCCAAAACTAACACCAACACAATTAGGACAAGTGTCTAGGTGGGTCTCACACCTTTTGGAAAATCTACTTGATATTTTCCAATCAGTTTCGCGAAAAACGGACGTTTCGGGCCCTGAACGAGCACTTTTCCCAAGAAATTACGAAACTTGACGGGCTACAAGGAAACGGCTCAACTAAGACCGATGCGACGACGACTAAGCTTTTTGGATCCAAAACGGTCCTCGAATGGACCAAAACGTCGCTCGGTTGACTTTTCCAGCGAAAAGTCAACACTTCCCAAATTGATCAGAAAGTTGCCCTGAGTCCCCTGGAACTCATTTCGGTCGATAACGGGGTCAACTTAAGTCCGGTATGACCCTCGGGTCAAATTAGGTTAAATTAAGTGTCTGTCTTAAAATTTTTAAATTTTTCCTGTTTTTCGCAGGTTTGAGTAGCGTTGACCGGAAGTGGTTATTACAGACACGGACCGTGTGAGGTACCGTTCCGGAGTCAGGACCGTTCCGCGCCGCGTACCGTGTCGGTACCTGGCATGTTCCGTGCCGCCTTCCGTGCCGGCACATGGCCCATTCCGGGTCTCATTCCGTGCCGAACCAGCCCAGAACCTTCCCCTTTCTTCCCCAACTCGGATTCCACGAAAATCAGACCAAAACCTCCATTTCCAGCTTCTCCCAACTCCAAAATAACCATCGAAAACCTCCAAAACTCAACACCATCAATGGGTTTCATCAAAACTTCAACCAAAACAAACAAAACAACCTAAACTTCACTAATTCTTCTCCAACAACAACCAAGGAGCTAGTTTTTCAAGTTCAAGCCAAAATCCACAAAAACCCAAACTAGAAAGTGGATGAAATGAGAAGTTAAGAGCATCCATACCTTTAGGATGAGGAGATGATGAAGCTAGTAAGCTTTAGGAGGAGAAATGATGAAGAAATGAGCTAAATCTCTTCCATTTCCTCTATTTCTTCTTGCTCAACTTATGGAGCTTTCTCTCCTTCTCTCCTTAGGAAAAACTCAGCTGCAACAATGAGTAAATGGCTGAATTGTATCAACCAATTGCCTTAAATGACCTAAAATGCTTAAAGACCAAAAGCCCGTTTAAAGTTCTATCCACTTAAAGGCTTTAAGAAGGGGTAAAAGGTCATTTTAACTCATTTTCTTCTCATCCAAGTCTCTAATGCCATGTGGCATTGTGGGAGCCACTTTCTTTTAATAAAATTCCAGCAGTCCAAATTTAATCGGAAAAAGTCGATAAAAAGCCCGAGTTTGACCAAAAGTTGACCGTTACAAAATTACAGTCAAATTAAAGGAAACGACCCAACTAAGATAACCGTGATGACGACTAAGCTTTTTGGGTCCCGGAAAGGTCCTGAATGACGTCCGGAGTCATCGATTGACTTTTCTAGCCGAAAGTCAAACTTGGCTAGAATTCACCAGTTCGACCGGGATCGACCGGGGGTGATTCTTACAGTAATAATTTAGTTTTAGATTTTCTACATGGCTTTTCCAACACCGTTACTAACGGCTCATCTGTTTGAGAATTAGTTGTAAAAGACCATATAGGGCTTTATACTATATACTACATCTTTTATTTTATAAATGAAATATATACATCTTTTAATAAAAATAGTATAGTAAATTTGTAGAAACAAATTAAATACAATAAGTATTGTAGAATTCTAAAATACCATTGATTTTTTTTTGTTCTATTATAGTGAGAATACTTCTTTATATAAGGAATAACTATTCATTATAAAGGTAAGTGTAATACTTGAAACCTTCTAACAGTAATTGCTTGACAATCAAAACATCTAAGCTTTCCTAATAATGATTGCTTGGCAATCAAGACATGCATTTCTATATATTGATTGCTTGGTAATCAGGCCATGAACTTCCATGACTTGATTAAGTCACGATTTCATATCAAAATATCTCAACACCCTACCTCAAGTTGGAGCTTGAAGGAAACGGATGTCGAAATTGACAAGAAAAATATTTTAACTCTTTTGAGATAGTGAATCCTTCACATCTAGATATGGCTCTATCTTTGTCTCTAACTTTGGCTCATGACTCTAGCATCAGGTATGATTCATGGCTCATGACTCATGGTTCTAGCTATGGTTCTGACTATGGCTCTAGCTTCGGCTACAACTCCGGCTATCCCTCCCTCAAGTTGAAGAATTAATAAAATCCAACTTGAATAAGAGGAAAAAAAACAATATATCAATCCTTCATAGCTGGGTTTGGTTCCAGTTCCATCTTTAGCTTTGGCTCATGACTCTAGCTATAACTCTGACTCATAGCTCGTGGTTCCGGCTACGGCTCCGGCTATGGCTCTAGCTCCAACTATAATACCAGATCACCCTATCTCAAATTTGAGCATTTAAAAAGTGACCAACTTGGAGAAGAATAAGAAGAAATAAAAAAATGCTCTAGCTCTAGCTCTGGCTTCAGGCTCATGACTTTGGCTATAACTTTGGCAATGGCTTTGGCTTCTATAATGACTATGGCTCATGGATCTGACTGTAGCTCGGATATGGCTCTTGCTCTGGCTATAACTCCGTCTAGCTCATTGTCTCCATTGATATATGAAAGAAATTCAAAATAGAAAAGAAAATAAGAAAGACTTGTTTCTCGTCTAATCATCATCTTCTTAATTGTAGGATAAAGAAGATCACTAAGAACTTAGAGCTTATTTTCTTTTTCATTACCCATGACACAAGATATTGATCAAAATATATAGGCAAAGAAGCTTTACCATTAAAAAAAATGATGGGGGCGGGCCACATAATTAACAAGTACAAAGTAAAAAAAGGTAAATACTTTAAATTTTAATTGCATTTTCTTTTTCATTTCAATCATTTGTCTTATTTTCTTTTGTTTATTATCAGCAAAGCATAGTAGCTACAATCAGGGATCTCCAAGGGTAGTGCGCGGCCTCATCCCTTGAGATTGTGTCGGAGTTGGTCCAGGTTGAGGCTTTAGCTGCCAAATTAAGTAGATAAAAGAAGGGTAGCGTGCAGTCATGATGTGGCTGAAGTAACTACTAGATTATGGGGTGTGTTACGTTAACATGGCGGAAAACAAAGATTTCCCCAAAAAAATCAATTATTATCCAAATAACATAGATCACACATTCATGTAATTCCTAATCTACGTGATAATTTAACGGAGATAACCTCAATCAAGAGTACTTTCAATCAACTGGTTCGAGATAGGGGCCTTTATAAGTGTCGATGTAGGCGCCCAAGTGTTCGCCCTCTGACAGTATCCACACGAGAAAGATAGATCCACAATTGAGCACGCTAGTATCCCTTAAACGAAGAACTCTCAACTCACAATGTATAAGAACGGAATTTGCATCCATAAATCCCCTAGTGTTATATTTAGCGGCTTTGATTTTCCTTAAATCAAGTCCAGTTAGAATTAGGAAAGCTTGCAATATGAGGAACTAAAAAGGGGTCTTATTTCCTTTATTCTAGTCCCACTAGAATTTCTTTTTTGTGTTAGATAATTCTATAATTATCTTTTATTTTCCTTATCTTAATTAGCCGAAATTATTTTTCCCAGCATGATGAATAGTGAATATTGGCCTAGCCCATTTATCTTGCATATTTATGGTTTATTTGATTTAAATAAATATCATGCAAGATATTTAATTATATATAAATAAAGGTCTTGTGAGTATTTGATTTAAATAAAAGTGATGAGTTTATTATATCAAATATAATTGCACACCATTTTATTTAATCGAAACCATTTCATCCACTTCGTTGTGGTCTTTCTCTATTGTGTGTGGCCCTTTAGGATTCTATGAGTATTGGTAGTAAAATGAACAAGATGTTTCACCCACGAGTCATGGGTAACTCCTAACAAGGCCCATGATTTCGCAAGTCATAGAACTAATAACCATTACTTCGCCAAGTGTTGTTATCATAAGTAGTTTTATCCTCTTGTCATTTAGTGAGTGTCACGACTAAACAAAGGCAAAGAAGCATCATTCTTTCTAATTCAGTCTCAACATGTTCTCTTGATTATGAGTGAGGAAATCAGGTGACTATTCACATGCATGGTCATGCTTCTTTTACAAACCTCCTACTCATCAAGAGTGGCCGTTATGATGACATCTAACTTCTGTAATACAGGTGACAAGTCCCTATGAGCATGTGTGTATTCATGCCCAATCATAACTTTTGTAACTATCTGTTAGGACAAGCGTTTGGTTATGTCAAGTCATGAATCCACCTCATGTAGATCACATGGTGATGTCATGTTTGTAGACTAAAGACTATTTTGATAGTAGAGATATACTCATGTCTCTTTGTCTTATGGAGTATTCTCAAGGTGAGTCGTCCAAATGTCAAACTCTTTGGCATCTGTGACTTTGACTTATATCTCTATATACATGATCAGTAAAATATGATCATCTAGTCAAAATCACACTAGCTCTAACTATTGATTCAGGCTAGCGACATGTGAATGATCTACTCTTGTGTCTATTATGAGTTATACTATTTGGGAAATGTTCCCAAATATCTTATAGAGAGTAACGCATTCATTTTTTTCATTACATTACAACTAAATGATGATAAAATGTTTACCAACTTGTTATTAACTCACAAATACGTTGTAACATGTCAATGTGGACTTGTCCTAGGGTACAAAACCCCAACATATTCATCCTCCCAACACTTAAGCAAAGGGTGTCTTCCTTAGGAATCACTTTTTTTAGGGGGAGAGGGGTCTATCAAGAGGTCCAACATAGGTGCAAGCCCAAATCGAGGCACAAATGAAGGCGGAGATAGAGCGTCGTTTGAAGGAATTAGAGGATCGACTGACAGTGACGACGGCACAACATGCGGTTATGGACGAGCAACTTGCCAATGTCACCGAGTTTTTGGATTTGTACTAGAACGACATTCTTCATTTCCAACCGAACAAAGACAATGAGTGAGTAGGGTTGTCACGCCCCCAATCTGGTTTTGACCGGACTCGAGACGTGAACCGAAAATAATAATAATAATAAAGAAAGCAAATTTAAACGAAATTAAACTCCAAAAATAAGTTCAAAATTAACAATCTCGATAACAAGAGTCAAATGCTCGGATCCAAAATAATAAGTTTGGTACGAAAGGGAAGCACGTCTCTAGACTATCCAAACGAAGACTCTCGCTAAGCTCCCAAGCTCCGAGACATCCTCTAGATCAAACACGGTCAAAACATGTAGAACAGTAGAAAAAGGGGGTGAGCTTTCGCTTAGTATGAAAAAGTAGTAAAGAGAGCGAGCAACTTGCTCACCACCACGGATACCCTTCCGATTATGGCATACCAGTAAAGCAATAACAAAATAATTTAAACAAGTATCCCAATGACAACGCTTGAACCCAACCAGGAGCGATCCACAAATCTAACCTGATACTGAACCGTCACTTAGACACTTTACCTCAGCTATACACTTAGCACCCATCACCCAAACAATTCACACTGGATCACGAAACAAGCATGAGTAACCACTCCGAACCAAAACAATTTAACACGCAGAGTAATTCATTAGTAAACACACACACAGAAAGTACTCAATAACACGCTGGATCACACAGCACGGCTCAACCATATCGTACCGGAACACACATCATCGACCTAGATATCATCCCGGAACACTCAGCATCGGGGTACACATCATCCCAAACATATCATACTGGAACACACAGCATCGGGTTGGATATCTTCCCGTAGCACGGGGTACAAATCACACTACACATATCATACTGGAACACTCAACATCGGCCTAGATATCATCCTGGAACATCCAGCATCGGGGTACACGTCAAACCAACATATCATACCAACATATAATACCGAACATATCATACCAACATGTCATACCGAACATATCATACTAACATATCATACCGAACATATCATACCAACATAGCACACCGAACATATCATACCGGAACACACAGCATCGGTCTATAAATCACCCGATCATATCACAAGACCGTAGTTCAACCATCACAAAATCCTACGGGCACGACATGGCCCACATGCAATTCTACGGCAAGGCAAGTCCCAAACCTACGGGCGCGACCTGGCCTGCAAGTGATTCCATAATTTAACCGACTACGCTAGTTATTCACATCCTACATGTGATTCTACAATTTATTCCGGTTATTCATATCGTATATGCAATTCTAGTAACTTTCCGTAATTAAACCGGTATTCGCTACTTTTCCCTACCTCAACCGCGATCCAATCTCGAAGAACCACGAGCCGTCTAGTAACCTCCTTCGCCGCGATCGGGAACAATGTCTAAGATCACAAAGTGCACGAGATTTAATAATAATTCAAGATTGGTTTAAAGAGAAAACACCTGGTCTAATCCCCAATACGTTCGGTTAAAGATAACCTTCGTAATTACTCGAAAACAAACAAAATAGACCTAAAAGGTCCATTTCTGATCCGTCACGGTTGGGGTCACGGAGCCTTAATGGCTCTGTCACGGTTTGGGTCACGGAACCGTGACGTGCACCGTCACGGTTAACGTCACGGAACCGTGACGTGCGCCGTCACGAAGCCGTGACTTGCTCTGTCACGGTTCCCGTCACGGTTCCGTGACGGCTCTAGGCATCCTCCTTGTTCTTCTTCCCTCAACTTCGTCCCTACGAATCCAAACCTCCAAAACTCCCTTGTTAACCTCCAAATTCAGTCCCAAAAACCCCAAAACTTCAAGACCCAATGTTGGGTTTCATCAATTTAACAAAAACCCAATCAAAATCCATCACAAACCTCCACTTTTCACCATTATTCATCCATTTGACAAGGAAAGCTTAAATCCCTTAACACCCAAACTAGTTCATGCATTTTCTACCAAACCCACAACCCCGAGTTCATCAAAAGGGGATTTAAATGAAGACTTACCTTAGGAAATGAATAAGAGATGAGAAATAAGGAGATTTGGGGAAGTTTTGGTGGTGGAAATCAAAGGAAACCAATCTTCTTCTTCTCTTCTTCAATGGAGCTCCACCCTCTCTTTCTCTCTAGCTATTTTCAGCCAAGCTCAAAAAGTGGGCTGATTTTTGCTCCAAATAGCCTTTAACCTAAAAGGGAAAAACCCAAAAGTAGGGTCATATGAGTCTTTTTCTCACCCCTTTCTTCTTCTCCAAGACTCATGGACATGTGTCCATGTGGGGTCCACCTCCACGCACAAATATCCCAGCCCAATTAAATTAATTCGATAAAACCCCTAATTCGACCCCGTTTGACCCGAATTTGATTTTTTCGCAAAAGTACTCATTTGAAAGGAAACGACCCAACTAAGTTAACCGTAACGACGGATAATCTTTTTGGGTCCCGGATAGGTCCCAAATGACTCCCTGAGTCATCGTTTGACTTTTCCCGCGAAAAGTCAACTCTTCCCGAATTTCACTGGTTCGACCAGTGTTGACCGGGGGCGGTTCTTACAAGGGCCTAGTAACTGACGTTATTGTTTAGTGACTTTAAATTTTTGTATGGATTCTGAATTTGTTTCGAATATTTTGGTACAATTTTGAATATTTGGTTATATTACTTTGTTGATTATTAACACTGTCACAATGCAACGCTCTCAAAGCTCAGTTGGCCGGAAGGCTTTTTCCGGCGAGATCAAAGGGGATCCGTTGTCCTTTTTCCCTTTTTGCACTGAGCTGCTCGCCTTGTACAAGGAGTACCGATCCACTATTTCAGGCTCGGATGCTGTGCGTATGAGGGAGAAGAAGAAATCATCCACAGGTAAAGGGGTTGTGCAGCGTGTCAAGGTGCAGCCTGGTTTGCACTCTACGAAACAGAGTGAGGTTGCAAAGGAACCCTCTGTTTCACGTCCCTTAGATGATGGTGGAGAAGGGGGCGTTCCAAAACAACCGGACCTGGCTCTGGAGAAGGAACTCACTCGAGCCCCTTCCGATGTCGGCCGGATCTCGCAGAGAGCAAGACTTGCTGTTGCAAATCTGGATGATGGCGATGCAGAGCCAGCCCCTCACCCAGAAGCGGCATCAACTTTCAGCAAGCGCGTCACGCCTCAGTCATCGATCTCTTCGTTTCAGGTGAGTAAGACAAAGATTTATGTTCGAAATTTGCCGTATGGCACGACAGAAGAGTGGATTCGAAATAGTTTGGGACCGTTCAGAACTATCACTTCGTGCTCTGTTTCGAAACGTACAAACAAATGGGGAAGGTATTTTGGATTCGTCTCGTTCTCGACAGCTGAAGCTGCCTCTCAAGCCGTGGAACTCTTCAACGGATTCAAGGTAAATGGTTATGTACTGTTTGTAGCGTTGAAGCGACTTCATCCAGCTCCGGCGGTTCCTGCAGCTGAAACAGAGCAAGTCGAAACTCCTCCGGTGAGGATATCGGCCGCCGTATCTCGTTGCCCGGATTCACGAGTGTGTATCCCTCCAATTCTGCAGAGGTACGCACCTGCGTCGGCTGGTGTGGGGCGGCTGGACACTGTTCCGGCACCGGTGGAAAAGGATGGCGCAATAAACGATTCGGTACCGCGTGAGTTTCCGTTTCCTTCCTTTCCAAATCCAACCCGTAATCTGCGGGATAAACGTGATTCGAGGGATTTGGAATCGATCATTCAATCGGATTCATCGCGCAAAATCGTTGGAGAAGAAGACGCAGCTGACGACGTCGTTGGAAACGTAGCTGACGACGTCGTCTCGGATTATGCAGGAACTGGGCCTCAAGCCTGTACACAAGGCGAAGCCCAAGCCCGTGTGCTGGACAAGGGACGTGGCTTGGTACTCACGCAGCAGCATCTGGGGAGCGATACTCGACCAGATCGTTTGGTTTTTGGGATAAAGGCAGGCCCAATCTGTTTTGATCCAGCAGCAATGGGTTTTGGGGTAGCTAATGGGTCAAGTGGGGGCCCAAATGTCCAAAAGTCAGCCTGCGATCCGAGTTTATTTGACATTTTCAAACGTATAGACACGGATTTGAGCCCGTCGGCTGCTGTGGGCTCGGGATCAGATGTGCAGGTCATTCAACCTCGTGGTGAAGAACCAAGTATGGACATCGAGGGTCAGTGTAGTCCGTGGAAAGACATTCTCCTGAGCAAACCCAGTATTCCCGTAGAGGTCCCAAGGAAGCGTGGTCGCCCAAAAAAGGGGCAGTCGAAAAAGACAGCTCCTCCAGTCGTTTATTTATCAGACAAGAGCCAGAACTTCAGCTGATAAAGGGGATCCTGCTGGAATTCTCACTATTGACATTGCTAAACAAAGTAAAGAAGGTACGTGGAGCTTTAGCAAGAGATTTGTGAAGAAAAAAAAGGTTGGTTCCCTCTCTTCGGGTTTTGAATCATCGCAACAAGGTGCTGGTGAGGAGGACGCTGTGGATAGCGAGCTGGAGGTTATCCCGGAAGTTTCTCCTGTTTCGGTTTCTAACCGTTTCTTTTGTTTGAATCCGGATAGGAAGTAGGTGTATAGGGCGACGCTTTGTTTACTTGCTATCTGTTCTGTTTTAGTTTTTTACTATTTTGGCTTTATGCCTGTTTCGGTAGGGGAAAAAAGTCCTTTTAAGGACTGTTTTTCTCGCATCGTTTTACTTTCTTGTAGAACGTTTGCCTAATAAATTTTTCGCTTATCAAAAAAAAAATATTATTAACACTGTCAATTTATGCAGGTTCTTCATGTTTAGTGCACATTTTACAAATATTTTTTATCAACCTAAAACTCTTCTTCTACGAATGAATTACAATCCTTTGCGACAGTATACAATAGGCCTTCTACGACTGTATATATTGAGTCGCAGAAGCTGTATTTTGCGACGTCATTTACACTGTCGCTGAAAGACAAATTCTGTGATTATATATATGGAGTCGTAAAAGGTGTCTTCTACAACGGTATATATATATATACAGTCGCAGAAGTTGTCTTTGACGAAATCAGTACGCTCACGTTCTGCGAATCCCATACCATTGTAGAATATCTTCTGCGACGGTATGGGCGGCGCCTTAATGGAGTCGTAAGAGTGGATTTCCCTAGCAGCGAATTCTAAATCAAAAATTAAAAATTAACATATAACTTAATGCTTTGGGACTTCCTACATCTAGAAGCGAAAGAGCTAGGTGGTTCGATTATGCTAAGGTCATAAACAATTGAAAGAAGTTAGGAATAGATTAAGAGATAGTTTGTTTCCCCCATAATAATCAACTTTGGAAGGTTATATGTCATTCAATTTCATATGAATGTGTCTTTATGAACTCATGCCCTAGATTACTTTTACCTCTAGTTTATAAAACTCTTTCAATCAAGTTATACTTTTCTTGTCTTTTCATTATATATTTCTAATTATATTTACGAAATAAATCCATTTTTCTAAAATAACCAACTTGAGTAATGGATTAGATAACGAGTGATTGTCTTGTACTCGTTTGGATACGATACATGGACTTACCACTCAATTACTACTTGATAATTGGTACACTTATAGTGGCCATTTTATGTGCTTAAAATGCATGGTCTCCACAGATCTCTCTCTTTTTCTAAAAGAGATTGGTCTTTTTTATACAAACATTTAGCCGCTCAGACCTATTCAGAAGTGTGAGTGAATGAGATATCATATGTTTTGAGGTCCGCAAGCACTAGTAAAAGCGTCGAAAGAACTACGGCTCTGCCGCCACCACCATTCTCTTCTCCCCCTCAATTTGAAAGAAGATATCCACTACCCTTTGGCCTAGAAAAGGGACCACTAGATCCAGAATCTTCTAAAGGTCGGCCATAACGTCCGTCATGGCCACCTAATTGAAGGCTCGAGAGAGAGAGAATGTGGACGACAACTGTGTAATTGAAACACACCATGCGGCCCTCGAGTTATGCTCTAAATTTATCTCCATAATCCTCTAGCCCCGCCTCCTTCTCCACAACCCACTTATGGGACGTCATTGTGTATGCAAAACCATCGTTGGTTATCATCTCCAACATTGACAAACCCTAACCGTCGCTCTTTTGTTAGATAGAAAGTCTATGGCAAGCACCTCCTAATTTCTTGTTTATTGTGTAGATATATAAAGGGGGTGTGTTTTTTTTAAATAAAGTATTTTTATTTATTTGAAGTTTATATCAAAATTAATTTTAATAAGTTAAGCTTTATTTATCAATATTTATTTTTCATATAAATAAACTTTTTAGAGCACGTACAACGTATCAAAAATTGAATTATGATTCCTAACGATAGGAATCAGATTTGGGGTCTATACGTTGCAGCGGAAAGCATTTGAAGGCTCTGAATCCTATTGGTAGGATAAGGAACGAGAACCCAGCGGTTTGCTTCCTGCAGCAGGTTCGAGGGGATCATATATATCAGTTGAAGAACGCCATTAGCATAACGATACTTGGTGGGGACAAGGAAGAAACACAGCGCAAAACGTGTTTTACCCTTTTTTTCATTTTTTTTTTGTAATTCATTTTACAGTTAAATTATATTTCCTTTGGCTGAATTTGTTTTGTATTTTCTTAATTCATTTATCAAAAGTTATAATATTTATTTCAAATCTTAAAAAATTTATTTTACAATTTTAAATTATAATATGATTTCGATTAAAGAAAATCATTTAACATCATATTTGTTTAGTTTCAAATTCATGTATATAAATTTTTTTTTCTTAATTTCATTTTACATAAATAATATTAATTTTAAACTTTACAAAATATTATTTAATATAATAACTTTATTAATAACTCTATTAAATATATATTTGTACAATTTTAATTTTTTTCATTAATTAAAAACATATTTGTGTAGATTTAGTTTTTATTTAATTACATTAATAATTAAGCATAATTTTTTTATAAGCTCAGGATTTTATTAAAAGAGATTTATTCTCTATGGTAAGAGGATCTACTGGTCAAAGACCGAAAAAACGAGTACAAGAGAGTGCTCGACAAACGAGAGCTCTAAAAAAAGACCTAATCTAAACCGAAGAACATCAACATAGACAAAACACACACAAGATTAACAACTAAAGCTGAAGTCTACATCTCGCACCACTAAAATTGTCTAATACGACTGTTCAGTCACCTAAAAAAATGACTTCCGATAATCTACCGAATACATAACCTCCAATTAATCGGTTCTGATTCTTGATATCGAACAATCGGGAGCCTTCAAAGAACAAACTCGCCAAGGGCCAAACACCCACGACGGCGAGCCCTGGCAAAAATCACTACCCCACCGAAATCGAGGCCCACACGCGAACCACGAGCCAACCCATCTCCCACTCTGCCGCAACACCAGCACTCGAGACCATGCTCAACGCTTCACTGGACCTGGAACGACCCACCAATACCACTCTATAATGATATTCCAAAGAAGCTTGACTTATAAACCTGAACAAAGGTTTTGGTTACGAAAACAAAACTACAGATATCTTTGTATAGTGCGAAGCAAAATGAGCCTAGATTTATGAACTAGTACATTGACCCGACCAAGATCAAACCAGAGACTATGCACACGCCAAGGAGATTCGTGAAGAATGAAGGTGGACGAAGTAGAAGTCATGATTAAAGACTTCTTAACACGTTATCAGCACGACTCGTTCTACCGTCCAAATATCAAAGTCTGTATTAGCATGAATTTATTTATACTCAAGTTATGCTTATTTATGCATGTTTTTTAAAATTATGGATTTCAATAAGTATGCTCTGTGATCGCCAATCTTTATTGGATCTTTCACATCAGAAATTTGATGCTTATTATTTGTGTTCTTATCATCAAAGACTCGAATTTAAGACTTGTTGAAACCGAAGCATTTGGACCTGAAGTTCCAAGATGCAGAAACCACTTGCATGTAGCATGCAACTTGATTTATAGCATGAAGCGTATAAATATGATGGTATGTTGGACCCGAAGTTCCAAATACTAGTGGATTGAGGCATACTAGACCAGAAGTTCCAAATACATAGTACTAGAGATCTGATACATATTGGACCAGAAGTTACAAATGCACATTACCAACGACACGATGCATATTGGACCAGAAGTTCCAAAATAAAATACTAACGACCTAAAGTCGAGTATGATCCTGACATGTAATTATTTTGATCAATGTGCAGGATGGATAACCTGACAAAGTTCAGTTATACACCCCTCAAATTGGACGGGAAGAATTATTATGAATGGGCGTTGGATACGACTCTCCACTTAAGATCTCAGAATCTTGGAGGCGTTATAAAAGAAGTGAACAACGAATCTATTAAAAAAAAGTCTTGGCCACAATCTTAATCAGTCGTCATATGCACAAAGACCTAAAGATTGAGTATTTAGCTGATGAGGATCCCTTTGATTTATGGGTTAAACTCAAGGAGAGGTTTGAGTATATGAAAGTGATATCCCTCCCTCTTGCCCTATATGATTGGTCTAACCTCAGGTTACAAGACTTTAAGTCTGTAAATGAGTACAATTAAGCCATGTTTAAAATTGTTTCCAAGCTTCGCAGTTGTGGTGAAAATATAACTGACGAGTCTATGCTTGAGAAAACGTTCTCCACATTCCACCCCTCGAATATGCTCCTGTAGCAGCAATATCGAGCGAATTTTTTTCAAAAGTTCACAGACCTGATCGCGTGTCTACTCGTTGCTGAGCAAAATAACGAGCTATTAATGACGAACCATCAAACTCGCCATGTAGGCAGTTCTCCATTCCCTGAAGCGAATGTGACAAGATATGATGGTAGATCTGGACACAAACAAAGCCGAGGACCCTTAAGAGATCAAGGTCGAGGTCGTGGACGTGGTCGTGGTCGTAGTCATGGTTATGGGCATAGCTGTTAGTCTTAGTGCCCGTAGTTCAATCCTAAATGTCCAAATGTATATATCATTGTTAGCAATAAAATTAAAGCGGCTTTATATTACTTATGTGTTGGAGTAATATATCGATGTGTTCTCTGATCTATACCCACCATGCAAATAGAACCATAGATCAAGATAGATCATACTCGATGGGTCCCTAGTCAACAAAGCTTTACTAGAAGCGACTAGTATGAAAGATGGCTCTTTATGGCTTACGTTCTGTTAGTCATTGGAATGGGATTCCGGAGTCTGATCATAGATATCATGTGGGACATGATATTGGACGACCCGCCCTGAATATGTGCCATAGATTAAGTCATGAACATATTCAGTGTCGTAGCTTGTCATGTATCCTTAGACCAAGGAGTCTTTGTGATCGCTATGTAGTCAACAACTGAGTTTGACCTGAGCCTAAGGTTGTCCGTAACCGGGTTTCCATAACGGCCTGGATTGGCTTGGGGACGGGCTACATGAGTGACACGAAAGACGGCTAAGGGATTTATCCCTCATACTGAGGTATGGGAAAGATATCGGTTCTCGGCCGCTTGATCGAGAGTGACTGAAAGAATAGCATGTCCATGCACATGATACTGGGTATCGTATCTTCAGTCATCTCACATATCAAGGAACAGTGATTGAGAATAATAAGGATGACGGCTCTATGCCTTATCTCAATCAGGATATCGGAGATAAAAGGATAATGACAGGGACGACGGAAAGGTTAGAATCGACAGGGTCTATTCGTTATGCAGTGTCAGGCAATACTAAAGTCTCGTTAGTTGCCACTTAAATAGGATCAAGTAAAATGGGATTTTACGTTGATCTATTGACATGCATAAACCTAAGGGTCACACCGGAGGATGAAACTTATTGACACATTTATGGAGAATGGCCAAAAGGGAGTTGTCTCGGGACATGACCAAAACTAGGTTTTGGGTCATGTGCCCGTAAGTTAATAGGACTTTACGGATCGAGACAAGGCTTGGAGTCTTGGGATTGATCGCGTCGGATAATGTTGGACATTTCTGGTATGGAAGGCTTGGAGGCGATGAGCGAATCACGGGACCTCGTTGGAAATGGCCACGGGCCATGTTCCAAGAGGCCCATGAAAGGCCCATGCAACCAAGGCCCATGGAACTAATTAATCAAGTCTTGATTAATTAGTACTAAGCAAGCAAGACAAGGATTAAGGTGTTGGTGATTCACCACCTAACCCAATCTTGTCTTGCCATACTTTGTCCTATTTACACCTTACTTGACACCATACTTGTCACATGCCTTTAGTTGGACAAGTATGGGTTTTTTTATGTTTAAGTCATCTTTTTTCAACATAACAAAGACAAGACAAGAATAGGAAACACAACTTCTCTCCCCCTTCCCTTGCAATTTCGGGTTTGGCAAGTTCCCACCTCCATTTTTGTGTTCTTGAGTCCTCAAAGAGAAGAACTACGTGGCTTTGATTCCCATGTGGATACGTAGGCGTCTTGGAGACTCAATCCAATCATTCGTTTCCCGGTGTTCTTGTTTTTGTAAGAACTAGTGCTGAAATTTTGTCTTGTGAATCCATTCTTTGTTAGTTGTTTCATGGTTTTAATCATCTCTTGGTTTTCATTGATTTTCCGCTGCGAGTTGGTTCATCTCCAACCCTACCTCGAGACCCAATAGTGGTATCAGAGCCGTGCTACCTTCGGGATTCACAAGACGGTGTTCAAAGTTCCGGTTTTGCTTGAAAGTTTCGTTTTTGGCATGTTGATTTGCTAAATTGTTTGATAACATGTTTTAAATTATTGTTTATGGATTTAATGCATGTAAAATGAATTCTTGAAAATTATTTCAAATCTAGAAATTTTGAAATTTTTTTGATTTTTCGGGTCTCGGGAGCGGGACTCTCGGGGAGCCGAAACCGGGACCGAACGGGGCTCCGTTGGACGGAGCTAGGCCAAGCATGACCATTGGATGGTTGATATGCCAAGGCTAAACCGTTTTGTTAGTTATGACGAGTTTGGAATCGTCATGACGAACTCGAAGATCAAATGTTCAAAAGTTTCATTTTTGAACGGTTTCGATAAACCGAGCATCAAAAAATTTCGAAACTTGGCTATTAAATAAAACCGGAAAATCACATGATGTTTTATAAAATGATTTTGTGATAACACGATGTGTGATGTGATGTTGGCATGGTGTACATAATAGCCCCGAGCTCGATTTAATTTTTTATCGCTTTTCACGGCCTACGAGCCGTTAGAGTTAGCGTGTAATTATTCTTTCAAGGTGTGTTCGTCGAACCACTTGTTTGTAATATTTATTTATTCCCGACCTGCGAGTCGTGTATTAAGTTGTAATATTTTGCTCAAGATGAAGAAAGGGCGAAAATGTCATTTGGTGGCTTTTCGGGTGTTGACATCGGCTTGGAGTCGATGGAGCTCAAGAAGCTAGTGGGAGTTAGTTTAGGGGGCTATTATGTGCACATTTATCGCTTCATGCTTGGTTTATTTTATGCATGATTAATTCTATGTGTTTTAGAATTGCATGCTTAACTTTATTTACCGAGCATATCACCTCACATGCAAAGATAAAATTGGAATTTTAATCCTTGTGTGTGAGCCCTTAGAATTGTCATTACATTGGATGTAGTTGACGGGTTCGAAGGAAGAATTACATTGGATGTAATTTGAGGCATCATTGCATTTGGAATGTAATTGATGTGCTCATCGCATCTAGGATGTGCCAAAGTTTTAAACACAACCGGACAAGTAAAAGCGGGTCATGTCCGATACCTCCCAATTATCAACACCTTACTACCTCCCCGTCCTATGGGTGTCGTGCGCATTAGCGTAGCATCCATGTGAAAGCGGGGTAGTGGGTTTGGACGACATATGTGGGTGTCGTGCGCATTAGCGGAGCACCTACATAGTGGCGGGCCATAGTTGAAAATTGGTTGACCCGACTACGATTCTCAGCATGAGGTTGGGCTAGGGTAACAGATAGGGTAAGCCGTGTACATAAGTACATACCCTAGCCAAGAGTCACATTGGATGTGATTGGATGGAGTCCTACATACATAGCTCGATTAAGTGGTGAGCATTAGCTCAGCTTAATCGAGTGAATCAAGGATCTTGGTTTCAGATTCTAAAGGTTTAGAATCGATTGTTGGTGTTTCAGCTTGATCTTCATAAAATTTATTCAGTTTACTGATTGAATTTTATCTGTTGTAGATCAAATGGCAAATTCAGTGAACATTAATAGTTTGTCATTAAAAGCCATTCTTGACAGGGTCAAGCTAAATGGGACAAACTATTTGGATTGGTACAGAATTTTGAGGATAGTCCTCAAGTCTGAACGCAAAGAATATGTCCTTGGCAAGGCTGTCTCTAAGACCATATCAGAGTTACATGAAGTTTCATTAACTGCTGAGGAGAATATATCAGGGATCTGGGATCCAAGGATATTCTGATGGTCAACAAGGGAATTGGAAGTGGCAAGGGCGGGGCCCATGCATACTTGACGGGAAAGATGAGACACCTGAGAATGTCTGCTTCTACTGCCAACATCCTGGTCATTGGAACCGGGATTACAGGAAGTTCACGGTTGATCTGAAGAAGGGCAGTGGGACTGCGCCTTCATCAAATAGCCTGAATGATCTGAAGAAGGGCAGTAGGACTGCGCCTTCATCAGGAAACCTGGATGATCTAAGGAAGGGCGGTGGGACCGTGCCTTCATCCGGTATTAACTCTATAGAGCTACATCTCTCTACTTCCAAAGATTCATGGGTATTAGATATCAGGACTGAATCTCACACATGCACTAATATATGGTGGCTGAAAGTATGAGAGGTTTGGAAAGCACGAAGTGGACCTCAGAGTTGTGGCAAATGTTGTAGGATCCATGAGTCTTGCTTTGCCAAGTGGCCTTGTCTTAGTGTTGTATAATGTATATTACATACCTACTTTTAGTAGGAATATTATATCAGTATCCGTGTTTGACAAGGAAGGATATAATGTTAATATTGGAAATGGAGTTTTCAATGTTCTATGCAATGATATGTTTTATACCAGTACTGACTGGGTTAGAGGATTTTACATATTAGATATTGGTAACAATGACTCAAGTTCTATATATTATGTTAATACCAAGAGGTCTAAATCCAACGATTTAAACCTAACTCTGTTATGACACTATCATTTGGGCCACATAAACAAGAAGCGCCTATCAGCACTTCAGAAGTGCGGGCTTTCAGGTTCATTCGAATTCCATTCGATCGATAGGTGCAAGGTTTGTTTGATGGGAAAAATGACTAAAGTGCCCTTTATCGATCGCGATGAAAGGGCGGGTGAATTATTGGGGCTGATACACTCGAATGTGTGTAGACCAATAAGTTCACTTTCCATGAGGGGTTTTAGCTACTTTATCAAATTTACTGATGATTACAGTAAATATGGTTATTTCTATTCGGTGTGACATAAGTCTGAAGCTTTTGATAAATTCAAAGAGTTTAAGACTAAAGTAGAAAACCAGCTCGACAAAGGTATTAAGGCACTTCGATTGGATCGAGGTGGAAAATACTTGACCACGGAGTTATTAGATCATGTAAAAGAGAATGAGATCCTTTTGGAATGGACCCCCCCTGGGACACTATAGTTGAAACGTGTATCCAAACGGAGAAATCGGACATTGTTAGACAATTGTCCGTTCCATGATTAGTTGGACTGATCTCCCAATCTCTTTCTGGGGTTATGCTCTAGAGACGACCGCATTCGTAGTGAATCGGGCTTCGACGAAGGGTGTGGAAGGGATACTGTTTTAAAATGGTACGGGATGATGCCCGCTTTGTCCTTCCTAAAGATTTGTGGTTGCGAGGCTTATGTGAAACATTTGGTTTCGATTAAGCTCGAACCAAGATCTGAGATATGCACCTTCGTGTGGTATCCCAAAGAAACAAGGGGATACTACTTCTACAATCTCAGTGAGAACATGGTGTTCGTCGCTTGGGGTGGGGTCTTTATGGAAAAGAAGTTTTGTTTCCAAAGACGTCATTGGGAGGACTGTGCATCTCGAAGAAATTCAGGATGGTACAGATCTGTCTAAACCAATTGACAACCCAGTAGAAAGGAGCCAGAGATTGTCGTAGAGTATGAACCAATTCCTGTTACAATTCCGGAAGGTCCAAGGCGATTTGAAAGGATAAATCTTCCACCTCCAAGATATGGTATCCGGAGGTGACAATGAATTCATGGTGGATCACGATGATCCAGCCACCTTTCAGGAAGTCGTGGATGGGCCCGACTCCGAGTTATGGCTGGGAGCCATGAGGGAGGAAATGCAATCCATGTCGGACAACCGAGTCTGGGAACCGGTTGATCCCATCAATAGTGTGAGGACCATCGGATGCAAATGGATCTTCAAGGTGAAGATGGACATGGACGGCAACCCTCTGACCTACAAAGCTCAACTGGTGGCGAAAGGTTATAGGCAGATCCAATGGATTGACTATGAGGAAACCTTCTCCTTAGTGGCTATGGTCAAAATCGATCCAAATTCTTCTTGACATAACTGCGTATCATAATTACGAGATATGGCAAGTGGATGTCAAAACCGCTTTCCTAAATGGAAATTTTACTGAGTACGTTTGCATATCTCGGCCCAAAGGTTTTGACGATCCGAAGAATAAAGGAAAGATTTATAAGTTGTTGAAATCCATTTATGGATCGAAACGAACTTCTCGGAGTTGGATCCTTCATTTTGATGAAGGTGTAATTGGATTTGGCTTAATCAAGAACGAGGATGAATCTTGCATTTATAAGAAGGCTATTGGGAGCAAGATTACCTTTCTGGTTCTCATTGAAAACGACATCCCAACCTTGCACGAGACTAAAGCTTGGTTGAGGAAGTGTTTTTCAACAAAGGACTTAGGCGATGCTTCTTATATATTAAGGATTAAGATATGTAGAGATCGCACCAAGAGGGTCTTGGATTTAAGTCAGGAAACCTATGTGAACAAGGCATTGAGTAGGTTCTTAATGCTCGATTCAAAGAAAGGACTCTTACCCACTAGTCATGGCATTCATCTCAGCAAGACTCAGTGTCCTAAGACACCTGATGAGCTTAAAAGGATGATAAGAATCTTATCCACCTAGAGGCAGGATCGATCATAAATGCCATGACATGTACGAGGCCGGACGTTTCGTAAGGCTTGTGTTGTACCAGTAGACATCAGTCTAACCCGAGGGAAAGATGATGTTGAACTAGTCGTCAAAGGATGAGTAGACGCTAGTTTTCCAAGACAAATCCAGATGACTTTAGAAGTCAGTCAGGATATGCGTTTACGCTGAAGGGATGAGCTTTACCTGGGAGAGCGTAAAGCAAGATACCATTGCCGAATCTACGACAGAGGCCAAGTACATGGATGTTGCAGAGGCAGCTAAGGAGGCTATGTGGATTTGGAAATTCACGGCAGGGTTGGGTGTAATAAAAAACCCATCCAGCCCGGTGAATCCATTTTGCGACAACACAAGGGCCATTGCACAAACTAAAAGCCCAGATCGCATAACAAATCCAAACATGTATTGCGGCGTATCCACCTCATCTGAGCAAACATAAATGGTCTCATGTATGTTTTCTGTCAACGCGAAATGTTGCATTCGCTAATGTAAAACCCGACTTATTTTAAAAGAGTAATAGTTTGCAATTTGAAACGTTGGGGTAGGTTTTTGCAACAAGTGAAACTTAAAGAAAAATCAAAAATAAAAAGAGGAAGAGTGTTTGGGTTAGGTCAGTCAGACCTGCGTCTTGGGCCAGAAGCGAACCAAGCCCATGTCCACGCACGAGCCCAACCGTCCCAACCCTAGCATCAAAACCACGCAGCGCCGCTTCAGATCGCCACTTTCGCGCACGCTTTTCGAGGACCGTCTTCAACCTCCAGATCCCTCTCTCTCGCGTTCCTCTCCAACACGAACCAGAGCCACCATCTCCCTTCTTCTTCTCCGACCTCCTCCAGCTCCCTCTTTTCCTCGTTCTCCACCTTCGCCTTCTTCTGCTCCTTCACCGACCTTCCCTCCAGTACCCATAATGCTCTGTATGCAAGTAGATCCAAAAGAAATCTACTTAGCTTTAAGGATATTCGTGACAACGGATATCATGTCGAGACCAAAAATGAAAATGAGACTGAGTTTCTCTGTATCACCAAAACTGATAAAAATGGTGAAAAACAAGTACATGAAAAATTAAATGCCCTATCATCAGGTTTGTATTATACAACCATAAGGCCAATTGAGGCCTACGCTACAATGAACCAGAAGTTCATTAATCCAAATGCTTTTATTCTTTGGCACAATCGTCTTGGTCATCCGGGATCGACGATGATGCGTAGGATTGTTGAAAACTCATGTGGACATTCATTAAAGGGCCAGAAGATCCTGATGTCATGTACAGCTTGTTCACAAGGAAAATTAGTGGTCCGACCTTCGCTAACCAAGATTAATATTGAATCTCCATCTTTGTTGCAGAGGATTCAGGGAGATATATGTGGCCCTATACATCCAGCTTGCGAACCATTCAGTTATTTCATGGTCCTGATAGACGCATACAGTAAATGGTCTCATGTATGTTTGCTGTCAACGCGAAGTGTTGCATTCGCTAATGTAAAACCCGACTTATTTTAAAAGAGTAATAGTTTGCAATTTGAAACGTTGGGGTAGGTTTTTGCAACAAGTGAAACTTAAAGAAAAATCAAAAATAAAAAGAGGAAGAGTGTTTGGGTTAGGTCAGTCAGACTTGCGTCTTGGGCCAGAAGCGAACCAAGCCCATGTCCACGCACGAGCCCAACCGTCCCAACCCTAGCATCAAAACCACGCAGCGCCGCTTCAGATCGCCACTTTCGCGCACGCTTTTCGAGGACCGTCTTCAACCTCCAGATCCCTCTCTCTCGCGTTCCTCTCCAACACGAACCAGAGCCACCATCTCCCTTCTTCTTCTCCGACCTCCTCCAGTTCCCTCTTTTCCTCGTTCTCCACCTTCGCCTTCTTCTGCTCCTTCACCGACCTTCCCTCCAGTACCCATAATGCTCTGTATGCAAGTAGATCCAAAAGAAATCTACTTAGCTTTAAGGATATTCGTGACAACGGATATCATGTCGAGACCAAAAATGAAAATGAGACTGAGTTTCTCTGTATCACCAAAACTGATAAAAATGGTGAAAAACAAGTACATGAAAAATTAAATGCCCTATCATCAGGTTTGTATTATACAACCATAAGGCCAATTGAGGATTACGCTACAATGAACCAGAAGTTCATTAATCCAAATGCTTTTATTCTTTGGCACAATCGTCTTGGTCATCCGGGATCGACGATGATGCGTAGGATTGTTGAAAACTCATGTGGACATTCATAAAGGGCCAGAAGATCCTGATGTCATGTACAGCTTGTTCACAAGGAAAATTAGTGGTCCGACCTTCGCTAACCAAGATTAATATATAATCTCCATCTTTGTTGCAGAGGATTCAGGGAGATATATGTGGCCCTATACATCCAGCTAGCGAACCATTCAGTTATTTCATGGTCCTGATAGACGCATACAGTAAATGGTCTCATGTATGTTTGCTGTCAACGCGAAGTGTTGCATTCGCTAATGTAAAACCCGACTTATTTTAAAAGAGTAATAGTTTGCAATTTGAAACGTTGGGGTAGGTTTTTGCAACAAGTGAAACTTAAAGAAAAATCAAAAATAAAAAGAGGAAGAGTGTTTGGGTTAGGTCAGTCAGACCTGCGTCTTGGGCCAGAAGCGAACCAAGCCCATGTCCAAGCACGAGCCCAACCGTCCCAACCCTAGCATCGAAACCACGCAGCGCCGCTTCAGATCGCCACTTTCGCGCACGCTTTTTGAGGACCGTCTTCAACCTCCAGATCCCTCTCTCTCGCGTTCCTCTCCAACACGAACCAGAGCCACCATCTCCCCTCTTCTTCTCCGACCTCCTCCAGCTCCCTCTTTTCCTCGTTCTCCACCTTCGCCTTCTTCTGCTCCTTCACCGACCTTCCCTCCAGTACCCATAATGCTCTGTATGCAAGTAGATCCAAAAGAAATCTACTTAGCTTTAAGGATATTCGTGACAACGGATATCATGTCGAGACCAAAAATGAAAATGAGACTGAGTTTCTCTGTATCACCAAAACTGATAAAAATGGTGAAAAACATGTACATGAAAAATTAAAGGCCCTATCATCAGGTTTGTATTATACAACCATAAGGCCAATTGAGGCCTACGCTACAATGAACCAGAAGTTCATTAATCCAAATGCTTTTATTCTTTGGCACAATCGTCTTGGTCATCCGGGATCGACGATGATGCGTAGGATTGTTGAAAACTCATGTGGACATTCATTAAAGGGCCAGAAGATCCTGATGTCATGTACAGCTTGTTCACAAGGAAAATTAGTGGTCCGACCTTCGCTAACCAAGATTAATATATAATCTCCATCTTTGTTGCAGAGGATTCAGGGAGATATATGTGGCCCTATACATCCAGCTAGCGAACCATTCAGTTATTTCATGGTCCTGATAGACGCATACAGTAAATGGTCTCATGTATGTTTGCTGTCAACGCGAAGTGTTGCATTCGCTAATGTAAAACCCGACTTATTTTAAAAGAGTAATAGTTTGCAATTTGAAACGTTGGGGTAGGTTTTTGCAACAAGTGAAACTTAAAGAAAAATCAAAAATAAAAAGAGGAAGAGTGTTTGGGTTAGGTCAGTCAGACCTGCGTCTTGGGCCAGAAGCGAACCAAGCCCATGTCCAAGCACGAGCCCAACCGTCCCAACCCTAGCATCGAAACCACGCAGCGCCGCTTCAGATCGCCACTTTCGCGCACGCTTTTTGAGGACCGTCTTCAACCTCCAGATCCCTCTCTCTCGCGTTCCTCTCCAACACGAACCAGAGCCACCATCTCCCCTCTTCTTCTCCGACCTCCTCCAGCTCCCTCTTTTCCTCGTTCTCCACCTTCGCCTTCTTCTGCTCCTTCACCGACCTTCCCTCCAGTACCCATAATGCTCTGTATGCAAGTAGATCCAAAAGAAATCTACTTAGCTTTAAGGATATTCGTGACAACGGATATCATGTCGAGACCAAAAATGAAAATGAGACTGAGTTTCTCTGTATCACCAAAACTGATAAAAATGGTGAAAAACATGTACATGAAAAATTAAAGGCCCTATCATCAGGTTTGTATTATACAACCATAAGGCCAATTGAGGCCTACGCTACAATGAACCAGAAGTTCATTAATCCAAATGCTTTTATTCTTTGGCACAATCGTCTTGGTCATCCGGGATCGACGATGATGCGTAGGATTGTTGAAAACTCATGTGGACATTCATTAAAGGGCCAGAAGATCCTGATGTCATGTACAGCTTGTTCACAAAGAAAATTAGTGGTCCGACCTTCGCTAACCAAGATTAATATTGAATCTCCATCTTTGTTGCAGAGGATTCAGGGAGATATATGTGGCCCTATACATCCAGCTAGCGAACCATTCAGTTATTTCATGGTCCTGATAGACGCATACAGTAAATGGTCTCATGTATGTTTGCTGTCAACGCGAAGTGTTGCATTCGCTAATGTAAAACCCGACTTATTTTAAAAGAGTAATAGTTTGCAATTTGAAACGTTGGGGTAGGTTTTTGCAACAAGTGAAACTTAAAGAAAAATCAAAAATAAAAAGAGGAAGAGTGTTTGGGTTAGGTCAGTCAGACCTGCGTCTTGGGCCAGAAGCGAACCAAGCCCATGTCCAAGCACGAGCCCAACCGTCCCAACCCTAGCATCGAAACCACGCAGCGCCGCTTCAGATCGCCACTTTCGCGCACGCTTTTTGAGGACCGTCTTCAACCTCCAGATCCCTCTCTCTCGCGTTCCTCTCCAACACGAACCAGAGCCACCATCTCCCCTCTTCTTCTCCGACCTCCTCCAGCTCCCTCTTTTCCTCGTTCTCCACCTTCGCCTTCTTCTGCTCCTTCACCGACCTTCCCTCCAGTACCCATAATGCTCTGTATGCAAGTAGATCCAAAAGAAATCTACTTAGCTTTAAGGATATTCGTGACAACGGATATCATGTCGAGACCAAAAATGAAAATGAGACTGAGTTTCTCTGTATCACCAAAACTGATAAAAATGGTGAAAAACATGTACATGAAAAATTAAAGGCCCTATCATCAGGTTTGTATTATACAACCATAAGGCCAATTGAGGCCTACGCTACAATGAACCAGAAGTTCATTAATCCAAATGCTTTTATTCTTTGGCACAATCGTCTTGGTCATCCGGGATCGACGATGATGCGTAGGATTGTTGAAAACTCATGTGGACATTCATTAAAGGGCCAGAAGATCCTGATGTCATGTACAGCTTGTTCACAAAGAAAATTAGTGGTCCGACCTTCGCTAACCAAGATTAATATTGAATCTCCATCTTTGTTGCAGAGGATTCAGGGAGATATATGTGGCCCTATACATCCAGCTAGCGAACCATTCAGTTATTTCATGGTCCTGATAGACGCATACAGTAAATGGTCTCATGTATGTTTGCTGTCAACGCGAAGTGTTGCATTCGCTAATGTAAAACCCGACTTATTTTAAAAGAGTAATAGTTTGCAATTTGAAACGTTGGGGTAGGTTTTTGCAACAAGTGAAACTTAAAGAAAAATCAAAAATAAAAAGAGGAAGAGTGTTTGGGTTAGGTCAGTCAGACCTGCGTCTTGGGCGAGAAGCGAACCAAGCCCATGTCCACGCACGAGCCCAACCGTCCCAACCCTAGCAGCAAAACCACGCAGCGCCGCTTCAGATCGCCACTTTCGCGCACGCTTTTCGAGGACCGTCTTCAACCTCCAGATCCCTCTCTCTCGCGTTCCTCTTCAACACGAACCAGAGCCACCATCTCCCCTCTTCTTCTCCGACCTCCTCCAACTCCCTCTTTTCCTCGTTCTCCACCTTCGCCTTCTTCTGCTCCTTCACCGACCTTCCCTCACCGTCAAAACCCAGAAAATCCCCAATCTCTCTCTCTTCTCCTTCCTCTCAGACGCGAACCCAAACCCGCCGTCATCGATTCGAGTCTCGCCGTGTTTCTCCAGCAACGGTGAGCCTCGTCCCGAGCTTTCCCACCTTACCCGTCACCTCTCGCCGTATAATCGCGAGCTCCGATCTCGTGTTAGGGCCAGGCTTGACTAGAGAGCGTCGCCGGAGCGCACGAGCTCCAGATCTGGAGTTCTCGCGCCGGCGAGCTTCTCCGGTTGTCAGATCTGGGCGGAGAGCCTCGCCTCGTGCCCTGATGACAATCTCCCTCTCTGGTTCGCGTCTTGGCGCCATCACAGGCGGTGAGAACCACTCTGAAGCACCTGACGCCGCCATCGCCGGAGCTCGCCGGAACCCTAGGCACGTCCATCGTCGTTCCCAGCTCAGACCGGACGAGACCAAGCGTTGGGTCTCGGCCTTGATTTAGTTGGGCCACGGCCCTAGACTTGGTTCGGGCCTCGGCCTGGACTAGATCTGGACTCGGGTCCAAACTCGGGTCCGAACTCGGGTCTGGATCCGGGTCTTGGTCGGGCACTGGTCGGTCCGGGTCTGGACCTGGATCCGGGTCGGGTTCCGGATTCGGGCCGGGTTTCGGGTCGGACTCGGGTTGGCCGGGTCGGGCTGAAAGATTATTTAATTTATTTAATTTAAATTATATTTTGACTTAAAATCAGTTAATTTCAAAGACTTCAGACAACTTAAAAGACTGATCTGACAAATCAGTCAACCTTTTGATAATACCGGGACTGACATCGGACATTAACTGTTAAAACCCAGGCTTGGACCTTGCCCGAGAACTTGGAATTCGCCCGAGAAGACGGAGTAGGCCAGGACGTCAGCAGCTAGGAGACATAGCTGCTGTGATCTTCTTGAGGTAGGGAAAGTACTAAACTCCTCGTTTAAGTGACCGCTTTAGTATGCATGTTAGGATTTAATAATAACCGGAAAGGTCCTAGTTTGCATATAGGATGTGAATAACTAGAATAATCGCTTTTTAATTATTAATAACCGGACGAGTCTAGTATGTATGTAGGATGTCATTTACTAGTTTAAATCGCTTTCAATACTATGAAAATTGTCGTGCTGGTAGAATGGCCGTGATGAACCTTAGGATTGTTTGTAATTGCCTCACATGCCGTGCTTGCTTAGCATTTAGGTTAAGATAAGAGTCTAACTAAACCCGATAAATTGTAATGCTTGTGTTATAAATTGTTGATTGAATGATTAATTGAATGAATGCTTGAATGAATGCCTGAATGAATGCTTGAATGAATGCTTGAGTGTAATTGATTGTGCCAAATGGTATGATCGGGTGAGTGATAGAACGATGGATCGTGGTTGGTAAGTATGTCGGTAAGTGTGATTGTTGGTATGAATTCCTTGTGTCGTGTTGTGTGAGCTTAGACGAGGCTGTGGTTGTTATATTGTGTTCG
Source organism: Erodium maritimum (assembly GCA_963921825.1). NCBI lineage: Eukaryota > Viridiplantae > Streptophyta > Magnoliopsida > Geraniales > Geraniaceae > Erodium > Erodium maritimum. Next base: position 27,503,771 of record OY997589.1, on the reverse strand, counting down.
TTATGACATTGTGTGGTGTTATTTGTGTACCCCGAGGTGTGTTTCCGGGAAGATACCTAGGCCGATGTGCGTTTTCGGTACGGTATATGGTTGCGTACCCCGAGGTGTGTTTCCGGGAATACATCTAGGCCGATGTGCGTTTCCGGTATGATGTACGTGGTTGACCCCGATGTGCGTTTCCGGGAAGATGTCTAGGCCGATGTGCGTTTCCGGTATGACATGTTATTTTTTACCCTGCGGGGATGGTTACTTGTTGCTTCACCCCGGGTGCATGCGTCCTGCGGGAGCATTCCTGAAAGGTTATCCTGTTTCTCCCCGATGACCTATGGTCCTTTGGGGGCATTTTCGGGAATCCCGATGATATGTGTCTTTTCAGGGATGTTTCCGGTAGCCCCGACGTATGTGTCTCCTCTGGACCGAGGGGAAATCCGACATGACACAAGGACTAATTGTGGATCGGAGTATTGTGGCTTAAGTTATCAACTTGACGTCTATAATTTCTTTCCTATGTTGTTTTTACTAGATTACATCGCCTTTCCTTAATCGTCTTGAATTACTGTGTTACTTAATCACTGAACTCCTTATCGTTCTATATTTCAAAGCATCTGGTTGGTTGATCGTACTAATAGTAATTTGTGGTTAATTGTGTTAATTCAGTTTGATTCCCAAAGTGGATGTAGCTTTTACTTATTATTTTCCCTACTGAGCGTAAGCTCACCCCTGTTTGTTTTATTTGGTGTTTGTACAGGCGTGCTAGGTGAGTAGTCCTAGAGTTGGACTCGAGTCTCGGGAGCTTCTGGGAGAGTCCGGGTGGTGTTGATATTAGAGACGTTGTGTTTTTACCATTGTATTGGAACTTATGTTTATTTTATTATTTTCTGAGCTTGACTCGTAACCTCGGTTGGAACTTATTTTATCAAATTAATCGATCGGAACTAAATTTGGAGTTGTAAACTCGTTTAAGTTTACTTTTATCGTTGTTATTTGATTGTTAGTTTAGTTCACGTCTTGAGTTCGGTCAAAACCGGATTTGGGGCGTGACAATTTGGTATCAGAGCCAGGTTTCATTTTGAAAATTGGTTTCAAAACCTCGGACCGTACATCAGTTAGGTGGGTAGAGTTAGGTGATCTAAGTTGTAGTACTCACTAACGCAAGGCGGAATTATCCGATGTGTAGAGTTGGAACGACAAGAGTCTTAAGTGTTTAAGCGCTTTGTTTAAGTTTGAATCCTTTATGTTGTGTTGTTTTCGTTGCTTGATTGGTATCTTGTGCTCTTTTGGCGGTATGCCTCAAATGATCGGTGATGCCGACCGGTTGAGATCGGGGTTGGTTTAACGAGCTGTTATGAATTGATTGTTTTGGTAAATCGTTTGTTAAGTGGGTTGCCACCTTTGTTGGCCGTTACTTGATTGGTAAATTTGAATTGTTGACTTGTTTGAGTGTTGACTGTTATTTAAGGGGTGAAGTTGAATTGTTGATCCGATCGGGTGTTGATTGAGTAAAGGGTAGAAACCCGAGTGGTACTCGTGATACTTTCCAGGGATGTGTACCTCTGATGGATGTGGTATGCCTGTTGTGCTGAATGTTGTGTGCAATTGGTTATTAAATGTCCCGCTCAAGCGGATGGTCATTGGAATATACGAACGAGTCATGCCAAAATTTCTGTTAAACTGAAGTGTTTGCACTATCACGGGTTGACTCAGGGGCGCCACTGTAGTCGAACGTGATAGGGGGATGTCAAGTGGTTACAACGAGATTCTAGGACGCCTGAATCGGGTTGTAACGACGTGAGATCGACATGAATGTTGTGATGGAAAGAGAAAGTGTTGAAAACCTAAGAATTCGAAACAACGTTAAGATCTGTGAAATTGATTTGAGTTATGACCTTGCTCCCCATGCTATGGGAAGATACCCGACCGAAGTATATGCCGGTCCGGTATGTTGATTATGTGACTCGTTTGAAACTGTGTCTCTTGCGAGATTTGATTGAATTGCGTGTTATGATTCGGTGAGACGCACAATTGTGTGGGCTTCTCTACTTTATGTAGTATTATATGTATCACTTTACTAAGACTAAGTACTGTTGGTTCGAGTATGACTCTTGTGAAACGCGTGTGATCGTTTTTACCTTAAGCGAACTGTGTCGTTTTCGAAATATGAGAAACTGAATATGTGCGTTATCCGTGCAGTGGGTACACGACCTGTCTCACTACTACTTCCCGAGCGGTACTAGAGGTCACCCAGCCGAAGGTCGAGGGCAGCCACCCACCATTGGGCAGGCAGGGGCAGCGAGTGCCCAGGGTGACTTCGTTGTGGATCACGTGAGAGTATCTTCTGTGACAATCCTGCTGGAAGGAGGTGCATACCGTGAGTGGTATCGCGAGGAGGTACGAGGTGGAGTTTTAAGTCTCGAGTTTCAGCAGTTCCTAGAACTGCGTCAGGGAGGGATGTTGACCAATGTGCACGAGACGAGAGTGGCTTCCTTATCCCGCTCTGCACCGGAGATGGCGCCGACCGAGACTCACCGCGGTAGATAGTTTGAGCGAGGACTCCGCCCTGCGTTGGGGGATCGGATTACCGCAGTCAGGACCCAGGTGTATTCGGAGCTGGTGGATCAGGCACCAGTAGTGGGGCGGCGCTTCCGTGAGACCTCCAGAGCCCGAGGGGGCAGGCCGAGACCGAGCGGCTCCTCAGGACCGGCGGAGGTCAGTGATCCACGGAGGCAGAGGACCTCAGGTTTCTTCCGACCTCAGGCCCAGTCCGGTGGGACACGACGGGCTGGGGCAGTAGCTTCTGTCGGACCAGTCCCGGCGACACAGTTATGTCCCTCGTGCCGACAATTGGCACATCTGTGCCGGGATTGCCCAATGAGTGGCGGATTTGCAGACCGCGCCGTAGGTCGTCCGGCGAGAGTCGAGGAGCGGCCGCGTCATGCTGAGCGAATATGATATCACTGCCGCAGACCGGGACATTTTTCCGCCGGTTGCCCTGACCGGGTTTGAGTAGGACCCGTTATGCGACCACAGCAGGCGCTGACATGCCAGCCACCCATTTTCCGTCAGCGTCAGGCTCAGGCTACGAGAGCCCCACGACAGGCAGCAGGAGCGTCAGTTCAGAGACAGCAACCGAGGCCCCACAGCAGCTGATTCTCCCACCATCACCGAGAGAAGGACCTCTGACTCAGTAGGGCCGAGTGTGCGCGATTGCCGGGCCCCGAGCTGAGGGACTTGATTCCGATCTTGAGATCGCTTAGAGTACTTGTTTGCTATTTAAATTTTGGATTTTGTGTTTGCTGACACTTGAGCATTACACTTGGTTGTATTGTTTCGTGGTTACTTTATGTTGGAACGAATTTTAAAACTGTTAAACCCACCTGTACCTTAACATACCGACTTGAGGCGTGGTAGTACCGACTAGTGTCAGTATGAGTCGAAAGTGGAGTGACAGACCGTCCCGTTCTTAAAGACCTTACCGTAATGAAAGCTTCTTTTCCTTCTTCGAGCGTGTTGATCAAATTCTACGAACCGGACTGTGAAAAAACAAGACATTCATAAAGTGCTATCAGCAACGAATGCTCGAATAGTGAAGGGCTGCAGCTTTGACCAGTAAACAGTCTGACCGGTCACTGGAGATGATCGAGTGATGATAAGATCAGAGTAGCGCAACGGAAGCGTGGTGGGCCCATAACCCGCAAGCGTCGTAATCTCCAACTTCTTCTACCCCCACTGGAAGATTTAAGTCTTAAGAATCGAACCTTTGAGACGACCTCTGTGTCTTGACACCCCGGTTGACGGGTAAGGAATTGGACTAGTGAGTGTCTTACGTGTGAGACTAGATTAGAGTGTGTTCCCTAAATTTTCTTTCCATATGAGCCGATCAGATTGCTACCAGATCACCAGTTCGGACTCGGAATTAACCTGAGACCAGAGACAACACCGACATCCTTGGACCATGCAGATTCGCGCCAGCAGAGTTGACCATACCGAACGTCAGTCCGAAGAGCCAGATCGAAGGAGGACCTGTCCGAGCGTGTCGACGTGAAGACTACAGCACGCTTCAAGAAGGAGTGGAGCGGAGCGCTGAGGAGGCACGAAAACCACCGGAAGCTGGACCGCATCAAGATGAAGAATCGATACTAGTATCGACGCGATAAGTTCCAGAAGAAGACGGCCAACGACGACGACACCAAGACCGGAGCATGTAGCGGAGCAAGAAGAGAGTCGTGCCGCGCAGCAGCAAGAAGACGTGTTACGAGAGTCACGTCATTCGCGCCACACGGAACATGCGGATAGCACCGAGAGTTACAACAACATAAGACGACACTCCCAGCGGAGCAGAATGCGGAGAACGAGAACCGAGTGGCAGGGCGTATCTCCGTCAGCAAGGGAAGAACGAACCCCAACGTCCCGCGAGGACTAGCATAACCGCTAAGTTACGCCATAGAAGTGAGAGCACCTCACGTTGAAATCCGGAAACAGATAGCCGAGTGCGACTACCACAAGCTTCCAGGCCAGTAACACGATGGCACCGAACGAAGCGTTGCGTGGTAGGTTGGATCTTGTGCCATGCAGGGCACATGGAAAGTTAAGAGTTAACCGTTGCTGGTTCTGAGTTGTTCGATAAACGATTGAAGGAACCGCGCAAGTTTTCTGAACCGTTCAAATCCTTGAGATTTAAGTGCATGTTGATTACTTGTTAAGTGGTGACTTGGGTGAACTTACTTATAAGTTGGTTTGATCGATAGCTTGTGAGCGAGTGTCAACGGTGTAAGGAATACCACCGGTTGGGATAACCTTTGTTGATCGATCTTGGATTGTGTTCCACTGTCGAGTGTGGTTATCCTAACGTTTGGTTTTGTGTGTCTCGAAGGACGCCTACTTTCGACTAAGTGCCAGTAAGAGGATCTATTGTTCCTTGTTGTTGTGCGTCGCTCGTCCGACTAGATGTCGGTAGATTACGTGGTTTACTGAACCGTACACCGGTTATGAGAGCCTTTGTTTTATGAATGCTTTTGCGTGTTACTTCCTTGTTTTGTTTGTGTTGGACGGGACTTGTTCATGTTTGAGTTCCGGTGTGAACTATCCATGGGTCGGTTGTTGAAGGGAAAGTGAAAGGTTACGTCTACGTGTGGTTCCAACTTTGTCCGACTTTCGGAGTATTCAAGCACGACACCTATATCGACGAGTAATTCCGGTATGGGATGTCTAGACCGATGTCGTGTGTTCAGGTATGATGCCTATACCGATGAGGAATTCCGGTATAGGGTATCTGGACCGAGGTTGTCCGTGGCAGTACGATGTCTATACCGATGCAAGATCCCGGTATAGGATATCCAGCCGCTACTTGGTTTTCCTTAGTGTTTGGGTGTTAATCGACTTGTTGTTTGTGCTCGGTGATTCTTTGAGTTTTGGTTTGTGTTGTTACTTATTGATAGTGTGAACTATTGGGTAATGTTATCTTTCTCTGTCAAGTATGTCATTTGAATAACTAGCGTGATCAAGTGAAGAACGTTTAAACAAAAGTTACGTTTTCGTGAACGGTTAAAGACCGTGCAGAGCCGACAGAAGAGTTTCGCAGTTGGATGACTTCGAATTCTTGAGTCTACAGTCAGTGGTTTTGTATTTCTGAGAGTAAGCCGAAGAAGTGCCTTCCGCGGTTCAACCGCGACGGAGGAAAGTTGGGCCCGCGGCTTTGGACCTTTGGAGGTTTTGAGCAGAGCTAAAGTCGTTGCTTTACCACCGTAACTTGGGAACGCGAGGACGGTGTTCGCGCACAGTACCCCCTTTTTCGACCTTTGGGGCACTTATGTTTTAAATTTCGGGGACAAAATTCTTTTAATAGGGGTAGACTGTAAAAAGCCCGACTTATTTTAAAAGAGTAATAGTTTGCAATTTGAAACCTTGGGGTAGGTTTTTGCAACAAGTGAAACTTAAAGAAAAAAAGAGCAAGAGTGTTTGGGCTGGGTTAGTCAGACCTACGTCTTGGGCCAGAAGCGAACCAAGCCCATGTCCACGCAAGAGCCCAACCGGCCCAACCCTAGCATCAAAACCACGCAGCGCCGCTTCAGATCGCCACTTTCGCGCACACTTTTCGAGGATCGTCTTCAACCTCCAGATCCCTCTCTCTCGCGTTTCTCTCTAGCGTGAACCAGAGCCACCATATCCCCTCTTCTTCTCCGACCTCCTCCAGCTCCCTCTTTTCCTCGTTCTCCACCTTCGCCTTCTCCTGTCATTCACCGACCTTCCCTCACCGTCAAAACACAGAAAATCCCCAATCTCTCTCTCTTCTCCTTCCTCTCAGACGCGAACCCAAACCCGCCGCCGTCGATTCGAGTCTCGCCATGTTTCTCCAGCAACGGTGAGCCTCGTCCCAAGCTTTCCCACCTTCCCCGTCACCTCTCGCCGTAGAATCGCGAGCTCTGAGCTCGTGTTAGGGCCGGGCTCGACTGGAGAGCGTCGCCGGAGCGCACGAGCTCCAGATCTGAATTTCTCGCGCCGGCGAGCTTCTCCGGTTGTCAGATCTGGGCGAAGAGCCTCGCCTCGTGCCCTGACGACAATCTCCCTCTCTCGTTCGCGTCCTGGCGCCGTCACCGGCGGCGAGAACCACTCCGAAGCACCTGACGCCACCAACGCCGGAGCTCGCCGGAACCCTAGGCCCGTCTATCGTCATTCCCAGCTCAGACCGAACGACACCAAGCGTTATGGCTCGGGCTTAGATTTATTTGGGCCTCGGGCCTGGACTGGTTTGGGCCTCGAGCCTGGACCTGGTTCGGGCCTCGGCCTGGACTAGATCTGGACTCGGGTCCGGACTCGGGTCCAGACTCGGGTCCGGACTCGGGTCTGGATCCGGGTCTTGGTCGGGCACGGGTCGGTCCGGGTCTGGACCTAGATCCGTGTCGGGTTCCGGATTCGGGCCAGATTTCGGGTCGGACTCGGGTTGGCCGGGTCGGGCTGAAAGATTAATTAATTTAAATTATATTTTGACTTAAAATCAGTTAATTTCAAAGACTTCAGACAACTTAAAAGACTGATCTGACAAATCAGAGAACCTTTGGATAATACCGGGACTGATATCAGACATTAACTGTTAAAACCCAGGCTTGGACCTTGCCCAAGAACTTGGACTTCGCCCGAGAAGACGGAGTAGGCCAGGACGTCAGCAGCTAGGAGACGTAGCTGTTGTGATCTTCTTGAGGTAGGGAAAGTACTAAACTCCTCGTTTAAGTGACCGCTTTAGTATGCATGTTAGGATTTAATAATAACCGGAAAGGTCCTAGTTTGCATATAGGATGTGAATCACTAGAATAATCGCTTTTCAATTATTAATAACCGGACGAGTCTAGTATTTATGTAGGATGTGATAAACTAGTTTAAATCGCTTTCAATACTTGGGAAATTGCCATGCTGGTAGATTGGCCGTGATGAGCCTTAGGATTGTTTGTGATTGCCTCACATGCCGTGCTTGCTTAGCATTTAGGTTAAGATAAGAGTCTAACTAAACCCGATAAATTGTAATGCTTGTGTTATAAATTGTTGATTGAATGATTAATTGAATGAATGCTTGAATGAATGCCTGAATGAATACTTTAGTGTAATTGATTGTGCCAAATGGTATGATCGGGTAAGTGATAGACCGATGGATCGTGGTTGGTAAGTATGTCGGTAAGTGTGATTGTTGGTATGAATTCCTTGTGTCGTGTTGCGTGAGCTTAGACGAGGTTGTGGTTGTTATATTGTGTTCGTTATGACATTGTGTGGTGTTATTTGTGTACCCCGAGGTGTGTTTCCGGGAAGATACCTAGGCCGATGTGCGTTTTCGGTACGGTATATGGTTGCGTACCCCGAGGTGTGTTTCTGGGAATACATATAGGCCGATGTGCGTTTCCGGTATGATGTACGTGGTTGACCCGATGTGCGTTTTCGGGAAGATGTCTAGGCCGATGTGCGTTTCCGGTATGACATGTTATTGTTTACCTTGCGGGGATGGTTACTTGTTGCTTCACCCCGGGTGCATGCGTCCTGCGGGAGCATTCCCGAAAGGTTATCTTGTTTCGCCCCGATGACCTATGGTCCTTTGGGGGCATTTCCGGGAATCCCGATGATATGTGTCCCTTCAGGGATGTTTCCGGTAGCCCCGACGTATGTGTCTCCTCTGGACCGAGGGGAAATCCGACATGACACAAGGCCTAATTGTGGATCGGAGTATTGTGGCTTAAGTTATCGACTTGACGTTTATACTTTCTTTCCTTTGTTGTTTTTACTAGATTACATCGCCTTTCCTTAATCATCTTGAATTACTGTGTTACTTAATCACTGAACTCCTTATCGTTCTATATTTCAAAGCATCTAGTTGGTTGATCGTATTAATAGTAATTTGTGGTTAATTGTGTTATTCAGTTTGATTCCCAAAGTGGAGGTTGCTTTTACTTATTACTTTTCCTGCTCAGCGTAAGCTCACCCCTGTTTGTTTTATTTGCTGTTTGTACAAGCGTGCTAGGTGAGTAGTCCTAGAGTAGGACTCGAGGCTCAGGAGCTTCTGGGAGAGTCCGGGTGGTGTTGATATTAGAGACGTTGTGTTTTTACCGTTGTATTGAAACTTATGTTTATTTTATTATTTTATGAGCTTGACTCGTAACTTCGGTCGGAACTTATTTTATCAAATTAATCGATCGGAACTAAATTTGGAGTTGTAAAATCGTTTAAGTTTACTTTTATCGTTGTTATTTTATTGTGTGTTTAGTTCACGTCTCGAGTTCGGTCAAAACCGAATTTGGGGCGTGACAGCTAAACTGTTGGCACAAATCATTAAGGTGAGGGCACACTTTCATGATCATCCGATTAAATCTATTCGTCTTGATAATGCTGGTGAGTTCACGTCGGGGAAGTTTGATGATTATTGCATGTCTATAGGGATTGAGGTTGAGCATCCCGTTGCACATGTCCATACCCAAAATGGTTTAGCATAATCGTTTATCAAACGTATACAGGTAATTGCATGTACATTGCTGATACAATCACAATTACATATTTCTGCTTGGGAACATGCTGTATTACATACTGCGTCTTTAATTCGGTAAGGCCTAGTGCATATCACTGATATTCTCCTATGCAATTTGCGTGTGGTCATGAACCTGATATATCCCATTTGCGAACGTTTTGTTGCGCCGTGCAAGTGTCGATCGCACCTCCTAAACACACGAAAATGGGACCCCAACGGCGATTGGGTGTTTATGTTGGTTTCGATTCACCATCAATAATCAGGTATCTTGAGCCCTTGACTGGTGACATGTTTACTGCAAGATTTGCAGACTGTCATTTTGATGAGACATCGTTTCCACCACTGGGTGAGAAACATAAGCCTCCTGAAGCTAGTGTTGAACTTGATTGGAAAGTAAGTTCTCTGTCTCATCATGGCCCACGCACGCCATAGTGTGAGATGGAAGTCCAGAAGATACTTCATCTGCAGAATGTTGCAAATCAAATGCCTGATGCATTTGAGACACGTCAAAGATGACGATGTCTTATATAGATGCTATCAATGTACCGGCTAGAATTAAGATCATTGGTGATACTGCAAAGATAGATATTGATTCCTCTAATGCACGCCTGAAGCGTGGGAGACCAGTTGGATCAAAAGACATCGTTCCCCGGAAGCGGAAATGTCAAAAGAATAGAAGGGATGAAAGAGCCTCATTACCAGAAGTAGTTCCAGAAGAACTATCTGAGCCTGTTCCAACAGAACTGAACGACCGAGAAGTGCTTCCGACCGGCCCAGAATTGCCACCGAACGACCGAGAAGTGCTTTCGACCGGCCCAGAAGTGACGCCGAGCGGCCGAGAAGTGCAACCGATCGGCCCGGAAGTGTCGCCGAACGACCGAGAAGTGCTTCCGACCGGCCTAGAAGTTCCGCCAAATGACCGAGAAGTGATTCCAAACAACCGAGATGTGTTTCCGATCGGCCCGGAAGTAGAGTCGATCGACCGAGAAGTAGAACCGATCGACCATCAAGCATCGGAAAACTCTAATATTATTGTTGATGAAGTATTTGCATTCACAGTGGCTAATGAGATAATCAACGAGTTTGATTTTGATCCCCGAAGCATTGACGAATGTCGTCACAAAGATGATTGGCCTATGTGGGAAGAAGCAATTCGGGCAGAATTGTCTTCATTGACAAAAAACCAAGTCTTTGGGCACGTTTCCAAGACACCAGAAGATGTCAAACCTGTTGGTTACAGATGGGTATTTACTTGGAAACGGAATGAGAAAAATGAAGTCGCCGATATAAGGCTAGACTTGTGGCCCAAGGATTCTCTTAACGACCAGGAGTCGATTTTGATGAGACATATTCCCCAGTAATGGATATGATCACTTTCAGATATTTTATTAGCCTATCAGTCTCTGAAGGACTTGATATGTGCATGATGGACGTTGTCACTGCTTACCTGTATGGTAATTTGGACACTGATATCTATATGAAACTCTCTGATGGGTTGAAATTGACTGAAGCTATGATAGATATCCCAGAGATTTGTGTTTCATAAAGTTACAGAAGTCTCTGTATGGATTGAAGCAATCTGGTAGGATGTGGTACCAACGCCTAAGCGAGTACCTTACCAGAGAAGGCTATAAGAATGATGTCATATGTCCATGTGTGTTCATCAAGAAAACGAACTCAGGTTTCATTATTATAACAGTATATGTCGATGGCATAAATCTGATTGGGACTCCTGAAGAGATCCTCAGAGCTGCTGAATACCTGAAGAAGGAATTCGAAATGAAAGATTTAGGCAGAACTAGACATTGTCTCGGCCTGCAGCTCGAGCATTTGTCTGATGGCATTTTGATCCATCAATCTGCATATGTTGAAAAGCTCCTGAAGCGCTTTAGCATTGAAAATGCTCATCCACTCGGTACTCCAATGATCGTCCGATCTTTAGATTCAAAGAAAAATCCATTCCGTCCCAAATAAGCAGATGAAAAGATACTTGGTCCTGAAGTACCATATCTAAATGTTATTGGGGGTTTGTTGTATTTGGAACAGTGTATACGAACTGATATTGCGTTTGCAATAAACGTACTTGCCAGGTTCAGTTCAGAACCCACTTGACGACATTGGAACGGTATCAAGCATATACTTCATTATCTAAGCGGGACCAGATATTTGGGACTATTATATTCTAAGTCCAGGGGGAGCGTTGGTCTGATCGGATTTGCAGACGCAGGCTATTATCAGATCCTCACAAAGCTCGCTCCCAGACAGGATATGTTTTCAGCTGCAGTGAAACAGTCATTTCCTGGCGCTCTACAAAGCAGACTTTGGTTGCAACATCCTCGAACCACTTGGAGATTGTGGTGCTACATGAAGCTAGCCGAGAATGTGTGTTCTTGCGATCTGTTATCAAGCGCGTATTATGCTTGTCACGCCCTAAATCCGGTTTTGGCCGGACTCGAGACGTGACCTGAAACAATCGAGATAAAAGTGGTAAAACTGTATAAACTCTTTTAAAGTTGAAAGCGAGTCCAAAATAATTCTCAATAATTTACTCCAAAAATTTAAATATAGTGTCAAAAATTGACAAGTGACATAAGGTAGATGAAGTTCAACAATGTGGACCACACATCTCTAATACAACCCTCGAAAAAATCCGGAAGCTCTTGAGCCTCGAATTCCCCAGATCTCAAGTACACCTGTACACACAACAATTAAACAAAAAGGGGTGAGCTTACGCTCAGTAGGGAAAATCGTAAACAACTTTAGCCTCCTAGAATAATAATAAAACTGCTTTAGTTCGATGCCGCAAAATGTTTAAAACTCTTAGACCAAAAGATATAACAAGCAATAACAAGCAACGAGAACAAAAGCTCATTCTCAAGGATAACGATAACTTTCCAGAGACAAATAAGAAACATTATAATAAAAAGGGAAACTATCACAACTGGAAACGAGTAAACACTAATAATCAATGAAAAGCTATGGAGTCAGTGTAATGAAATAGTATCGCGTTTTCAGCGATAATAGTGACTTAAGAGATTCCATGAAAATACTATTACGAATCAAGACTCATTAAAATGGGAGCACTTAATATCACGCCAACCACTCGCTTTCTCAAGCCTCCGATCCATGGATAGATTCTGGGATCACATCGGTTCCCATATTCCGATCCACCAGAGTATCCATATCATATCAGATTTTCCCTCGGTCCAGAGGAAGCACATGCGTCGGGGCACTGGAAACAATCCCAAATGGGCGCTTATCATCAGGATTCCCAGAAATGCCTCCAAAGGACCATGTGTCATAGGGAACCAAGGTGGTGCTCCACTGGGACGCACGCCCTTGGGTGAAACCTCAGTAACCATCTCTCATGAAATAATCCACTCAATATCCCGCAGGATCTGCCGATAATCAATTCTCGTAATATCCAGTAACCAATGCCCTCAGGCTCCAATACTCAGTCAATATCTCACTATATCTGTCCAACTCCAATCACCACAAAGGCACCGGATTACCCCCCCCCCCCCCCCCCCCCCCGGTGTAGTACCGAACCAAGCAAACAAACAGACGGACAAACCAACAAGCATACATTTCAAGAATAAGGATAAAGGAACAAGCATTATCATTCAAGAATAAGAATAAGGGAAACATACAATAACACGTCCATCAATCAACACTCATTGAATCGCACTTTCACCACAATACACCAAAGACATTCACTTAATCCTCAATCTTAGAAGTACACACGTTCATCAATACCCGTCACACGGGGTTCATACTCACAGTTACGCTTACCGTCATACTTACCTGTCACGAACCATCGGTACATCGATCACCTGATTGTACCCTTTGGCACAACCAGTCATACTCGATCATCCGTTCAATCAACAATTATATCAACACAAACGCTCAAACAACCAAATAAGTATTCAACCAATCAACCATCATGTGAGCGATCAATTAAGCATTCAATCATACAAGCTAATCTAGTTTCATTAGACTCTTATATTATCCTAATAACTAGCAACCAAGCATGTGAACCTAACACACAACTAATCCGAGAGCTCTTCACAGCCTCTCTACCAGTAAATCAATTCCCAAGTATTGAAAGCAAGCTTCACTAATCATCATCATCCTAAGCATGCATACTAGACTCATCCATTTATTAGTAATTGAAATACGATTATTCTAGTTATTCGCATCCTATAGGCAATTCTAGGACATTTCCGATTTTATTATCCTAATCATGCATACTAAGCGTTAATTAAGAAATTAAGACTTTCCCTACCTTGTGGTCTTCCTCTAATAATACTCTGATGAAAATCTCGAGTGGTCACAACCCCGTTCTTCACACGGGTTCCGGAGTGATCTTCGTTCTTCTAGCTCGGGTCCAAGCCCTTGTGCTCGGGCGAAGTCCCGTTTCTCGGGCAAAGTCCAAGCCTGGGTTTTTTTACAGTTAAAGTCCAATATCAGTTACGGTAGTCAAGGTCCGTTGAATTGTTCAAAACGTCCTTAAAACCCCAATTTTAAGTCAAATTAATAATTTAATTAATTAATTAAATCTGCGACCCGGATCCGGCCCGGATCCAGACCCGGTCCGAACCCGAACCCAAGTCTGACCCGAGTCCAGACCCAGCCCGGACCCAGACTCAGATCTGGGCCTGGCCCCAAGCCCGTCCGTACCCAGCCCGTGATCCGGCCCTATCCCCAAAGGCCCGACTCTGGCCCACAAAACCAACCTTGGCCCAAAGGCTCGGTCCTGCTTGTTCGTGCTCGGAGGGGCGGTCGGCGACGCTCAGGAGTGACGGCGAGCGTTTGGCTGACCAGAAAAAGGGGTGGTGGTCGCCGTGGCGCCGTCAGAGACCACTCTTGTCCAGATCTGGCGAGAGGGCGAGGGCTCACCGGCGAGGGAGCTCTGGCCAGCGCCGTCCCGTCCGGATTTGCCCACGATGTCGCCAGAAAGGGGGGTTTCTGCCCGTGGTTGCCGGAGAAGAAGGGTGGAACGAAGCGAGGACGACCGTGCGTCGGTTTCTGTCGCCGGTGTTGCGCGAGTCGTAGCCGGAGAACGCACCAGGGCAAGTCGAATCGAAGTTGTGGCGTCTCTTTTCCGGCCGGCGCGGTTCGGTTCTCACACGGGGGAAAGTTGCACGGAGAGGGATGATTCCCGTGCGAGTAGAGAGGGAAGGTGAGGGAGCTGAGAAGAGAGAGGAGGCGAGATCGAGAGAGAGCTTGAGGGAGGAGAGGTGCGGCTTCAGATCTGCTTTGGATTGCGTGCGGACGCGTGAAGTAGACAAACAGGAATGGGCTAGGGTTCCTCTACTTGTGAAATTGGGCCAAATTTCGTGCTCTGGGCCCAGTTCGTCCCTTACCGGCCCAGCTCGCCCCTGACCAGCCCAGTCAGCCCAAATCCCTCTCTCTTTTTTTTGAATTTTCTTTTCCAATAAAACTTGTTGCAAATTTCCACCCCCATGTTTCTGATTTCACAAACTTACTCCTTCGTAAAGGAGTGGGGTTTTACAATGCTCGATTGGCATTTCTCCACCAAGCTCTCCTTTTGTTATATATGAAGACAATGCAGCTTGTATTGCTCAAGTCAAAGGTGGCTATATCAAAGGAGATAGATCAAGCACATCTCTCCGGAATTCTTTTATACTCATGAGCTCCAAAAGAGTAATAAGATAGATGTCAAGAAGATTCGGTCATGCGAGAACCTTGCAGATTTATTTACTAAAGTCTTGCCGACTTCTACCTTTGAGAAGCTAGTTTATAGAATCGGCATGCGTCGCCTTAGCAAGCGACCAAAGTAGCCTGCCTGAAGTCAGGGGGAGATAAAATTTTGTGCGCTGCACTCTTTTTCCCTTATCCAAGTTTTGTCCCACAGGGTTTTCTTGGAAATGTTTTTAACGAGGCAGCATCAAGCACAGCTTCAAGCACATTTTCTGCGTTGTACTCTTTTCCTTACAGGTTTTGTCCCATCAGGTTTTCCTGAGGAGGTTTTTAACGAGGCAACCTGATCTTGAAGCGCATTTTAGTGTCTAAGGGGGTGGGGGTGTTGTGAAAGTGGCAAGTAAAATGCAACATGTGGTCACCACAATTAGCATGCCACCACTAATTGCATGTTAGTGGATTATGTGGCAATGTCTCATGTGCTTTGTTTTCCTATAAATAAATAGAGGTGTCAACCCTTGTAATAACAATGCAATTCAAGTACAACTCAATACAATACCTCTTGTAAGACACTCTCTTGAAAAGAAGTTCTCTCTACTCTTAATCTCCAAGTGTTATTCTTGTCTTGCTTGGTAACCAACCTGTAGACACCAACTGTCGTATTATACTGAGCTATTGGTGTCTTGGTGTTGGTTTCGATCAAACTTGATTTTTACAACACAATAAAATTTGATCTTACATGTTTTTATTTAGAGACATAGACTGCTCATGACCAAATACAAGAGTGGAAGACACGTGTGTATATATGACGAGCGTGATTTGAATCCTATGTATCTTATAATGAAACTTATAAAAGAAATCGAGGGAGCCCTACTTTAAAACCCAGATTCCGAACATCCTCTTGGACTTGCCCTCTGTACTCTCCAAAGCTGAAGTCCTTGTATACCGATGGCTGGCAGCAACTGTGTATTATGGTGTCGTACGATGGGCAAAAGAAAAAGGCGGTAGAAAACCTTTCCACGTAAGGATTGGTCATAACTCTGTGTTGAACACTGGTGTACACACCATTGCTCCAAGCCTGCATGTTTGTATATTGTTATAGAGATTGGGTTTAACAATGATCGTAGTCACAAGCGAAACCCATGTATATATACCTGAAATAAGTCCCCGATGTTGATTATTAGGGCATCGGGGTTGGGTTTGACGGCGATCCATTTTCCATCCTTAACAAGTTGCAATCCTCCAACGTGGTCTTGGTGCAAAATGGTCAGAAAGTCGCTGTCCGTATGGGGCATAAGACCGAACACTTGGGATGAGATAGGGCACGGTGGGTACCTGTTCATCCGAACATAACAAGTACTTCGCAAGCAATTCTCTTGGAAGAAACTCGATCTGTGCCCCATTTTCTCAGCCAAAATCTCTGCTAGTTTCTTCGCCAGATCCGAAACCGTCTCAGCAAATTCTTTCATGATCCAGCTGAATAATTATTTGATTAGAAAAGTGATCATATTATTACAATGAGAAGCGATTCTTGTTTTATATAAATAAATATTTGGACAATCTACAAATACCTACCCATAACTTGTCATGTTTAACTGATACCTATCTCATGTTTTTTTATCTAATACCTATTCAGATGTTTAGTTACATAACGAATAGCCCAAGTCGTCATCTAAAATGACGAAAATACACTAAACTACACTTCAATAATTATTTAAAAATAAATATTTAAAAATCACTTTAGTTTTATTAAGAAAATTATTTAAAAAAACACTGAGGGTATTTCGTTATTTTAGCTGACGGCTTGGACTATTTGTTATATAACTAAACATCGGAGTATGTATCAGTTAAAAAATATATGAGAATAGGTATAGTTAAACATGACAAGTATAGGATAGGTATTTGTAATTTACCCTAAATATTTCTTGGGTAATGTTGAAGCAATACCTGAGAGGAGAATTGAGAGGAGGGGAGGTGGACATATCTGTGAGGGGGACGTGAAAGGCTTCGGACCAAGACAACTGGCTGAGGCGGGTGGCAGACGGCGTCCCCCAACGGTAACTACCGGCAGAGAGGTTGAGAAACTTGCCTTCTCGGCTCTTGTTGTCAAAGGGTTGTTTAAAAACCTTGATTTGCTCGGTCCTCATCTTGTCCAACACCTCTCGGGATATCCCATGGTTCATCACCTGGAAGAACCCCCACTCCTCTGATGCCTCCGCGATCTCCGCCTTGCACCCTTCTCTCTCGCTCTTCTCTTCCGAGCTCAGCCGCTGGAGGTCGATCATCGGGAGCTCGCATTCCTCCACCACCACATCATCCTCCTCAATTCTGCCCAATATGCTATTGTCATTAGCGATTAGGGTTTTGTAAGAATCGTGTAGAGGCGGGCTCGAGTTGTCCGAGTACATGCTTGGCTGACAAAGAAGATACATTAAAATGGATTGTTGCACACGAATCTGACATGTTTAATTATATATATGGTTCACAATAATCTTTGTAGTTGAAATTGAGGACGAAGATGGACGAAATCTGATATTCATACATTGCATGTACATACTAGTACTGAGACTTAAATCCGGTTCTTTAAGACCTAAGTTTAAGTGTTGAATCAGTTGAACAAGCAAACTTTAGTACAAATGATGCAAACTTGATGTGAAGATCAGATCATGGTTTATTACAAACTTGAGTTAGGTTTAAGAATTTCTAATCAAAATTGGAGTGATCATATATGTGATCTATCTCATACCCAACATATAGTAACTTATTTAATTGTAAAATATAATTTTGGTATTTTCCTTTTGGATTTGAGGAAATAAGAATTTTATGTCCCAAATCAACTTTAGTTAACAATGAAGAGAAGCTTTTTACTCCATTTGGGGTTATCATAGATGACTATAAATTGTTTTTAAGGAGCTTGATTGGAGTGCAGTTAGTTCATGTACATAGAAGTGCTAATAAAGTAGTTGATGCGTTAGTTAGAAACGCCCTGTTATGAACAAATATGGAGTGGTGTAAGCTGTTTACCAGAACTCATTCCGGGACTTTTGTCTTTTGATGCTGAATAATAAATCCTACGAATTCTTTTTAAAAAAAAAACTAGATGTGTATGAAAAAGTGAGTATAGAAAACTCATTCCCAATGCACACATAATCAAGCTTATGGCCAAAACATGACTTGCAAGTGCCAAGACAAACATGCTGCGAGGGGGATGAGACTAGTGTTGGGTTAGCGGCACTTGAAGTGGATGTGGACCACTAGGCAAGAAAACACATAATGTAAACCGGTGGGCAGACCAACCGATGAGGGGCCTTATCCATGTCGGTCACACATCCAAATCTCCTACAATTAACATAGCAATTGTTTTAAATATTACAAAACCATGTGGATATGGTTAAAACCACTTGAAATAAACTTAAAAATTAAGGTCGTAACTATTTGATATATTTAAGGAAGTTTTAGATTGTTCGATTATTTGTATATATATATATAGGAGCGCCTAAGGTCTTTGTCCCCTATTCCGGAGCACAAATGGCAGAAGAAAACAAGAACATCATAGTCGTTGCTCCTACAACCCAATACATATATAAGTAAATGGTTCTTGACCACAAAACTTTGGTCCAAATACATATATCTAAATTCTAATCGAGTCCAAATGGTGTAAGAGTATGATATAGCACTACTTATCAGTCGTACATTGTCCCATAACTAGTGGATAAAATAGAAGATAAAAAGGTCACTGCCATATATCTTTGTTTTGATTTTACGTGGATGCACTTTCTTAGAAAACAAACAAACTATCCTCGCTTATACGTATATTTCGTCACCTAATTAACACACCAGCAATTTGAACCCACTAATTATTATAATATGTACCCTAAAATCAATAGTCAGCTCTTTCTTGGTTTTTCCAAACAAAAGAAAACACGATATAAGAAATGAAAAGATCCTATTGAATACGAGTAATTAAGCTGAGGAACCAGCATCATTAAGAAACTAATTAGAGTTCATAGGATAACATAAAGAAGTGAATCAAGAAGTAGAAGAAATGTGGTACTTACAGTAGAGTGATGAAACTTGTTTTTCTGAGAATGAAGTGCAAGTGCGATAAAATAGCAGCAGATGTAGGACTTATATATATAGATGAAAGAAACCCGATGTCAATAAATTAATGAAGATGGTAGGGTATATATATATAAATATATATGCAGATAATTGGATGTGGCAAAGGATAAAAAAGGGCCTATGTATCGATGATATATATATGATTAACAAATGACCGTATAAAATATTATTTAAAGCGAAAAGATCTCAAAAACGTGTAAAACGTTCCAAAGAAGGGGAAACCTTAGCCGCCCTCCTCCAGCTCTCTCCATGTCTATCCCCATTGATCTCAACGCCCGACCACCGCCCCGCCATGGATTCCAACCAGCCACCAACGCCAGGTACTATTACACCGATCTCGACCCACCCATCCCCTTTCGTGTTATCGGAGATGAACCTCCCACGGGTGAATCTCGGTTTGGATCCGGAACAACCAGGGGCTCTGCCATTGTCGATTACTAATCGCATTAATACCAACACGAGGGGACAACCGGTGGAGGATGGACTTGCAACGCCGCAGCCTCGTCAAACCGAGAAAGCTCCCTCTCCGGCCTGGCCGACTATGCGGCTACCCCCCGCTGAAGTGGGTCGGGCAACGTCGCGTCCCCGAGGGGAGCAGGGGATCTGGTCCACCATGCATTCGCTAAGGGTCGAGAAGAAGTTTCAGGAGCCTCGAGTGACGAAAATAAGGGAAGTGGGAGGGCTATACATGTAAAGGAACATGATGGCCTATCACCGAGGCTTACTGCAACGTACCCCGGTGATTGGACCCCGTCCTCGTACCCGAACGGGGGGGGAGAACATGGAACACCATCGGGAATAACGCCCGGGATCAAGAGCTGCATGGAGGAAAAGGCTTTTCTGACTTCTATGCAGGTGAACAGGTCCAAACGCAAGGTAAGCGGAAGGAACTTCAGGACCAATTTGGAGAATCGGGCCCTACTTGGTCAAAGGAGATGAAGACGAAGGACAAGGGACCTTTACATCTACCCACATTGAAGGGGGTCGGGCGTCGTCGCGTTCCCAAGGGAAGCTGGAGACCTGGTCCACCATGCATCCGCTAAGGGACGAGGAAAAGGATCAGGAGCCATGAGTGGAGGTGTCACAGCCTCCTTCGGAGCAATGAGAGGACCTGGCGTGGGTGGAAGGATCCAATATGGCCTATACCCACAGGCCCGGGACTGACGGTACTGAAAAGTCTAGGAAAAACCGCAATCAGAGCACTCTTTTCAAGCTTACTTAATGTTTTTTTATTACGATAGTTTGGGTTGGTTTTGTCTTTTAATGTTTTTGTTGGACTGTTTAGTTTATTTTGATCATGTTGATTGTAAGAATACTTATCTTTGTCTAGAAAGTCAACTAAACTATTTCTACGGGTTTAGAGCGTAAGGTGTCCTACAGGAGATTTGGACTTATTATGTTCTCAGGGATTCCAGCCCGTCACTTGTACCGGTTACCCAATATCAATGATGCAATTCCTACTTTCAGAAGAGAAAAAACAAATGACCATATATGTTCCATATACTTACGATTGAGAGTCTATGCTGGCAAACACGACCACGCTTCTTCAGACATCATCATAGAATTCTAACAATTAATTCCATATATATCGTTTAAGTTGGATACGTACGTATTGGTTTTAGTAGTCGTCGGCATGAAGATTGGTTCGCGAGTGGGTTTAAAGGAGAGACTTGGAGGAAGGAGAACCAAATAAATCATGTTCTCTGGTCTGCATGCATGCATGTGTCAGTGTTATCGTGGGATACGATAATACACATGCACTTGGTTGGTTCATTCTCTGTTACTAATCCTCGATCGGTTATTAATGGAAACAAACCCACAAATAATGTGTGTATATATTTGGATCTTCAATTAATCTAAAAAGTAGTCATGAGTCATGAGTATTGGTGATGGACCCGATGAGTAGAAACAACCATAAAACATGATATTCATTGTCGGCACAGACGTGGAAGCCTCTCTACGACTAAGAATATATGTACCTCTCTCCTTCACGTACCCTACTGCAATTGGTTTCTAATTTATACTCGGTTTCAGTTTTTTACATTTCTTCCTTGCTCCACGTACTCTTGGGCTATACTAGATATGCATTTTTATCTCACCTATTAGATGTGCTCTCTCTTGAGTTCTTTATATTTAGTTCATATTATCCATGAAAAAAGATTGAATTATACTTGGATTTCCGGCTGATAATATAAGGAGAAATGATATATAAAAGTCCATTTTAAATGGACGATATGCCTATATAAACCACAACCTGACAAGTGGTGAGCACAAAAGCCTTTGAAATGAAACATTATAACAAATCTTTAAAAACAGAGATATCGAAAACTTAAAAATAGTAGATTAGTTATCAAAAGAATTTGGACGGAAAACCAACTGAAGTCGAGATTCGAACACCCTTTAAGTCAGGTTTAAATGTTGATATCATTGGCCCTTTTTAAATGGAGACCACACTCCTTTTTTTTGAGCGAAAGGTTCAGTTTTTATTAATTAAGATTTGTAATAACAAGAAAGTGCATCAGAAACTCTCTGACCACAAAAAACAGACATAGAACATTTAAGAATGTTCGCTATTCTTTTCATAATAGAACCGTCATCGACAGTGTTGAATGGGGTGACATAAAGGCGAAATACTAAAACTAGGCGAAGTTGACTACGACTGCTCAAGGTCTTGCCTAAACGCTGCATGCACAGTACAGTATGACCGGACCTGCTATCATCCACTTCTACGGGAGGCAAAGTTCTTCTCAGCGACCCCTCCTAGGGCTAGTCCCTAGAGCACTGGATTCCTTTCGTCATTGACCCTGCAAAGATGAAGTCTGAAAAAATAAAAAAGACACACTCGATTAGCCAGATCCGTAATCAAGAGAGGGGTTGAGAAAGGTGTGGTGGTAGGGGCCAAGGAGGAGGCGGTTTTAGAGACGACGATGACGCATTCAAAGGCGGTCGCGGTGGCTTTAGAGGGTGCGTTGGTGGAGGCCAGAGAGAAGGACACGCCGGTGGCAGCTTCAGCGGAGGCGGGGGTTGATCGGGAGAGATAACATCAAGGACGACGACCTTAGAGACGAAAATCCCCAGAGTTGCAGAGGAGGGACCGAAACAGGTCGGGAGGCGCTTCGTTGGTGGCGGAAGAAGGTCAACGTCGCGGTGGCTTGAAAGGAACCCTAGTAGAAAAAACCTTTGCAGGGTCCATAGGGAGGGTGCAAGGGAGAGGATGTGTAAAAGAGAGAAGCATAACCATGGCATATGTCATGACAAAAACCATGGTCATAGTCATGTCTTTTGGGTGTTGCGGCAGAGAACTTCTCCTAAGGTTTTTCTTTAGTCTGACTACCTCGACCACCCTATTTTAGATTACAACTTATTATATTTAAAATATATGTTTTTCGTTTTTTATCTTGAAAAAAACAATGAAGATCGTTGTTTTATCAACCAAATACACACAGAAAAGTTGGATTTTATATTTTGAGATCATAAAAAACAGTTGAAACAGACCATTGCGATAATATGATTAATAATGTTTCAATTCTACCATGTAACACAATAATATTCATATTGATAAGAGCTAGGGATAAATGCAAAATCTTGTGGTGAACTAGCTAGTGATTTTGTAAAACTTATTGTGAATTATTTTCTGTCTGCAAATCTATTAGGGGTTAATTTTTTGTAAAATGTCAAAAGTACCCCTATAAAATACATACATAAGGATACGTAATTGAAAAGCACTCATGCATGAGGGTTGAAAATAACGAAACAGATGTAATGCATATTCATTTTCAAAAACGAGTTGATGTCACATGACTAAATTCCATAAAAGATAACAGACTTACAAACGTAAAATTGTTTATCTAATATTTTGCAAAAGAAAATAGTTTACCGTGATTTTTTTTTGTAAAACACATATTGTTCATTGAAGTTTTTACAATGATCCATCGAACTAATTAGAGCATCCACATCGTACGCAGCATGGCACGCACATCACGCACCATGGCACGCGTTGGTTTGGTGTTTGGTTCGCACCACGCACGATGTGGCGTGCGTGGTTCACGAACTACGAACCACATCAACGCGACTCGCGGTGCGTGGTTCGTGTTGCACACCACGACCCGGTGCGTGATTCGCGAGTTGCGTGATTCGCCCGTGCCTAATCAAGGCTTGCCACGTGGTAGGAGGAAGGAAAAAAACAGATCGTGGCCAACTGTCTTATTCAAATGGTTAATTTATTTAAATAAATATAATTAATTAAGAAATATAAACAATAATGGAGAAACATCGTTTGTCTTTCTCTTCCTTTCGTTCGATCCTTTTATTATCTTATGATTACTATTGCCGGATTGTTTCACGACGTGTGAAGGATCGGGTACAAATTGTTCCAACGAAGTCAGGCAAAAAGGTTGGGGATGGGAAGGGCATGAACTCATCATCTCAAGATTTTGTTAACATTGGCTCCAAAGGTTCAGTAAGGCTAGATCGGGTCGAGGACACTCTCAACGCACCAAGGCTTATACTGAGACTTTAAAGAACATCTGCTCAGGAAAGCTTTCGAAAAAGAAGAAGCAGGTCGTTTCAGATTTGGTGACTCCCAAGGGTAGTGACCCTGTCCAGGTAATTCCGAACGAAATCTACATTTGTAATATACCGTTTGAGACTTCGTGTGAATGGGTTCGTCTTACATTTGGAGTGTTTGGTGAGATTGTCGGATGCTCTGTTTTGAAGCGTTTGAACAAGGGCAGAAGGAAGTTTGGCTTTGTTTCTTTTTCGTCACCAAAAGTTGTTTCCATGGCAGTGGAGACCTTTAATGTGTATAAGATTAATGGCCATTTCTTGTTTTTAGCTCTGGCACGTCCTCATTTTTCTAGTGTCGGGGTTTCGTTTCTGGGTCGTACGGAGATCGGACATGTTCGGTTTGATACAGTTTGAATGTATTCCAATCGAATCGGGACTACTAAAATCAGGTGTGCTCTAGTGCTGTCTCCGGCGATATCCTCAGTGCGATTGTGTTCACTTGGAATAGAGCACATTGAATTCAAATCCCCCCCCCCCCAATTCGCGGGGTAGTTAGGATGGGGTTGTTCCTGATTCAGAGCATATTGGGGAAGATTGCCTTAATTCGAGGGATAGCAAGATCGTATCAGATTTGATCGTTGCTTCAGATTTAATAAATCACGTTGGAGATTATACACGGTGTCGTGCTGGGAAAGAAGCTTCTAACGTAGAGGTGTCTGTCATTTTAGGCATAGACACACGAGCTGTGTTTGAGGCCCAAGACCAGGCTGTGACTGAAGCCCAAGATCAGGCTCCCTTAAGTCCAAGTTCTGTTGAGGGCTACCCATAGAAAGACATTCCATAGGTTCTGCTGGGCCAAGTATTGGGGTCCGGACCTGAAGCT
Organism: Erodium maritimum; assembly: GCA_963921825.1. Taxonomy (NCBI): domain Eukaryota; kingdom Viridiplantae; phylum Streptophyta; class Magnoliopsida; order Geraniales; family Geraniaceae; genus Erodium; species Erodium maritimum. The sequence continues at coordinate 27,479,598 of OY997589.1, read as the reverse complement.
CGGGCGCAAGAGGCCTTTGGGGAAAAAACTGATCTTTCTCCTTTGGGGCGGTTTGGGTGAGGGAACTCAGGTTTTGATTCCAAATGTCGAGGTAGCAGCTTGTGCTTCGGCTGGGGATTATCAGATTAGCCCGTGGAAGGAGGTTCTCCTTAAACTTTCGATGCCAATCACTACGATTCAAAGCAATGTTTTAGCTCAACCAAAAAGACGTGGCCGTCCAAAGAAGGGTCAGACAAAGGGGATTGCACCTCCATCTGTTTTCTATCAAACAAGAGCTAAAACCTCTGCTAGTAAAGGAGGAAATTCGGAAGCTTTATTGTTGATATTGCGAAGAAAGATAGCTCGGGTGATTGGATTTTTAGGAAGAAAATTGGTAAAAAGGTTTTTGACCTTGTTCCTCTAGTGCTCGAACAATCTTTAGACGTCTCGCAGTTTTTGAGGAGGATGTCGAGGATATTGAAGATGACGCCTTCCCTGAATCGACTACAGGGAAAGCTATAATTTCTGTTTCAGTATCTAACTGGTTTATGTGCTTGAAGTCAAGTATGACGCAGGTAAGGAGGGCGGCAACTTGAGCGGCTTCTTTTGTTACTTTCTTGCTTGGTTTTTTTTTTTTTTTGCATTCTGTTTTGCTCTATGTAGCTATAATGGTCTGAGGAAAAGTCATTTTTGAGGATCGTTTTCTTTTTTTGTTCTACTTTCTTGTAAAACGATTGCTTAATAAAGTTTTATCTTATCAAAAAATATATATATAAACAACAATTTTTCTGCACCTATAAATACCCCTTCGCCCATTCATCCACCCCCTCCGGAAATACCTGTTGGACACCACCTCAACGATGGCATCAAGGAGGCCTCTTACCCTACTAAGAACGGGTGCGTACTCGAATCAGCATCACAAACGATGCGACCCACCGGCAACTCTAACAAGACCTTATTGAGCACATATGGGGTCGGTGTGAAGCGACGTATACCAAGGGTCAGACGTCAACGACTTCGAGTAGTTAGATGAGCTAAAAAATTTGATATAACAAAAGCATTGTAGTTTGAAGTACTATTCGGGAAATAATGAAATGTCAAGTTTAATTATCCATTTTATTTAATTAATTTTATTAATTAATTATTTTTGTATTTTAGTTAATTAGTTAATTAATTAATTAATTTTATCATTTTTTTCCAATTTTATTTAGTATTTGGTGTTTTAAATATGAATTTAATAAATTTAGTAAAAACATAATTAATTATCCACTCAACACCTCAATAAACCATAATCTCTATACATGATCCTCACAATGTGATGCTCTCTTAAATTCAGGGGTTCGCATTTTACAAACATCATAACCACTCCATGATTCGCGTATTATGATTCACACACATGATCCCACGATACTCATGCTTTTAAGGGTATGAATAACAAAATACTGTATGCATGCATGTGCATTGCTCACTGAATACAGAGCAAGGGTGCATCAAGATCCAACATATAATTGTGACCCTTGATACATTTTCCAACAAATGGCATGTATATGTGCAGAATTACAATCTAGTAAGATATTTATAGATTTCATGGACAGGATTTTTGATGTCTGCTGATGAGAAAAACCAAAAGTCCCAATTAAGCAACGTGGCTTGCTGTCAAGTGTCAATGGCAGTGTCACCGATTCTTCCAGAGAATTCCAACACTGTAGGCTGGATCTTATTATTCAAAATTCAGTCCCCCCTACTAGCTATTACTGTCTTCCTTCAATGGAGTAAAAGTTGGCAAGCTCACCCATACATGCATGTTACGTAGCAGAAGCTTGAATTTTATCAACTACAAGTCTGATTTGGAAGCTAATAAATCATTTAAATTTAAAGTACGAGTATAAATACATTGGTCTGATAAAGCTTTTCAACTTAATTTGAATGAAAAAGGACACCAAGAGTCATATGGAAGGAAAATAATGAAACGATCCGTGTTTTAATAGCCTGTGACTATGATTATGTGGCCCATCATTTTTTTCAGCGTTAACCGGTGATTTATTCAAGAATAAAATCATGAGACTAAATATCAAGAAGAACACTCGGTATATACATGATTGTTATTCTTAAGTATACCTGTCACTAGTATTATAAGTTAAAGGGAAAATATCAGATTGGTACTTTTAACTATACGTTTTTAACACATTGGTACCCTTAACTAATTTAATCACTAAAAAGGTACCTTAAGTTTCCAATCAGTAACACGTTAGTGTTTTCCGTCCATTTTTGGACGGAAAATGGTCATGTGCAATGCACATGACCTTAAACTTTCAAAAAATGACAAAAATACCCCTCTAAGTTCAAACCCTAATTATTCTTTTACCTTATTTCTCCTACACAACCTTCATCTCCCCCATTTTATTTCATACATACGCCTCCTTCATTTTGTTTCTCTTTCATTCTGTTTCTTCCCCAACCTTCATCTTCACCACCATGACCATTTTCCGTCCAAAAATGGACAGAAAACACTAAAGTGTTATTGATTGGAAACTTAAGGTACATTTTTAGTGATTAAATTAGTTAAGGGTACCAATGTATTAAAAACGTATAGTTAAGGGTACCAATCTGATATTTTCCCTAAGTTAAACAATGGGTTGTCTTATTAACTACTCTATGAATAAATACTAAATAAAAATTAAGAAGGGTCCGAAGTTTAGCTCTGCATTCCATCACATCCAAACCCAGTGAAAACAATATTTTCTCCGTCTCATTAATAGACTGCACTGCACTCAAACAGTCTCATTTAATAGTACCTGCAACCCAGCCTACCTCATAAACCCAAGAGAGGGGCTCATTAATACACATCAACTTAATCATCTTCATATCCTTTACGTCAGGAAAGAGTAAGAATTTAGTTGTCATCGCCCAACCCAAACCGTTCCTACATAGCATCCCACCACCTCCCATCCTCGGAGCCAAAACCGTTCCATCTATATTGACCTTTACCTCCTCTGGGGCTGGTCATGACCATCGTCTGCCACGACCCGCCCCTCCAACATTTTCCACCTGAGGCTTCGGTCTAGATAACTCCCAGTCCTGCACAATCATCTCAACTCCTCTCCTGATGTCTTCCGGCCCAATTGCTTCCTACCGTCATACTCTGGCATTTCTTGCCCTCCACGTTTCCCACTATAGACTCAGCGTCATTTCAGTTAGGCCCTCAACTCCCCTAGTCCAACAATGCTCCGAGCATTCCCGAGGGTCAACACTTGTAGCCTGAAACACTAGCCCCAATTTTGACCATATAGTCTCAGTATCTGAGAAATGAAACAACACATGACATTCAACCTCCAACCTCCTGCATCTCCCACAGTCTGGACTCACAGGGACAAACCTCGAATAGAGGTAACACTTGGTGGGGAGCGTCCCTGCCAATATTTGCCAAGCGTGGTGCCTGACCTTCGTGGGCACTTCCACCTTCCACAACTTTCTCCAAAAAAAGATCTCGTTCCTCCTCCCTCCATCTGCTTGTCACTCGTTGAATCTTCATGTAAGCATACCTTAATCTGAATACACCTTCACGAGTGTTCCACCAATACCATCCATCCTCAATAGGAAAAATCGGCAGAGGTAATGAAGTTTTACCCTTGTTGTTTGGTTGTCAAAGTCGGCCTAGATCTTCGCCCTATCTTATTTTTGAATTCCAGGTACGATATAATCACTTACCAGAGAGTCTGTTGCACCATAAACCAACCCTCCACCCTTCCAACCTCTGTTGGTAGCCAATATGTACCTAGAACTCCCATATTTCCATTCCCGATCTGACGCTTCACTCCCTTTCGTAATACCTCCTGACTTGCCAGAATGTCAGTCCATACAAAGCTACTTACTTGCTTCTTCTGTGCCTTTAGGAAATTCAAATCCAGGTAATATTTGGCTCTAAGCATCGTCGCCACCAAACTATTCGGTTGGGTTATGAGTCTCCCACCCTGCTTAGCCAACATTTCTAGATTAAAATCCCGCAGATGCTTGAATCCTAAGCCACCTTGCAGCTTATGCTTACACAGTTTGTTCCAACTCTTCCACTTCACCCCTTTTCAGGTACTTACGTCATGACTCCACCAATAACTATTCAGCACAACCACAATTTCTCTGAATAACTTCCCCGGAATCTAATACACACCCATAGTGTAAATAGGTAATGCTTGAACCACTGCTTTAATGAGTATTTTTTTTCTGCCTTACTAAGCAACAGTTCATCCCAACTTTTTAGCTTCCTAACGATTCGTTCTTTGAGGAACAAAAATGACTCGTACTTGCTCCTTTCCAATGTCAACAAGAGACCCAATAAAGCCACGGGTCCGCCACTTCCTGCATAGAAAAGATCTCCCGAATATCTTATCTGACCACTTCCCTTGTATTCGGAAGACTTCTCCGCATCTATTTTCTATCCAGACGCATGTTCATACCTCAAAAAAAAGCTCCTTCCATTCCCTCGCTTCTCCCACCGTCGCTTGAGAAAATAAAAAACTATTGTCAGCAAAAACATATGCGTAATTGAAGGGGCATTACGCACTACTCTATAGCCGTGTACTCCACCTTCCCTCTCTCTCTGGTCAATTAAACGAGAGAGACCTTCTGCACAAATAATATATGGTAAGGTGACAATGGATCACCTTTCCTTATACCTCGTCCCGATGTCAAAGGTCCCACCCAATTACCTTCAACTTCGACCCATAACCGCGTCGACCACACACACTCCATGGTGAGTTAACCCAATGGTACGCGACCCCCATCCTCCTCATCACCTTTTCCAAGTAATTCCATGCATTCCGATCATACGCTTTACTCATGTCAACTTTCATTGTCATGACACCGTTCGATCCATATTTCCTCTCCCTCAAATAATGCAGTACCTCACTAGATAGGATGATGTTATTCGTAATTAATCTCCCTGCAAGAAAAGCGCTCTACGATTGAGAGATTACCTTATGTAAGAGCCCCTTCATTCTGTTGACCATCATCTACGTTACTATCTTGTAAAGCACATTGCATAAAGCAATCGGTCTGAAGTCACTCATCCTCTCCAGATTACGCCCTTTAGGAATCAAAACCAAATTTGTATCATTCAACCCCTCCAGTAATCGCCCCTCCTGAAACACCCTTCGAACCATATCACCCACCTCTTTCCCCAACAGTCCCTAGAAATACTGAAAAAAAATCCAGATTAAATCCATCCAGACCTGGTGATTTAATCGCCTCCATGCTGAATATCGCTTTTGTCACTTCCTCCTAACCAACTTGTCCCAACAACGCCTCGTTATACTCTGTCGAAATTGCATACGGTATTAGGGCACTAAACGAGTACATATCTCCCCCTCATGCCTGAAACAACTGGTTAAAATACCCCTCCACCGATTCCCCCAGACCGTTCCCCCATGTCACCCACTCCCCCTTTCATTCCGCAATCTGACAATTTTTTTATGTTTCTGGCGTGTGGTAGCCTTTCTATGAAAATACCTCGTATTCGCGTCCCCCTCATCCAACCAGTACTGTTTTGCTCTCTGCCTCCAAGCAATATTCTTACGGAGAAACAACTCGTGTAGCTTAGATTGCAACTGCTGAATCCTCACACCCCTTTCAGGGCTCCACGATCCCAGAAGCCTATTCATTCTAGTCTAACACTGCTTGATTTGTTTATCAACAATGACATACTCCATTCTAGCCCATTCCGTAAATATTGACGTTGTTCGTCCACATTTTTCCGTCAATGAACCGAGTACCCTATTGTTCCACACCTCATGCACAACCCGTTCACAACCACTGTCCCTGATCCATCCTAGTTCAAATCGGAATCCTCTATGGATCCGATTAAAACTCACTCTTTCACCATAGCATATAATAGGCGCGTGGTCAAACGTGGACAATCCACCATGTACCAATCTGGTGTCTGGTAGGCAGACCGCCCACGCTCCATTAATGGCAACACGATCTAATTGAGACTCCCCACCTTCCACTCTATGTCGTCCTCTTTCCCATATATAACGATGACCCTCAATTGCTACATCCCTTAGGCCACAAACCCGAGTCAGCCAATTTGGGTAGGAATTCATACCCCTCACATCCTCGTTCCCCAAGACGTTGTTAAAATCTCCAATCATCATCCAAGGCCCCTCCCACTGACCTGCAAGCTCCTTCATTAGCACCCAAGTCTCCGTCTCAACTCACTTTTCGACTACACATATATGCCAATTATACGAAGCAGTGCGCCTTGTTCTGAAGTGTATAAAAAGTCATGAAGTTCTTTCCGTACTTTCTTCCCAAACCACACTCCTCCTCTTTCCATAACATTGCTACCCCACCACTAGCCCCCGAACTCGGGACTGTTAAAAACCCTTCCATTCCTACACTTCTTCTGATTCCTTCACGTACACCATTCGCCACTTTCGTTTCACACAAAAACACAATGTTGGGTTTTTTTAGAATTAAAAATTCAGTTATGAACTGTTTTCCCCAATGTTCCCAAGCCTTTGGTAGTTCCAAGCAAGCACTATCATTTGGCTTGGCGGGGTTGCTTAACAACCCTCGCCAGAAACTGTGAAGCTTCGTCCTCAGGAGCAGAGTCGCCAAACCCAAACTCCCTTCGACTATCCTCAAAATTGTCTTTCCTCTTCTTTCTTTCAGTCTCATTTACCATCATAAGGGAGAATCTGTCTCCATCCCTCCCCCTTCCTTTACCAATTTCGACCTATGCTTGATAGTTTTCTCCTTTGGTTCACAACTAGCCTTTTCCACCCTTTCCCCCCATAGACTATTTATTCTGAACCACAGTCTCCCCCGTCTGCTTGTCTCCCCCAGATTTCTTCAGTACTCCCCTGACCCAGACTCCTTCCGACTATCACCATGGTGAGCAGCCCCTTCCTCCACCATAAGTATTGGATTAATATCCCTACTCACCTCCACTTTATCCACACATTTTTTGGCAAACACTCCACCACCACCCTCCTTCAACTTTCCATCCACCACTAGTTGAGCACGGGTCGGTAGACCCCAAATGTGTACCATGATGCCCTTTTGCAGCTCAGGATTATCAATTTCCTGTAAAGAGATACCTCTACCCTTTCCCGTCCATTCAGTCACATGCTCGGTCGAGATATTGATGAAGCCCGAGATGAAGCTTTCACCAATTACATGTCCTTATTCTCCTCTTTCAACCATTCCTAGTAACTCCTTTCTTGCACATTCCTCTGGTTCCTTCCCTGCACGTTACCTTGGAATCTATGAACCTCTATTCTCATGTGCGATCCATACCTACCTGGTATGACTCCCTTTTCTTCCCTATCCTCCTTGCATTGTCGTTGGATATGGCTCTATTTTCCACACCCAAAGCAGAAGTCAGGTAGACGTTCGTACTAGAGTCGTGCTATAGTATTCTCAGTACTGTCTCCCAGAAACACTTTAGCCGTATTTTTCAGATGCTTATCAATACTCCACCTAACACGTATACGAATGTAGTTCTCCCATGCATTCTCATCCTCATCATAATCAACCTCGATAGTTCCCCCCAATTTATCTCCAATAATGTGTCCAACTGTCGAGTTTAACGTTCTAAAAGGTAAATTCGAAGCATGAACCCACAATGTCGTTTGCTCAAAATCAAGTTCATCGAATTTATCATCCGACATAATTTTATGCAGAGCAACAAACTATTTATTAAAACCCCGAGGTTCCATCTCCAAAACCTTCTCCCTATCATCATCAGATTGGAAAAAGAACCCTGTAACATTAGGGGTTAACGTTTGAATAACCAAACCCTCGTAGTTCCAGGCATTCTTCATGACTGATCCAAAAACTTGATTCTTGTAGCTCTTCCCTGTTAGTACTTTCGCCACCAGCCCGTATTTGTATTTTTCACTCCCCAAATTTACAGCCTCCACATGAATCACCGTTTCTTCCTCGTCATCACCATCGATCACCACCCCCAACAACTTCTCTTGTAACTCCTCCATCCTCCCACGATCAGCGTATGTTATAACACAAAAAATCATGGTTCTGACTCACAAAACTCACCTTCAACACACTACCTTTGTATCTCCAATACGTACAACCAGAGCTTCCACTACCGGACAATCCACAACACCGGCACCAACCTTTACACAAAAGACAATCGACATAATCTAAAACTCTCTAGCACCGAAAAACTCACAACAGAGAGACTATTCAGATCCCAAAAACTTGATTAAAGCATGTGATGCTTCTTCATGTTGAGCAACAGCTTTTGGTTATAAATGAATCCATCCATCGCTTACCGGCTATTTTTTTTTAAAAGGTGCAATTCATTAATTTAGACTTAAAATACATTTGAGTGCATCAGGGATAAATCCATAACCACGAAGAACATACAAAGAACACAAAGGGTTTGTTATTCTTTTCATACTATAATCGTACCTAACGGTATTGGATGGAGCGCCATATAGGAAAGCTAACACTAAGTTGGGACGCCGAATAGGTGAGGAAGGAAGACAGGGGTTGAGAAGGTGATACTGGAATTCCTGCTCCGAAAATTGGCCAAGGACTTCAACAGTAATAGTGGGAGGCAATACATGAATCGGGGTTCCCTCCCTGGAAAAATCCATGATTCTCTGTTCACTAGGCATTGATCCTGCAAAGACAAACTCAAATAAAATAAAATAAAGGACCTTCTCGATTAGCCAGATCCATAGTCGGGAAAGGGGTCGAGGCGGATGCGGCGGTGGAGGCCAGGGAGAAAGTTGCGCTGGCTTCAGGGACGACTCTAGAGACAGGGGTGGCATCAAAGACGGCGACGACATCAGAGACGACGGTGGCTTCAAAGACGGCAGCAGTAACATCAGGGATGGTGGCCTCAGAGACGGAAACCTCCGGAGTTGTAGAGGAGGGACCAAACCAAGTCGGAAGACACTTCGTTGGTGACGGGGGGAGGTCAACATCGCATTGGCTAGGGCTTCTTTCACGCTTACCATCGATATATTAATTAAATCATTCCATACCTTGATATATATCATTTTATTTTAATTTCAAGTATGTCCATCAATATTGAGATTTATGTGGGCAGTGGGACATATTAGTTCGCTAATTACTGCCCAGTAGAATTTTTATTAGTGTCCAAGGATTTATATGGACACGGGCATGACTCTCCTTAGGGGAAGAATCGACTAACCATGGTACAAGTTCGAGATTAGGAATATGGGATCGTTCCCAAAATATAAATCACCTTTTAAATTATTTTAGGATTAATATTTTGGACCTTAGTTAAAAGTCCAAAAGTGCACCAAGTATCCGAGAATGCATGAAACAAAAGAGTATTTGGAAGGGAAAATTAGGGTTTCGGCATAGTTGTGTGTCCTTCCGTCCCAGCAAGTTCAGTCACTATCCTTTTAACAATGTTTTAGCTCTTTTACCCCGTCACAATGGGTCCTCAGCCCTCCTGAGGCAGTCATGTACTCGAGCTTGCGCACCTTTAGGTGGCGACCCATCAATTCGCCATAATGACGTGGTTTCAAACTCTCCGTCATCTTTGTCTTCTCCGTACAATCCTACCCGGACTACGGTGACCCCTTCCCCAATTTCCTTGTCTCAAGCAACCTCATGATTCAGTGCCAAAGCCGGGTGGAACCAGGCTCGGGGCTTTTGCCCAATCCGCCTCACCCTCTAGAGAAGCCTGCTATACGGATCCTGGCGTGGAATTATCAGGCTATGGGTTCTCGGCCGCATAAGTAGCACTTGCGTCATCTCCTTCGTGACAAGCCTCCACACATTGTTTTCTTCTCTAAGACCCTTCTCGCAGCGCAAAAGTGTGCTATCTAGGTTTCCATGTCCATATTTTTGTTTCGACGACGGATACCCAGAGGGGCTTGGCTCTATTCTGGGTTGTTGGGGTTGATGTGGTATTTTGGGCATCGAGTACCCACTATATTGATATTGAGGTCTCGGCTCTCGAGCATGATGATATGCAATTGATCTGCATTTACAGGGAGGCTCGGTAGGAGAATCGACACCGGACTTAGGACTTGCTCCGCCAGCTTCACCTACGGACCCACCCCAATTGGATTGTTATCGGTGATTTCAATGGAATCTTGGATCAGGAGGAGACATGGTCTTGTTAAGAATTTTTGTTTGGTTGTTGATGAACTGAACCTTGTTGACGTCCCAATGATGGGACACCAATATACGTGGTTTCGGGGTAGGACCCATAATCAGCGCATTTAATCCCGCTTGGATAGGGCGTTAATATCTGGTCCTTACTACTACTCTATACCGGATTTGGATTTTTGTAACACAGACACCACGACCTCGGATCACTGGCCGATCCTCCTCTCTCTTGCACGGAAGGTGGCTCATCGGGACTCCCACAAATTTCGTTTCCAATCTCACTGAGTATGTGATCTAGGATGTGGCCAGGTGGTGAAAGGTAGTTGGGATAAAGTGCCATTGATCCCTATCGTTGATGTGATACGTAAGGTGGGTTACTTTTTTGGACGATTGGGGTTGGAACCATTTCAGTCAGTATGTGAACCATATCAAGTGGTGCCAATGTCGCATCGTTAAGCTGAATGGGAGAACAGACCGTGTCGGGGTGCATAGGAAAGAAACTATACAGATTCAGTATGTACGAGCGCTATGTGCTCAAGAGGCATTCTGACGTTAGAGGGAAAAACAACACTGGTTGACGGATGGGGATCAGAATACCAAATTCTTTCAGGCAGCATGCTCCTATAGACGTCGGGTTAATGCAATTGTCTCCCTCAAGGCCGTAAAGGGTGAGCTGGTCACATGGGATACAAGAATGCGCGAACTGATAATGGATTACTTTGGTTATCTTCTCCCTACTAGGCATCCGAACCTGGAGGGTTTTCCTACACATCTTCCTAGATGGATTACGTCCGCTCACAACCAGAGCCTCTTGACACCAGGGCTTGCCTTGGAGGTAAAAACTTCAGTTTTCCAGATGGGGCTGGAAAAGTCCCCGGGTCAAGACGGCCTCAACCCATGGTTCTACTAGAATTATTGTTCGTTGGTGTCTGATGAGGTAATCCTCTTTATCCAAGGCGTTCTCGCAACTAGGGAGTTTGATCCATCATTGAATGATGCGTCCATCGTCCTTATTCCCAAAAATCCGGATCCGGATGTGGTTAACGACCTACGCCCCATTTCTCCATGTAACGTTATTTTTCGTATCTTGTCTAAGGTCATGACCAATAGATTGTGGCCCCTCTATCAGAATGTCATATCCAAGACATAGGGAGCATTTATACCCGGTCGGTGTATTCAGTTGAATGTCCTCATAACGTTTGAGGTTATTCACTTTCTTCGCAGGAAACGACAAGGGGATTTGGGTTATATGGCCCTCGACCTGGACATAAGTAAAGCTTAAGATCGGGTGGAGTGAGATTATCTGCTGAGCATTATGACCAGACTTGGGTTCGCGGTTGAGTGGATCGAATTTATGGTGTGCTGCATGAAGGTGATTCAGTATTCTGTATCCTCGAGAGGGCGGGAAACACCTAGGTTCACTCTATCCCGGGGGCTCCGCCAAGGGGACCCATTGTCCCCATACGTATTTCTCCTCTGCATGGAGAGGATTTCGTTTCTTCAGAAATAGGCGTAGGAATCCGGCCACATCCAAGGGGTTAGGATTTCTAGGGGGCGCACTTGAAATTTTGCATATGTTCTTTACCGACGACTGCTATATATTTTGTAGAGCTACTCTGAGTGAGGTCGGTTATGTTACGGATATTCTGGGACTCTTTGTTCAACTATCAGGGTAGGTCCTCAATCTACATAAGTCCTTTATATCCCCCAACACTAACACCTCGCTCTCGGTACACCAAGAGTGTTGCCAGATCTTGTCTATAGATGAGACATCAGCCACGTCCATGTACTTGAGGGTTCCCAACATGTTTGGCCAGAATAGAAATGCAGTCATGGCCTATTTGGGAGATCGTATTATCAAGTGAATCAGGTCATAGGATGGCAAGCTCTTATCTAATCAGGTAGGGATTTCATGATCTGGTCGGTACTCACATCTCTTTCGGTCTACATGATGTTGGTGTTCTAGGTACCTAGAATGTAATAACCACTCCCGGTCAACGCTAGTCAAATCTGCGAAAAACAGGAAAATTTAAAAATTTTAAGACAAACACTTAATTGAACCTAAAATTGACCCTGAGGGTCATACCGGACTTAAGTTGACCCCGATATCGACCAAAGTGAGTTCCAGGGGACTCAGGGCAACTTTCTGACCAATTTGGAAAATGTTGACTTTTCGCTGGAAAAGTCAACCGAGCGACGTTTTGGTCCATTCGAGGACCATTTTGGATCCAAAAAGCTTAGTCGTCGTCGCAGCGGTCTTAGTTGAGCCGTTTCCTTGTAGCCCGTGAAGTTTCGTAATTTCTTGGAAAAAGTGCCCGTTTGGGGCCGAAACGGCCGAATTTCGCGAATCTGATTGGAAAATATCTAGAAAATATTTTTCAAAAAGGTGTGGGACCCACTTGCCACATGTCACCAATGTGGTGGTGTTAGGTTTGTTGGACAAGACAAGAGAAGACTACTTTTAAGTGTTAGTTTTGTAATTAAGTATTAGTTTTGATTTTTAAAACAAAACAAAAGGGGGATGAATTGGTGATACACGGCAATTCAGCAAAAAATAGAGAAATGGAGAGAGAAAGAAGAGAGAGAAAGGGAAGGAGAGAAAAGGAAAGAAAAGGGGAGATTTTGGTGATTTCCAGACGATCCGACCAACCGATCGACTCAACGATTGAAGATTCGTCATCCCGTCGTCATTCCCTACGGTGAGCACCTAATCGATTTTCGTTTTGGAACGTTTGAATTTTAGGGTTTGAGTTTAAATGGGTTGATTAAGGTTGGGTTTTGTTTAAGATTGGTTTAAAGATGAATGGTTGAGGTTTGGAGTTCGTTAGGAACGTTTTGGGGCGAAAAGGGAATTTTCCCATTATGGCCGTGTGGGGCCCACATGCCCGGGTATCGGGTTTTCGTGTTCGGGTGGTTTAGGACGTTCTCCAAGTCGTTAATCCAAACCCGGATCGAAATTTGGAATTAAATTGTGAAAGTTGTAATTGACGGGTTTAGAAACTTTAAACGCGAATTAAATTATTCGGAAATCGGAAATTGATTCTGTCGAGTGCATAGGAACCCTTGAATTATTCTAAGACCGTAGAAACGAAAACGGGAATTTTCGGAACCCCGGAAGGGCGTTTCCAAAACCCGTGCAGATTCGCCATGCCGGGCGAATCGGGCTTTTCCGGGTCCATTATCGACAATGTTGAGTAATTGGGAAGTTTGGGAGTGATCGACATTGTCGGGGTTGCGTTTGGGCGTTTAATTATTTAAATTCGGGTTTCGCCTGCTTACTTAAAAAGTGTGTTAATTGTAATGATTGTAGACCGTGTCGCCTACCGTGGAAATAGGAGGCTAAGCGGGAATTATGGAGCTTCGCCGGAGTAAGAGTATCGGTTTTGACACGCTTCAAGAGGTAGGGAAAAGTAGCCGGATCTCGGCCCTGACTAGGGAAAGTTAACAATAGAATTGCATGTGACACTTGGGTGTCGTGGGTTAAGTAGGTTATCGAATATTAGAAATGCATGTGACACTCGGGGTGTCGTGGGTTAAGTAGGTTATCGAAGATTGGAAATGCATGTGACACTTAGTAGTGTCGTAGGAGCAGTGAAATTATCGATAGTATAATTACTGGAGGCATATGACCATGCCCGGAGGTTGATTGCGAACTTATCCAGATTAGGAGTACTGGAGGCATATGACCATGCCCGGAGGTTGATTGTGAAACTGTTGATATTAGGACTGTTGGAGGCATTGGTTATGCCCGGAGGTTGTTTGTGTATTTTTTGTGTCTTGGGTGGCCATGAGAGCCCGTACTTTATTGTTGTGTCTTGGGTGGCCATGAGAGCCCGTGTTTTACCGTTGGTGTCTTGGGTGGCCATGAGTGCCGGTGGGGATGTTGAACCCGTGTCTTTACTATTGGTGTGTCTTGGGTGGCCATGAGTGCCCGTGGGGTTGTTGAACCCGTGTCTTTACTGTTGGTTTGTCTTGGGTGGCCATGAGTGCCCGTTGTTAGTCTTAGTGCCCGTAGTTCAATCCTAAATGTCCAAATGTATATATCATCGTTAGCAATAAAATTAAAGCGGCTTTATATTACTTATGTGTTGGAGTAATATATCGATGTGTGCTCTGATCTATGCCCACCATGCGAATAGAACCATAGATCGAGATAGATCACACTCGATGGGTCCCTAGTCAACAAAGCTTCACTAGAAGCGACTAGTATGAAAGATGGCTCTTTATGGCTTACGTTCTGTTAGTCATTGGAATGAGATTCCGGAGTCTGATCATAGATATCATGTGGGACATGATATTGGACGACCCGCCCTGAATATGTGCCATAGATTAAGTCATGAACATATTCAGTGTTGTAGCTTGTCATGTATCCTTAGACCAAGGAGTCTTTGTGATCGCTATGTAGTCAACAACTGAGTTTGACCTGAGCCTAACGTTGTCCGTAACAGGGCTTCCATAACGGCCAGGATTGGCTTGGGGACGGGCTACATGAGTGACACGAAAGACGGCTAAGGGATTTATCCCTCATACTAAGGTATGGGAAAGATATCGGTTCTCGGCCACTTGATCGAGAGTGACTGGAAGAATAGCATGGCCATGCACATGATACTGGGTATCATATTTTCAGTCATCTCACATATCAAGGAACGGTGATTGAGAATAATAAGGATGACGGCTCTATGCCTTATCTCAATCAGGATATCGGAGATAAAAGGATAATGACAGGGACGACGGAAAGGTTAGAATCGACAGGGTCGATTCGTTATGTAGTGTCAGGCAATACTAAAGTCTCGTTAGTTGCCACTTAAATAGGATCAAGTAAAATGGGATTTTACGTTGATCTATTGACATGCATAAACCTAAGGGTCACACCGGAGGATGAAACTCATTGACACATTTATGGAGAATGGCCAAAAGGGAGTTGTCTCGGGACATGACCAAAACTGGGTTTTTGGTCATGTGCCCGTAAGTGAATAGGACTTCACAGATCGAGACAAGGCTTGGAGTCTTGGGATTGATCGCGTCGGATAATGTTGGACATTTCCGGTATGGAAGGCATGGAGGCGATGAGCGAATCACGGGACCTCGTTGGAAATGGCCACGGGCCATGTTCCAAGAGGCCCATGCAACCAAGGCCCATGGAACTAATTAATCAAGTCTTGATTAATTAGTACTAAGTAAGCAAGACAAGGATTAAGGTGTTGGTGATTCACCACCTAACCCAATCTTGTCTTGCCATACTTTGTCCTATTTACACCTTACTTGACACCATACTTGTCCCATGCCTTTAGTTGGACAAGTATGGGTTTTGTTATGTTTAAGTCATCTTTTTTCAACATAACAAACACAAGACAAGAATAGGAAACACATTTTCCCTCCCTCTTCCATGGCCATTTCGGGTTTGGCTAGTTTCCACCTCCATTTTTGTGTTCTTGAGTCCTCAAAGAGAAGAACTACGTGGCTTTGATTCCCATGTGGATACGTAGGCGTCTTGGAGACTCAAGCCAATCATTTGTTACCCGGTGTTCTTGTTTTGGTAAGAACTAGTGCTGAATTTTTCTCTTGTGAATCCATTCTTTGTTAGTTGTTTCATGGTTTTAATCGTCTCTTGGTTTTCCTTGATTTTCCGCTGCGAGTTGGTTCATCTCCAACCCTACCTCGAGACCCAACAGTGGTATCAGAGTCGTGCTACCTTTGGGATTCACAAGACGGTGTTCAAAGTTTCGGTTTTGCTTGAAAGTTTCGTTTTTGGCATGTTGTTTTGCTAAATTGATTGATAACATGTTTTAAATTATTGTTTATGGATTTAATGCATGTAAAATGAATTTTTTAAAATTATTTCAAATATGGAAATTTTGAATTTTTTTTTGATTTTTCGGGTCTCGGGAGCGGGACTCTCGGGGAGCCGAAACCGGGACCGAACGGGGCTCCGTTGGACGGAGCTAGGACAAGCATGACCATTGGATGGTTGATATGCCAAGGCTAAACCGTTTTGTTATTTATGACGAGTTTGGAACCGTCATGACGAACTCGAAGATCAAATGTTCAAAAGTTTCATTTTTGAACGGTTTCGATAAACCGAGCATCAAAAAATTTCGAAACTTGGCTATTAATTAAAACCGGAAAATCACATGATGTTTGATAACATTCTTGTTTGATAACACGATGTGTGATGTGATGTTGGCATGGTGTACATAATAGCCCCGAGCTCAATTTAATTATTTATCGCTTTTCACGGCCTGCGAGCCGTTAGAGTTAACGTGTAATTATTCTTTCAAAGTGTGGTCGTCGAACCACTTGTTTGTAATATTTATTTATTCCCGACCTGCGAGTCGTGTATTAAATTGTAATATTTTACTCAAGACGAAGAAAGGGCGAAAAGGTCATTTGGTGGCTTTTCGGGTGTTGGCATCGGCTTGGAGTCGGTGGAGCTCAAGAAGCTAGTGGGAGTTAGTTTAGGGGGCTATTATGTGCACATTTATCGCTTTATGCTTGGTTTAGTTTATGCATGATTAATTCTATGTGTTTTAGAATTGCATGCTTAACTTTATTTACCGAGCATATCACCTCACATGCAAAGATAAAATTGGAATTTTAATCCTTGTGTGTGAACCCTTAGAACCGTCATTGCATTGGATGTAGTTGACGGGTTCAAAGGAAGAATTACATTGGATGTAATTTGAGGCATCATTGCATTTGGAATGTAGTTGATGTACCCATCGCATCTAGGATGTGCCAAAGTTTTGAACACAACTGGACAAGTAAAAGCGGGTCATGTCCGATACCTCCCAATCATCAACACCTTACTACCTCCCCGTCCTATGGTTGTCGTGCGCATTAGCGGAGCATCCATGGGGAAGCGGGGTAGTAGGTTTGGACGACATATGTGGGTGTCGTGCGCATTAGCGGAGCACCTACATAGTGACGGGCCATAGTTGAAAATTGGTGGACCCGACTACGATTCTCGGCCTGAGGTTGAGCTAGGGTAACAGATAGGGTAAGTCGTGTACATAAGTACATACCCTAGCCAAGAGTCACATTGGATGTGATTGGATGGAGTCCTACCTACATAGCTCGATTAAGTGGTGAGCATTAGTTCAGCTTAATCGAGTGAATCAAGGATCTTGGTTTCAGATTCTAAAGGTTTAGAATTGATTGTTGGTGTTTAAGCTTGATCTTCATAAAATTTATTCAGTTTACTGATTGAATTTTATCTGTTGTAGATCAAATGGCAAATTCAGCGAACATTAATAGTTTGTCATTAAAAACCATTCTTGACAGGGTCAAGCTAAATGGGACAAACTATTTGGACTGGTACAGAATTTTGAGGATAGTCCTCAAGTCTGAACGCAAAGAATATGTCCTTGACAAGGCTGTCTCTAAGACCATATCAGAGTTACATGAAGTGTCATCAGCTGCTGAGAAGAATATCTCAGGGATTTGGGATCCAAGGATATTCTGATGGTCAACAAGGGAATTGGAAGTGGCAAGGGCTGGGCCCATGCGCACTTGGCAGGAAAGATGTGACACCTGAGAATGTCTGCTTCTACTGCCAACAGCCTGGTCATTGGAACCGGGATTACAGGAAGTTCACGGCTGATCTGAAGAAGGGCAGTGGGACTGCGCCTTCATCAAATAGCCTGGATGATCTGAAGAAGGGCAGTAGGACTGCGCCTTCATCAGGAAACCTGGATGATCTAAGGAAGGGCGGTGGGATCGTGCCTTCATTCGGTATTAACTCTATAGAGCTACATCTCTTTACTTCCAAAGATTCATGGGTATTAGATACCATGACTGAATCTCACACATGCACTAATATATGGTGGCTGAAAGTAGGAGAGATTTGGAAAGCACGAAATGGACCTCAGAGTTGTGGCAACTGTTGTAGGATCCATGAGTCTTGCTTTGCCAAGAGGCCTTGTCTTAGTATTGTATAATGTATATTGCATAGCTACTTTTAGTAGGAATAGTATATCTGTATCCGTGTTTGACAAGGAAGCATATAATGTTAATATTGGAAATGGAGTTTTCAATGTTCTATGCAATGATATGTTTTATACCAGTACTGACATGGTTGGAGGATTGTACATATTAGATATGGGTAACAATGCCTCAAGTTCTATATATTCCGTTAATACCAAGAGGTCTAAATCCAACGATTTAAACCTAACTCTGTTATGGTACTGTCATTTGGGTCGCATAAACAAGAAGCGCCTATCAGCACTTCAGAAGTGCGGGCTTTCAGGTTCATTCGAATTCCATTCGATCGATAGGTGCAAGGTTTGTTTGATGGGCAAAATGACTAAAGTGCCCTTTATCGATCGCGATGAAAGGGCGGGTGAATTATTGGGGCTGATACACTCGAATGTGTGTAGACCAATAAGTTCACTTGCCAGGAGGGGTTTTAGCTACTTTATCACATTTACTGATGATTACAGTGAATATGGTTATGTATATTCGGTAAATTCAAAGAGTTTAAGACTATAGTAGAAAACCAGCTCGACAAAGGTATTAAGGCACTTCGATTGGATCGAGGTGGAAAATACTTGACCACAGAGTTATTAGATCATCTAAAAGAGAATGGGATCCTTTTGGAATGGACTCCTCCTAGGTCACTGTAGTTGAAAGGTGTAGCCAAACGGAGAAATCGGACATTGTTAGACAATGGTCTGTTCCATGATTAGTTGGACTGATCTCCCAATCTCTTTTAGGGGTTTTGCTCTAGAGACGACCGCATTCATAGTGAATCGGGCTTCGACGAATGGTGTGGAAGGGACACCATTTTAAAAATGGTACGGGATGATGCCCGCTTTGTCCTTCCTAAAGATTTTTGGTTGCGAGGCTTATGTGAAACATTTGGTTTCGACTAAGCTCGAACCAAGATCTGAGATATGCACCTTCGTGTGGTATCCCAAAGCAACAAGGGGATACTATTTCTACAATCCCAGTGAGAACATGGTGTTCGTCGCTTGGGGTGGGGTCTTTATGGAAAAGAAGTTTTGTTTCCAAAGACGTCATTGGGAGGACTGTGCATCTCGAAGAAATTCAGGATGGTACAGATCTGTCTAAACAAATTGGCAACCCAGTAGAAAGGAGCCAGAGATTGTCGTAGAGTAAGAACCAATTCCTGTTACAATTCCGGAAGGTCCAAGGCGATTTGAAAGGATCAATCTTCCACCTCCAAGATATGGTATCCGGAGGTGACAATGAAGTCATGGTGGATCACGATGATCCAGCCACCTTTCAGGAAGTCGTGGATGGGCCCAACTCCGAGTTATGGCTGGGAGCCATGAGGGAGGAAATGCAATCCATGTCGAACAACCGAGTCTGGGAACCGGTTGATCCCATCAATGGTGTGAGGACCATAGGATGCAAATGGATCTTCAAGGTGAAGATGGACATGGACGGCAACCCTCTGACCTACAAAGCTCAACTGGTGGCGAAAGGTTATAGGCAGATCCAATGGATTGACTATGAGGAAACCTTCTCCTTAGTGGCTATGGTCAAAACCAATCCAAATTCTTCTTGACATAACTGCGTATCATAATTACGAGATATGGCAAGTGGATGTCAAAACCGCTTTCCTAAATGGAAATTTGACTGAGTACGTTTGTATGTCTCGGCCCAAAGGTTTTGACGATCCGAAGAATAAAGGAAAGATTTATAAGTTGTTGAAATCCATTTATGGATTGAAACGAACTTCTCGGAGTTGGATCCTTCGTTTTGATGAAGCTGTAATTGGATTTGGCTTAATCAAGAACGAGGATGAATCTTGCGTTTATAAGAAGGCTAGTGGGAGCA
The DNA here is from genome assembly GCA_963921825.1 of Erodium maritimum. Lineage (NCBI taxonomy): Eukaryota > Viridiplantae > Streptophyta > Magnoliopsida > Geraniales > Geraniaceae > Erodium > Erodium maritimum. The sequence goes on along the minus strand of OY997589.1, from coordinate 27,459,705 downwards.
ATATTACCTTTCTGGTTCTCATTGAAAACGACATCCCAACCTTGCACGAGACTAAAGCTTGGTTGAGGAAGTGTTTTTCAATAAAGGACTTAGGCGATGCTTCTTATATATTAAGGATTAAGATATGTAGAGATCGCACCAAGAGGGTCTTGGATTTAAGTCAGGGAACCTATGTGAACAAGGCATTGAGTAGGTTCTTAATGCTCGATTCAAAGAAAGGACTCTTACCCACTAGTCATGGCATTCATCTCAGCAAGACTCAGTGTCCTAAGACACCTGATGAGCTGAAAAGGATGATGAGAATCATATGCGCCTGGGGGCAGGATCGATCATATATGCCATGACATGTATGAGACCAGACGTCTCGTAAGCCTTATGTTGTACCAGTAGACATCATTCTAACCCGGGGGAAAGATGATGCTGAACTAGTCGTCGAAGGATGAGTAGACGCTAGTTTTCCAAGACAAATCCAGATGACTTTAGAAGTCAATCAGGATATGTGTTTACGCTGAATGGCAGAGCTTTAGCTGGGAAAGCGTAAAGCAAGATACCATTACCGAATCTATGACAGAGGCCAAGTACATGGATGCTGCAGAGGCAGCTAAGGAGGCTATGTGGATTTGGAAATTCATGGCAGGGCTGGGTGTAATTAAAAACCCATCCAGTCCGGTGAATCCATTTTGCGACAACACAAGGGCCATTGCGCAAGCTAAAAGCCTAGATCGCATAACAAATCCAAACATGTACTACGGCGTATCCACCTCATCAGATAAATACTGAACTGAGGTGAAGTGAAGATAACCGATATTGCAACAGATGATAACATAGCCAACCCTTTGACTAAGGCAGTGTCACTGCCTGAACATGTTAGACATGTAAAGTCGATGGGGACATATTGGAGTTTAGATTGGAACTAGGGCAAGTGGGAGATTGTTTGTCTTAGTGCCCGTAGTTCAATCCTAAATGTCCAAATGTATATATCATCGTTAGCAATAAAATTAAAGCGGCTTTATATTACTTATGTGTTGGAGTAATATATCGATGTGTGCTCTGATCTATGCCCACCTTGCGAATAGAACCATAGATCGAGATAGATCACACTCGATGGGTCCCTAGTCAACAAAGCTTCACTAGAAGCGACTAGTATGAAAGATGGCTCTTTATGGCTTACGTTCTGTTAGTCATTGGAATGAGATTCCGGAGTCTGATCATAGATATCATGTGGGACATGATATTGGACGACCCGCCCTGAATATGTGCCATAGATTAAGTCATGAACATATTCAGTGTTGTAGCTTGTCATGTATCCTTAGACCAAGGAGTCTTTGTGATCGCTATGTAGTCAACAACTGAGTTTGACCTGAGCCTAACGTTGTCCGTAACAGGGCTTCCATAACGGCCAGGATTGGCTTGGGGACGGGCTACATGAGTGACACGAAAGACGGCTAAGGGATTTATCCCTCATACTAAGGTATGGGAAAGATATCGGTTCTCGGCCACTTGATCGAGAGTGACTGGAAGAATAGCATGGCCATGCACATGATACTGGGTATCATATTTTCAGTCATCTCACATATCAAGGAACGGTGATTGAGAATAATAAGGATGACGGCTCTATGCCTTATCTCAATCAGGATATCGGAGATAAAAGGATAATGACAGGGACGACGGAAAGGTTAGAATCGACAGGGTCGATTCGTTATGTAGTGTCAGGCAATACTAAAGTCTCGTTAGTTGCCACTTAAATAGGATCAAGTAAAATGGGATTTTACGTTGATCTATTGACATGCATAAACCTAAGGGTCACACCGGAGGATGAAACTCATTGACACATTTATGGAGAATGGCCAAAAGGGAGTTGTCTCGGGACATGACCAAAACTGGGTTTTTGGTCATGTGCCCGTAAGTGAATAGGACTTCACAGATCGAGACAAGGCTTGGAGTCTTGGGATTGATCGCGTCGGATAATGTTGGACATTTCCGGTATGGAAGGCATGGAGGCGATGAGCGAATCACGGGACCTCGTTGGAAATGGCCACGGGCCATGTTCCAAGAGGCCCATGCAACCAAGGCCCATGGAACTAATTAATCAAGTCTTGATTAATTAGTACTAAGTAAGCAAGACAAGGATTAAGGTGTTGGTGATTCACCACCTAACCCAATCTTGTCTTGCCATACTTTGTCCTATTTACACCTTACTTGACACCATACTTGTCCCATGCCTTTAGTTGGACAAGTATGGGTTTTGTTATGTTTAAGTCATCTTTTTTCAACATAACAAACACAAGACAAGAATAGGAAACACATTTTCTCTCCCTCTTCCATGGCCATTTCGGGTTTGGCTAGTTTCCACCTCCATTTTTGTGTTCTTGAGTCCTCAAAGAGAAGAACTACGTGGCTTTGATTCCCATGTGGATACGTAGGCGTCTTGGAGACTCAAGCCAATCATTCGTTACCCGGTGTTCTTGTTTTGGTAAGAACTAGTGCTGAATTTTTCTCTTGTGAATCCATTCTTTGTTAGTTGTTTCATGGTTTTAATCGTCTCTTGGTTTTCCTTGATTTTCCGCTGCGAGTTGGTTCATCTCCAACCCTACCTCGAGACCCAACACCCATGGGGTTGTTGAACCCGTGTCTTTACTGTTGGTGTGTCTTGGGAGGCCGTGAGTGCCCGTGGGGTTGTTGAGCCCGTGAGTTATGGTTGGTGTGTCTTGGGAGGCCGTGAGTGCCCGTGGGGTTGTTGAGTCCGTGTTTTACTGTTGGTGTCTTGGGTGGCCATGAGTGCCTGTGGAGTGTTAAACATGTGTTGTTGCTGTTTGTTGAACTTTGATTGTGATTGTGATTGTGATTGTGATTGTGATTGTGATTGTGTTTGCCCGAGGTTAGTGACCCGACTGTGTGTCGGGAAGTGGTGTGGAATTTTGGTTGGCTTACGAGTTCGAGTCTCGGTAAGTTGCGAGCATTCTTTGGCTGGCCTGATCCGTGTTCGAGTCTCGGCAGGTTGCGAGCGTTCTTTGGCTAGCCTGATCCGTGTTCGAGTCTCGACAGGTTGTGAGCGTTTTAGGCGATGGAAAGGGCAGCTCCCCTTCCGACTAGCTATCGGAAAAGTAGCTCGGTTTATCGCCAACAGGTCGACCGCCTAGAGCCTGACAGGGATCGGCAAAGCGCGTGGGGCAGGCTCGAGCCCAGCCGGTTAGCAACCGGCACTGAGCAGCTGACAGGAATGCGATCCTTTGTGATCTTGTTTGGTGTGCGATCCTTTGTGATCTTTTTTGGTGTTGCGTAGTTTTCTGTCGTGTCTTTAGAGGAGGTCGTCGATGGTTGTGTCGGGTTTACTTTACGAGTTCGAGTGTTGAGTCTGTTGAGGAAGGTAACGGGTTGTGTGTCAGTTGAGCACTTGAGTTTGGGGGATTGTATTCCCGGTGTTGGGTTTGCTTTTGGTGTTACCGGTATTGTCTGTTATGTATGTCGTAGTCAGTCTGTTATCCGTGGTGGTGAGCGAACGCTCACCCCTTGCTGCTTTTCCTACAGGTACTGATCACAGGACGGAATAGGTGAGCTCTCGAAGCTTGAGGAGCTAGGAGCGGAGTCCGGGTTTTATCTTTTGCGTCTAGTGACGGATACCTTGTACTTTGTCCAATTGTTGGGATGTTTTTGAGTTGTAAATATTATTTTTGAGTAATTAAATGACGGTTCTAAAGTGTTTAATCAAAACAGGTTTCATTTGTTTTATTATTTTAAACGTTCGCGTCCCGAGTTCGGTTTTCTGAAATTGGGGCGTGACATAGAAAAATTGTATCCCAAATTTACGTAGCATTAGCTCGGTTTTGGTGGGGGTGGGGGGGAAGTCAACTCGACCGATCATTTGGAAAGATTTGGATACGTTATGTATACCAAAGGACGTGGGGGTATGGCTTTTCGACATCTGTGTTATGTTAATGCAACCCTTCTCGGGAAGTAGCCTTGAGGCCTCATTCATCGCCCTATATCTCTGATGGCTCGGGTTCTAAAGGCCAGTTATTTCCCTTCTTCTAGTTTTCTTCAGGCACATATTGGGGCTAACCCAAGTTTCACATGGGCGAGTATATTATCCACGCAAGATCTCTTGAGGAACGGAGTGGGGATAGCGATTAGGGATGGGAGAGATACAATGTTCAGGGGATGCCTTACGGTGGAGATGCCTTACAAATACTCATTAGGTGTCCACCAATCTGAACCAGAGATATGTCCCGATTACCCCTACGTGCGACATCTGTGGTCGAGATCCGGAGACAATTGATCACTTGTTCCTAGGCTGTGGTTTTGTGAAAACATATTGGACTCAATTTGGCAGGATCCCTCCCTATGACCCTCTCGTGGGCTTCATGGAATTGTGGGAGGCTATTGATGCAACTATAGTGAGGAGTTAAGCGACAAAATTTCTCTTCGTCCTCTAGGAAGGTTGGAAAGCACGGAACGCTCTGAAATGGGGGGCACCACGCCTGGTGCACTAGGGGTGATCTCGGCGACTCGTGCTCACCTTACGGCTTGGCGGGAAGAAAATTCCAACTTGGAGACACCTCACATGCCGCCTCCTTCTTGGTCGTCCCGGTGGGTTCATCCACCTATGGGAACAGTGGTTATCAATGTGGATGGAACTGTCTTCTAGGATAAAAATTATCGGCCTATGGCGTCACTACCCAAACTATAGGAGGGGCCGTCTGCCTTGCGGCGAATGAGTTGTTCTCGGGGTGCTGGTGTCCGATCATGGTTGAAGCTTGCGCAATTGATACAACATTTCGCAATACTGCCACGCTGAGAACGGGACCGATTGTCCTCATATCAGATGCCCAGGTCCTCCTAAACATGATCAAATCAGGGGACCCTCCAGTCTCACTGGTAGGGACCATTATTAAGGATATTCGTCGCATGTTTGCTCAAAACAAGGGAATAACCCTCTAATTTGTAAAAAGAACAGAAAACAAAGCTTCCCACTAACTAGCTAAAGAAGCGCGTTGTATGCATGTTCTTCAGTGGTCAGGGGCTCTCCTTGACGCACTACAATGTATCATTACTTCAGATAATTAATAAAAGTCACACATTTTAGTCAAGAAAAAAGTATTTGGGAATATAAATAAAATAAATTAAGTTTTAATTTTACATACCACCAAGTTGTCGTTAGGCCACATTATTTTTTATTGACACCTATGACTTGTAATTTCCATTGGGTTGCATATAAACATGATAGTGGCGACAATTATATATTTTTTTAATTTCATATACAAATAATTAATTTATTAGATTTTTATTTTTTATTGTAAGTTTTGGTGTAGTACAAGAATTTAATATATAATAAATTTGACTAAAGTGAATAATAAAAGGATAAAATGTATGTAAATAATTTAACACAATTGGTTAAATTAATACATTTTATCTTGAACAACTATGATTTGAATTCTCTCATAGAATTTATTTTGAGATTTAAAACTAAATGTAATAAAGATATTTTGTCCTATTATATTTGAAAAACATATATTTCAAATTTTGAATTATAGAGACATAAAAAATGGATGATTGCAAGAATTTGCAGTAAATTATTTTTCACCTACAAATCCACTAGGTTAATTTTTTTTATTACAATAAGTCAAAAGTACCCCATAATTAAAAGTGCATATATAATTTTTATAAAAAAAATATGTGTACATGAGGGTTACAAATAACGAAACATGTATATTACAAAAGGTAAAATTGTCATTTTTCAAAAAAAAAATTGATGTCATGTGATTGTCACGTGACTAAATTCCGTTAAAGATAACGGGTTTGCAGACCAAAAATAATTCACCATAATTTTTTGCAAAATGCGCATAGTTGACTACAATTTTTTTTACTATTATCCCTATAATCATTATGTTATATTATCAGTAGGGGCGTCCGAAATTGGCTCATAACCCAATCCACCTGGTCAATTCAGTCCACCTAGCCCTAGTGGGTTTTCCCCTATGGATGGGGATGGGCCTGAGTTCATAAATATCAAACCCAAAGTGAGCGGTCCGGGTGGTGATTCTGTGACCTGATTTCCTACATAACTCGGACCACCCGGATATGCTACAAGTTCAAGGCCCTAAACCCAATTAGGCAATTGAGGTAATTAAGGCCCAATTAGTAATCAATTCAACAATAGGAGAGGAAGAGCTGCCCACCGACTGCCCCTGCTCGACATTTAAAGGTTTTTTGGTGAATGAAAAAAATATGGGTTAAATATCGAAACTTACTCTTAAGTATTGGTCACGAACACTACACTACCCAACGTTTCAAAATGATAAATGCACTACCTTTTTTTATCGGCAAAGCAAATTTAAATTACCGAGTCTTTGAAGTAAAGATCTCGGGGTGAAACCACAACCAACAACAAGGAGCATTCTAAACAAGAACCTCAACACAACACCCCACAACCGGGGATTACAACCAAATACAACAACAACCCAAAAAGAACTTGAACAACAATAAACCAACCAGAATACATCTTAAGCCAAAAAAACACAGCTTAACAAAACAAAAACAAGGAAAGGTCTTGAATCCAGATTTGTACACCTTGAAGCTCTGAAAAACGATTGAAGGGTCTTGCTACCCAAGTTTAACCACCAAGGAGCTCGAGAAGAGAAGCCACAGAAAACCAAACCAAGCAACCAGGAAAAATAGACCCCTAATCTAGAAAGGAAAGCACTACTCCAAGCTCAATAGACTGAAAATCCACAAAGGGAGTTCCAGGTCTAATGCATGTGGCCAACACCACAGAGGCTAGAGACACCCGAATTACCCCACTTACCTAAACTGTTTGCTTCTGGCACGGGCAACCAAAGCCCTAAGACCTCGCCGGCAGCCAACCCCTTGACCGGCGAGCTCGACACACAGGGTCGAGAAGAAGTGAAGCAGAGCAGAGAAGGGAAGAGAGAACGAGACGGAGAAGAGAAACCCAACCAGAGAAGGGAAATAACATACCTTGAGCAGCACACACTTGAATCGCGGCCAAAGTGGAGAGCAAGGTCCATGGAGAGGCGAGGCCCAACTACAACAGATCTGGTCCAAGAAGGACCAAATCCGAAGGCGAAGGGCGTTGAGGAGCGACCACCAAGCGCACAGAGAAGCACTAAGACCAAACCCGCGAAGATCCCCGCCAGAGAAGTCGGAGAAGAACGTCCCACACCGGATCTGCACAGGTTCAACTGACGAAGGCAAAAGCTCTTGACCGGGCTTCACCCGAGAGAAAAAAGCGAAGGGATAGAAGAAGAGGGGGGTTAATCGGAAGCGAGAAGCTCCGATCTACGTTGATCTCCGCCTGAATCAGAGGAGAAGCAACTCCCACTCGTAGATTCGGAGCAACTTGTCGTCCGAAAACGAAGGAAGAGGGAGGGGACCAGGTCTGAAAGGGAGGGAAAGGAAAGGGGAGAGCTTGAAGGGGGAGCAGAGACAACGACCAGCGGTGGCCTCGGTGGCTGTAGCCACCATAGCCACCGCCGATGACGAAGCGAGGAGAGGGCGGCTGCGAAGTCTAGGGTTTGAATTCTAGAGAGAAGACAGAGCGTCTTTCTCTAGAATTTTCTCTATTTAAGTATTGGTCACGAACACTACACTACCCAACGTTTCAAAATGATAAGTGCACTACCTTAAGTATTGGTCACACGATTTTGTTGGTAAAAATTGACGGAATATTCCATTATGTTAGTCATATGACCTTAAGTGTCATATAATGATGGTAAAATGATGTTTTTACTTAATTATTTAACCTCTATACATTTTATAAGGAACATTACCATTGTACCCTCGTTAAGTCAAATACTTAAGGGGGGAAATGTCATTTTATCATCCATTATATGACATTTGAGGTCATATGACTAACAGAATGAAATATTCCGTCCATTTCTACTAAAAAAATTGCATGACCAATACTGAAGGCAGTGCATTTTTCATTTTGAAATGTTGGATAGTGTAGTGTTCTGACCAATACTTATGAGTAAGTTTCGGTATTTAATCAAAAAAATATTTGAAAATATATGTGCTACTACTTATTGTAAATGTGATCCATTTTTAACAAGTTTGAATGGGTTGCTTCAACTCGATGAACCGGAAAATGATCTGGATTCTAGACGGACCGGTTCAAAGGTTTTTTTTGGGCCTAAGATTAGGAGTAGGTTAAACATTTTTAATCCAGTCACAGTAGGCCGGTTCTAAATTTTGACCATAGGGCTTATAAATATCCCTAATTATCAGCCATAGATTTCTTTGTAGGTCATTATAAATCATTTTTTTTGTACTATTTTCGCCAAAACTATACTTTTCTCGATGGGTTATTCTTCTAAAAATATTTTCCTGGTATTCAAAATTAAAAAAAAAACGTACTTTTCATAAGACACGTGTTTGAGTATACGGCCTTTTAATATGTTGATCGGGAAACCAATAAGGTATTAGAGCATCCCAGAAAATGGTGATATCTTTATTTGTAAAGATAGTAAATACGTGTGTTTTTGTGCTCATTGCTTAGATGCGGATATTATTTTGCTCGTGAGTCCAATATATCAAGAACTCGGCCTATAAACATTCAACACGTACGAATAGCTTTCCAAAAAAGAAAGAGCTTGGGAGACGTGAAATTATGAGGGGAAGGTGGGAGGAGATCAGGAGATGGGCGTTGAAACTTGAAATGTTGTCTGTGGGTTAGTTGGGTTATGGTTGGAGATTGGACTGCAAGTAATGCGAGGAAAATTCCACACCTTTTCGAATTAATTGATACTTGATGTTGTGAGCATGCCGACACCATTTCCACACGGAGATCCCTCCTCATGTGCACTGCCGATCGACACTCTCTTTCAATTATTTATTCACTTAATTAATGCTCCGCATATTTATCTCCCACCCTTCGTGTCTTATCAGAACTTTCCCCCTTTTTTCTTTGAAACGGGTTATCGACAATTTCATTAACGCCAACTCGCAATTAGACAAGTTGAGGTGTGATCGCCTCGGGTTCCAGATGTTTGTCCGGACCGACCGTAGCAAGTTCGGCGCTCATGGACCCATAATTTTAGCCCACTTGTACTTGAGGAAAAACATAATCCCAAAAAACATAATAGAAACAGCTGAAAAGTAAAATGGCTGGTGCTGATAGTGCAGGCTGCCCGGGACCTCCCAGCATTGGCTGCCCCGGGTCTGTGGGTATATGCTGATGACGACGCCTTCCACCCCTACTGGGGTCGATCATTCCTCCATTGGAGGCCTCTGGGCCTCCGCTCTTTCTGTCTGGGCCTCCCCTTGAAAAAGCAGCTCCCAGAACTGCTGGTTGGTATCTAGATCCCCCTTGCGCTTCTTGGTCTCCGGTGAGCGAGCATACTGCAATCCACTTCTGGTCTTCAGGATGGTCTTCTTCCCTTCGCCCCTTCTGGGGCCTCCTTTGCCTAGACTCCCCTGAAGATCCGTTGGGCAGCCCCGTGGCTCTGGCTCATCTTCCTTCCTCATCATCGCATTGAATCCAGGAGGAGCTCCGGTCGCAGGACCATCGGCAGAGTGGATGTTAGCCAGGAGGTCAGGCTTTGTGGACCTAGGAGGCGGGTAGGATTCTCCACAGCCATCCTCCTGCAAGGTAGTGGTCAACCCTTCCGGGTTAACCTTAGCCAGAAGGTCAGGCTTCGGCCTACCTGCATCGGACGACTCAGCCTCCATAGTTATCTCCCTAGAGCTGACCATAGGGTTCAGAGTGAGGTCACTCAGGAGGTAGGTGATCGTCGGGTGTGTCGCTGGGATAGGTGTCTCCCAAACCCTATGGATCAGCTGGTCTACATCCAGGTCCCGGGGGACCAGGATAGACCTATCATAGCGTACCTCATCCCGACCAATTCCTTGGAGCAGCGTCTGACAGTTCGGCAGCCTGTGTGTCAACATACCACACCTGCGACAAAAATCCACCACCCTCTCATATTGAAAGTCAATCACAGTGGAGGAATCGGTACCTGAGAAATGGAGTTTGGTTCTCTGTCGCAGTGGGCGGGACAACTCCATTCGGACTCGCATCCAGAGGTGCATGTCCTCCCGTCGGACCGTTGGGATAGGGGCCGCTAGGACTTGGGTGCCTATACTGCTCGCCAGGAGACCTCGAACGTAGGAGTTCCTCACTCCTCCCGGGACATTCAGTGCCCTTACCCCAAGTTCCACATGACCGAAGGTGATGTCTTCCGGTCGATCAAAACGCCGGAGCGGTTCAAATAGGAAAGGGAAGCCCTTAAATCTCTAGGGGCCTCTGTGACGGATGTCCTCCATAGTCCGTGCGGACGGGAAGTGGTACCCCGTGATGGTGGGGGTCAGGAACTCAACACGGATCCCCGTGACCTTCCATTTCTTCAGCATCATCCCGCAGACGATGTGCTGATTGTGTGAGCCATCCCCTGCAACCCCTGCGGCCAAGGAGAATTCATACGATCCCGAGGTAAACAAAGGGATCCCCTCGTCGGCGACCACCAGTTCCTCATCCTCGTCTTCCCAATCTAGGATCGGGGAGATGAGAGGTGGCTTAATCTCCAAACCTGGCCCTGATGGCCGACCAACCCTCGGAGTGGTGGGGGTAGCCGTTCGTCCCCGGTCGGACAAAGGAAGGCGATGGCTAGGCGTCGGGGACTGGATCGGCCGAGGGAGAGTGAGCATGTCCCGATAGACCTCCCTCGGCGTTGATGACAGACCGGGGTAGGACGGGCAGAGACCCGCCAGGTCAGTCACAGCGCCAGCTATCTGTGGCGGCTCGGTGGGCGAGGTCAGACCCTGGAGGACCGTCGGATCTGACGAGGACGAACCCGGCTTGTCCTTCAGAACCGCCGTCTTGGGTGGTTGTTGACGAGGAGGTGGAGATGCCGGGGCAGACAGCAGCGGAAACTCGGTGACGTTGCGAGCCGGGTGCAGTACGGAGGTCCCGGGGCCACGGGCGACCTCTGCATGCGAGCGGATCTGGCCAGATTTGGCCATTTCCGGCTCAATACAGCGAGGGGGAGTGGGATCCGTCATCGGATGATCGGAACTGGTCACGAAGGAGGAGAAATGGATCTGGTGGTGGCGCAGGTTGGTCCGGCACCGCATCGGAAGTGGGCATGTTGCGAGGCCGGTTGCGATGGAGAGGCAGAGAGCAGGGCGGCGACAGTGATCGGAGAGGAGGAAGGAGGACGGCGGCGGCGGCTGGAACCTGCTAAGTTTTCGAAGCAACCTCTGGGAGGTTTTTTTTGGAGAGCGTTCAGAACTTGCCCCCTTGTTGTGTATTCACTACAATCAACATTAATGGGCCAAGAACCATGAAAGCCCACAAAATTGGTTTGGTTACTTAAAAGGCCGGTGAAGCCTTTGTGAAGGATCGAGGCCAACAGTAATCCATCTAAACCGTAAAGCCTTTTGGGCTCTTCCAGATGAATTCACCAAAGCAATTGTCCTAAAAAAACTAATGCTCGTAACTATGGGCAAATTATATCCTTCCGATCAGATCTCATACGAAGAGTCCAGATTCGTTGACTTTACGGGGTCAAACCACCGAGGACACTTTCGTAAATTCGCCATAGAACCTCCAGTGTTTTGTTAACTTAAGAAAGAGTAAAAGGAGTTCTCTTTCTCTTCATCCTCCAAACCTGAATTCGAAACGGAGAAGACTCCCCTTCCTCCAGCACGATGGCGCTTCCGCCATCGATCCGGTGGTGCGCAATTGCATTGGGTCTCGTGCTCTCTCTTCTCTCCACGCCTTCAATGGCCATTTACTGCGACGAAGACGATTGCTACGATCTGCTAGGGTCAGCTCTCCTCCCATCTCCTCTTTGCTTCCCGGTTCTCTCCCTCACTCGAATTTGCATTACTGATTCGTCGATTATTGCATTTCCAGGGTTACTCAGGCGGCCAATTATTCAGAAATCAAGAAAGCTTATTACAAACTATCGCTGAAACAGTGAGCTCAATCTTCACTTCACATTTACATACCTTTTTTGTTTGTTTCCTTTCGATCAGAAATGAATTTCGCTTTAATTTTTTCTTTCAATTTTTTGTTCAGTCACCCAGATAAGAATCCGGATCCGGAATCTAAAAAGCTGTTTGTGAAGATTGCAAATGCTTATGAGGTACTGTCTGATATCATCTATCAATTGCTGTTAATATTCTTAACAAAATATGCTCTTAGTGGATGAATCTTCCCTCTGTGTCATTTTATGCAAAATACTTTACTTAGATTTTGTTTAATGATGCTATCGATATTTTTCTTTTCTTGTTGTGTGGGGATATGTCTTTGTTTTGAATTTGCCTATTTAACTTAGCTCAAAATTTCCTGCATTACGGGTTTGGTGTTAGCGTCCTAATATTAGTGAACTTGGTTAGTGATTACTTGTTCTATTTCAAGTTGATTTAGTTGACTTGCTTGTTTGTTTTTGTGCTTTTAATCTGATAACAGCTTTTTTCTTTCTGTTGCAGATTCTGAAAGATGACGCCACAAGGGAGCAGTATGATTATGCAATTGCACATCCAGAGGAGGTATAAAACTTAAAATGCTTTTTTTTCATCCTCTAAAAACTAAAAATTTAGTTGGTCAACTATGATGTTTATGACTGGGTTGGGAGAAAACTGCAATAGATCATGCTATTTTTCTTTGGTCAAAGTATGTGCATTAATTCTTCATTTGGTCGACATACAAAGTGGCATATCGACTTAAATTGAGTTTGGTCTATTTTATGTATTGGGTCTAAGTTGATATCAAAGATAAAAAGTTGTGGAGGGTTTGGAATACGGTCTTTGCTGGAGATATTACAATATATAGGACCCTCCGCTTGAATTATGTCCAGCCTGGCTCATGAAAGATCTCATGGATGCACGCAAATTAAGTAGGTCCATGTAGATCTTAGGGCATTCACAGTGGTAATAGCCCCAAAATTTTGTCATTTTAAGCTATTCGCACATAAATTACAGTGAAATTAGTTATGAAACAGAAATTCATAATTAGATAAACAAAAGCGAACATAAACATAAAAAGGTTAAAAAAAAAGCACACAATTAGAGCATTTAATTGTTTGGGAGACCCATTAATTACGTATTTCGTGATGTACGGGTTGGAGAATCCATAGTGGATTTGTCCTCAGAGACCATTTGCAAATACCGGGCGAAAAATGTGTTGGGCCATCTGCATTTGTTGGAGGCAATGTTTCTCGGCTTGTGCCAGACATTTCACCGTTTTTCGTCTCACCAAAGTTCTTAGGAGACTCGGTCGCCTTACACTTCCCCTCTTCCTCGCCTTGGCTTCCTTTTGACCTTCTGGCCAGGTTCCACGAGTAGCGATGGAAGCGTGGAACTAATCATCGATGCCTGATCAGAATACAGGGTGTAAGCCCTGATGTGTCGCCACCGTTGAATGCCCCTGACGCGGTAAATCCGTGCTCGTACCTAATGGCCTTGCAAGCTAATCCTTGACGAGCTACGCTAGTGTTTCCAAGCGAATTCATGATCGTACTTCTCCTTGTTCGTTTTCTCTGCTTAAGCCATGAGTTAGTCATCCAACCTTTTGCTTGGGTATATGTGTTGGTTCTTTGACCAACACCCTTGAAATTGTCTAACCTTCTTGTTATAGATCCTCCAATGATCCTTACAGTACTGCTTCCAGCTACGCTGGTTGTCCCGACTCGTTCTCATTCTCATGACCTTATTGGCGATGGTTTTCTAGAAAATCTTCACTCCTAATTAGTCCTTCTTATTAGATCTGTGGAATGGTTAATCCATGCACTTATGAGACGTTCTTCCTCCGGGAAGCTTCATTTCAACCTTCGTTGTTTCTCGGAGCTAGATGGACTCAAGGACTTGGATGGACCCGAAGAGTTGGGTGACAACTCTGGCAACTGAACTCGTATGGTGGTTAAAGAAGATTGGGAGGAATGAGGAGGGATAGGTGCTAGTCTTTTCATAGACATTGTCCAGAATTCTAGAGCACATCAGTTCAGCTTGCATATGTTAAATTTGAGTTTCCAGGCTTTGAGTTGGCATGTGAATAATTAACAATGGCCAATGGGGTGATGCCATAGTAAGCTGTTTCGGTGAGACACATAATTTGACTAGTTGGCCAACTTGTTAATCCAGAGAGCTCATTTCTTGAAAACTACATTTATTCGTTGAACTACTTGCGGATTTTATCTAGCATTTCAGGCAAAGATATTTTTGGAGAATCTTTGTACTTTGTAAAGCTTGAACCATCCCTAACTTTTTAACATGATCATTCGTTAGCTTGACATCACTATATTAGCTTCTCTTTTTGAACAAGTATATTTAAGACAGTTAGTATGTTATATTTCTTCATTTTTCTAATTACTAGTTTAATCCCATATAATTCTTAAAGGTACTAAATCTGCATTTGTTCATTCCCCCCATTATTTTGTAGGTATTTTATAATACAGCTCGTTACTATCACGCTTACTATGGTCACAAAACGGTGAGATTTTCTTTATATATTGATATTTGAGTTCACCGTTCAAAACTACGTCTGATGCAAAACATGTGAAATACTTTTAATTCTTTTTTTCTCTATTAATTGTTTTCACGTTCACGCTCCACTTTCCAGGATACTCGTGCTGTACTGATTGGCCTTATTCTTATTCTCTCTGCATTTCAATATCTAAATGAGTGGACAAGGTATAATCAGGTAATATATACCAGCTATTACTCTGCATGTTTTAGTCTTGGTGTACTGATAAATCATTATCTTCTGTATAACACATTCTGTGCATCTTACTATTGTAGGCTATAGACATGGTCAAGAAGACACCAGCTTACAAAAATAGATTACGTGCCCTGGAGCTTGAACGTAATGGGGGAGTTACAAATAAGAAGAAGGGTCAGAAGCAGATAATCGATAAGTATGGACTTAATTAAAGTTTAACTGCAAATTACTTGATGTACCCTGAGTTTTTACCAAGCTCTGTCCCTTTGTTTCTGGAGTTATAACTAAGAAGAAATGAACCATTGTTAATGGCAGGAATAGGGAAGAAGAACTAGGTAAAGATCTTGATCTTCAAATAAAGGGAGCTGAAAAACCCTCCTTATGGGGACTTATTGGTGTCCGTTTCATCCTCCTGCCTTACACTATTAGCAAGGTTAGAAATTAGAATAATCATTCATTCTGCAACATTGAGTGATTTAACAATGCTGTCATGGTTATACTTGTTTTATACTATTTGGAAGCTAATCTTAGCTCATACACTGAACGATATCTGATTGCCCAGCTACTACTGTGGCATGGATGCTGGTTTTGGAGATACCGGGTGAAAAAGGCTCCATATTCTTGGGAAGATGCATCTTACCTCACTCGAAGTTCTCTTGGAGCCTCTCTTGATGCTTGGGGAAATATTGGTAATCACGTTTATTCCACATCTTTATCAGGGTTGCATTATAGGTTATAGGATTGATGTTTTGTTTATATGCTTGCATTCTATAGAAGGACTAATAATATTGCTGGAAAGTCATTTAAAACTTATCTAAGCATAATCAGTGCCTGTGGGTGTCCAAGAACTCTTGTGATGAATACAGACCTTGTGGAAGATGTGAATGATTAGAAACTATAACTAGTGAGAATGTCGCTATTTTTGTGTTTGCTTTAGTATAGAAGCATGTTTTTCCCCTGTATCATTCTAGTGTCCATTCTGTTGCCTGGGGTTATAGTTACACTAAATGGCAACTGTCAGTTCCTTGACAAATTTGCACATCACCTGCACAAGGTTCCTCTCTAACTGGTGAACATGATGTTTGTGTTCACTGTGTTGTATCAGTTTGGGGATAATGGCCGACAAGTACTTGTACTATAAAAAAAATTGAAATTTAGTACCCTTCATTTTAAATTGTTGCGGATTGTGGCCCTGAACTTGCATTTTGCTGCACTGTGTCGATTTATTCCAAACTGGTGATTTTGCACTTAAAATTTTATTTTTAAAAAGAAAAAAGTCCACAATCAATTTTTTTGGGTTTTCAAATTCTACTATCATAATTTTCATTCTACTAACCTAAATGGGTTAATCAAATTCTGAACTTTTTCTTTTTATTTAATTTTTCAAGGGAAAAATTGTCGTTTTAGAACAATTTGACACAAATGCAACAAAGGGCCATAACCTGCAAGGCTGCAACGATTTAAAGAGAAGAGTATCAACCTGCAAAAAATCAATAGTAGTGGCTATTTTTTTGCCATTATCCCTTCCAGTTTTAGTGTCCTACAAACGGTAAATATATGACTAATATGCTATGCTCGTTATTGATTGTCAGACGAATCAACAAGAGAAAATCTTCTTCAGAGGCGCCTATGGGAGAAGTCTAACTTGGATAACTACATGGCAGAGATGCGAAAAGAATCCAAGCGCAGACGATAGCTCCGCCACATTGCCATGTCACACCCTTGAAATTTTGGCCACATCATCTTCTTTTTTTCCAGTCAACAGATACGCCCTAAAGTTTACCCATAGTCAGTATGTTTTACGGTTGCAGAGAATATCATGGTGTCAAAGTCAATGACCTGACTATAAAATGTAGAAACCTTCATATATGAATTTATTCGGACAGAAGCATAGATGGGGTTGTGTTGCATTCCAGGATGGTACACTGCAGAAGTAACTTTTCTGTCATCTGTTGTAGTAGTATTCATAGTCGCTGCTGTTCTGGATTGGTTGAGCTTCATGTAATAAATAAATTGAACATTCAGATGTTAAGAACCGACCACTGGAGCAGCTCTAACACAGGCAGTTCGTGCTGGGCGAATCGGATTTTTATAGATTTCTTAGAGCATCCACATCGAGCAAACCGCGTCACGAACTGCGGTTTGCGTTACGAAATTGTGGTTCGCGAATCGCACGATGTGGGTCGTGTGATTCCCGAACAACGATTTCATGTACCACGGGTCGTGGCTCGCACCGCGAACCGCAATCGCGGTTCGTGTGTCCGCGAAGCGCGAGTCGTGCATGCCCAATCAAATCGTGCCATGTGGCTCGGCGAAGCAAAAAAATTGTGGACCGTTAGCAACGATTCGAAATTACAATTGTTATATATATATATAGGATAACAATCAGGTACAAACTTGTATCTTTCGTCAGAACGTAGAACTATCAATCTGAGCCCTTGGATCGTAGAATTAATGGCTCAGATTTAATGCATATCTTTTAATATCTTTTTAATTAATGCATATCTTGTAATTGATTTCGAAATCAATCACCACCCCCCCCCCCCCTGAATTTCGGTGGCCATTCGATCTGAGTAATCAATGGCCCAGATTAATTCTACGTTCTGACCCGAAATAAGTTTTGTACTTGATTGTTTCCCTATATATATATATATATGCGTTACCCATACCTCATTTTGTTAATTGTTACCCAAAATTTGGACCATTGGATCGATAAAATCAATGGACTAGATAGGAGTGGCACACAGCTGTAATTATTGGAAAACTTACAGATTCATTGGTAAATTTACACCCAATAAGGGCATATGTGTAATTCCAACTCTCTTTTATCCTAACCCTAACAACCCTCTCAAGCAATCACTCACGTTTCATATTTTCAGATTTTCTCTCGTGCTCCATATTCATGGCTGCCACCGTAGTGCTCCCATCTCCCGCCGCTCCAGTCGCCGCCGTAAGTTCACGCGAGCTCAACTTCATCGCCATCCATGCTCATCCACACCGTCGCGCCTCGGAGCAACCACGTTGTTCTAGAGCTCAAGTCGTGGCTGTTGAAGCTCTATTCTTCGCAGATCCGGAAAGCCGCAGCGATCACGCCGCTGGGGAGTCTGCATCACCGCCGCGCCTCGCACTTGCCGGATCTCCGCCCTCCATCGCTTCTCTGTTCTCGCCGTGAAGCAGCTGACGTGTTGCCACCATCAAACATGGTGCAACTTAACTTCGGCCAGGAGCGTGCAGATCCGGGACGATCCTGCCGTGACCAGCCGTGACCACCACCGCATGCCCGGAATCAAGCTCGTCTCCGGTATTAAGTCCAAATCTGATTTTTTATTTCCTTAAACCACTTGCAGCTCGACCTCGGCCGTGAGCTGCAGATCCGGGACGACCCTGACGTGAACTCGTCCGGTATCCAGTCCAAATCTGATTTTGGAATTCCAAAATCAGTTATGTTAGAGTATTTTTTATGTTCTAAATTTGAAAATTCTGTTTTATTATCATTTGTGTTTTTGTATTATTTTTGTTTATTTTAGGTCAAATACTGAGCAAGCGGTTTCTATAAAAGTTGGGTAGTTTTTGTTAATGTATTATTCTTTAAGTTTTGTCATTAATTCTGTAATACATAGGGTAGTATTATGTAATATATAGTGTAACTTTTTGTAATACTTTGAATAAATTTTTGGTTTGTATTTTATTCTTCGCAACATTATTCTAGATATATGTAACTCTCATGTTAGACAT
The DNA here is from genome assembly GCA_963921825.1 of Erodium maritimum. Lineage (NCBI taxonomy): Eukaryota > Viridiplantae > Streptophyta > Magnoliopsida > Geraniales > Geraniaceae > Erodium > Erodium maritimum. The sequence goes on along the minus strand of OY997589.1, from coordinate 27,441,293 downwards.
CTATAATATAGTTTTTGTATAACATTAGTGTAGTATTTTGGAACGCGTATATTTCTTGTAAAACAGTACTTATGTAACATTAATGCAGATTTTTGTAATTTTTAGTGTTGACTTCTATAATTTTCATCATCAAATTTTATAACTTTCAGCACAGATTTATGTAACATCAAATGTATAATTATGTAAAAGGTGTATTTATATAACATTCGAAATTTTTTGAATACTCGGTTTAGAAAAATGTAATATCTGATATAAATTTTTTGGAACATTCAATACAAATTATTGTAACATACATAACATTGTGTAACGTATACGAATTTTTGGAAACGATCAAATTATGAAAATTTAAAAAGTATATATTATTGTTTTTTAAATAAGAATTAAAAAATTTAGAGTTGAGCAGTAAAAAAAACTACAGTAATTTTTTTAAGGATCCGAAATTACAAAATTGTCCTTTTGTTGATTTTTCTATTTTATTTGTGGATAATTGAGCCTAAAAATCTGTAGTCATTGGATTCTAAAATTCAATGGTGTAGATTTGGGTAACAAGTAACATAATAAGTGTTGGTAACGCATGAAAGTGCCCCTATATATATATATATATAGGGTAACAATCAAGTACAAACCCTTTTTCGGGTCAGAACGTAGAACTAATATGGGTCATTGATTATCCATATCGGATGGCCACCGAAATTCAGGGGGGGTGATTGATTACGAAATCAATTACAAGATATGCATTAATTAAAAAGATATTAAAAGATATGCATTAAATCTGAGCCATTAATTCTACGATCCAAGGGCCCAGAATGATAGTTCTACGTTCTGACGAAAGATACAAGTTTGTATATATATATATATAGGGGAGCAATCAAGTACAAACCTTATTTCGGGTCAGAACGTAGAACTGATCTACACCATCCAATATAGTAAATCAATGGCCCATATGTTACACGAATTTGGCTAAAAAAAATTTTAACGCGCGAATGTGCAGGGTAAATTGGGAAAATTGTTGTTGAGAATCGCATATGAAAAATAAAAAGGGCTGCGATTTTCGTTTTTTTTTCACCAAGTTTACTATTTTGATCTTTCCCGCTTCGTTTCAACTCCGATTTAATTTTTTCTTGCGCCAATAATTTTCTTTTTCCAAGACCTATCCATCAAGTAGCATATTGAATACGTTTTGAAGCAAGAAAAAAACGATTTACTCAAACAAAAAAAGAGAACGAAATTAATGTATGTTTTGTAATGTTCAGTTGTATGTGTACGCTAAACCTAATGTGTGTTTATGTTGTAAAGTGAAAAGTTATGGGTAGTATACATATAAATGCATTTGCAAAAACATACATTTAAGGTTAGCTTACACATACAAATGAAAATGGTAAAAACATACATTAAGTTTAGCGTACACATACAAATGAAAATGGGGAGAACGTACATTAAGTCTAGCCTACACATATTCAGTTGCGAAATGATAAAAACATACATCAAGTTTAGCCTACACATACAAATGAGAATGACAAGAACATACATTGAGTTTAGCTTCTATAATACATACATTAGGTATATTACCCATAACTTTTCACTTTACAACATAAACATACATTAAGTTTAGCGTACACATACAAATGAAAATGGGGAGAACATACATTAAGTTTAGCCTACACATGTGCAATTGCGAAAACATAAAAAAATACATTAAGTTTAGCTTACACATACAAACGAAAATGACAAGAACATACATTGAGTTTAGCTTCTATAATACATACATTAGGTTTGGTGTACACATACAACTAAAAAAAACATACATTAATTTCGTTTTCTTTTTTTTTTGTTTGAGTAAATCGTATTTTTCTTGCTTCAAAACGTATTCAATATGCTACTTGATAGATAGATCTTGGAAAAAGAAAATTATTGGCGCAAGAAAAAATTAAATCGGAGTTGAAACGAAGCGGGAAAGATCAAAATAGTAAACTTGGTGAAAAAAAGGGTAAAGTCGAAAATACCCTAAAAACGATGGAAAAAACGATTTTGGAATAGAATTATGCGCGTGTGGATTAAATCAGGAATCTAATCTCACCCATCAAAAAAACGATTTCAATGGATAGGATTAGTTTTACGTTCTTACCAATTTGTGAGGTTTGTACCTGATTGTAATCCTATATATATATATAGAGGGGAACAATCCGTTGTAAATAAGTTCTTAAGCTGTAAAATGTAAATAAATCATTACGGTACAGTTGGAGTAAATGAATGGCTCAGATTTTTTCAGCATCACTAATGGTATTTTTGTAATATATATAAACTCTAAATTTATTTTGGGGATTTTACATACGTATAAGGGTGTTTTCGTATTTTAAACACCTAAATTTACCCTACCATTACGCCCATCAAACCTAATTGTGATTTCATTTTCTCTCTCCTGATCAGATCCACTACCGCTTGCTCACTTCTTGTGCTACCATCCAAAATCGTCGGAATCGCCACAAACAAAGCCGCCGGAGCTGCCGCAAACCAAAGCTACCACCTCGACTCCGTCCGGTGAAGAAGGTCTGCCGGACACGGAGGCAACTGGTTCGGCCTGAGAAAACGCAGCCATGTGTTTCTCCACGGAGCCACCTGAAGCCATCGTCAAAATGGTCACGAAATGAGGTATTTCTCATTGTGGGTGTTCGTTGATTTTTCTGTATTACGTTGTTCACTATGGTCTAGTCTGAATGTTTTAGTGTTTCTATATTTCGTGATATGGTCTGAATATTAATCATTCCAGTAAATACTAATTTTTTATTGTTCATATTATATATGCAGCCTGTGCTTTAGTGTTGTGGAAGATCAAAAGCGAATTGTAATTAAATTTAAGGATAGTGTTGTGGCATGATCTTGATTGTCCGGTGAAAAAGATTGATTTGGGTTCATAACAATGGCTAGTTGCTCTGCAACTTTCCCCTATGCTTATGCACTTATGTGTTTGATATTTTGACTATGAGAATATTGGTGGTAATTTTTCTTTGCTACAAGCTTAATGGAAATTGTGTGGTGGGTTATAAAGATGTAAAATTAATTTGGGTTCATGACAGTGTGTAAAGGCAGAATTTGGATGACTTGGATCCAAACTTTCTTGTATGATTGTATTTTTCTCTTCAGTCTTTAAAGGTTTCGTGTCTTGTGTTAGACTTAGTTAGGGTTGGACAAAAGAATTTCTCAGCTCAATGATGATGTTCTGATTTTCTGTGTATTTTATCGTTGATTCAGTTTTAGATAATGAGTTTTAAAATTCTGTTGATTTATTTTAAGGGGTTTTGTAATCTGTTTGACAAAAATAATAACATAATGCTCTGAAAACTGTAATAATGTTCAATAAAAATTGTAATAGTGGTTGTCAAACGCTGTAACATGATTTGTAATCTTTGTTTGATAAAACTGTAAACTGTATCAAAATGGTCTAGATACTGTAATAATGTATGATAAATACCGTAACAAAGTGTATGCACATGTTAAAAAAATACTATTAGCACATTTTGTTTTATTAATTTGTTGTGCTGTGATCGAACTTGTTATTCTATTTTTTTCAACTGTTGTTCTCTGATTTTTTCTTCGTTTTTGAAATTGAGATTGAACCGGAGCTGAAACGTTGTGATTCGGAGGTGTGGTGGGTTGGCTTCGGTGTGGTGTGAGATATGTCGTCATGTCATACTATAAAATCATGTGATTATGACTGTAACAATATCCAATATATACTGTAACAAGGTTATAATGGAACTGTAACATTAAATTATACTGATTTCTATTTGTGTAGATTCTTCTGTAAGGTCGTAATTCGTCAGTCATGTAATATTACTTACAAATTACTGTAATATTGACTATAAAATTTTGGAACATTAACTATAAATTACTGTAATATTGATTACAAAGTATTGTAATATTAGCTATAAATTACTGTAATATTGACTACAAATTATTGTAATAAATTATTTGTAATACTGACTACAAATTATTGTAATATTTGATTACAAAATACTGTTATATTAGTTATAAATTACTGTAATATTGACTACAAATTACTGTAATAAATTATTTGTAATATTAAAAAGTTAAACATTTATAAAAAATTGTACCAAAAATAAAATATTAAAAAAATAATATTTTCGAATAAAATAAAATATTTAAAAAAATAATATTTTCGAATTTATTTAAAAAAATTAGATTTTTTAACCGTAAAAAATCAAATTACAGTAATAAAATCAAATTTACTCATTTCATATAAAATGTCCTTACTCCTCGAAAAGACGCAGCCGGCCTATTCTCTCTCTAGGGTTTCTCTCTAGGGTTGTACGGTTTTGCGATTTCAGCCGCCTTCCATGGAGTTTTCGAAGACGATGGCGAGCGGCGAAGACGGCGATGCAGACAGTGTCCACTGGGGGCCGTGCCTGGCGGAGTCGGGTGAACGGGGAGTGTCCCCGGTGATGGGTGATGACTTCGGTCATGGCTGGGTGGAACCGGAGGAGGAGATGGAGCAGGAGTCTGAGCCTGCGGCGGAGGAGTCGCCGGTGGAGGATGTCAGTCCGGTGGTATCGACTGGGCTGTGGTCGGAGAGGGCTTCGGGACAACCGGATATGCTCTTCTCGGCCTTACCAGCAGAGGATGAGGGCTGGGTGGTGGGGGTCGGATCCGTTCCAGGCCGCCCACCCTCCGCCGCACGGCGGCGAAGGGTCCCAGGCCGAGAAGGATGGGCTCTGGTGTCGGGCGATGCGGAGTGGCTCGGAAAGGTGGGGCGGCAGGTGGGGAGGTGGAGCACGGCGAGGAGGGCACTCCGGTGGTGAAGCACGGCGAGGAGGGCACTCCGGTGGTGATTTCTTCGGACTCGGTGTCTGGGACGGATGGGAGGACGGGATTGCCGGAATCGGAGACGGAACTGGTGGCGAGGGAGGTGCCGGAGGAGGTGACTTGGCGGCGAAGAAAGGGGAAGGAACCTATGGCGGCAAGGGTTTCGCCAACTCGGACTAGGGAGGCTGCGGGCTTGGGCCGGGGCTTCATGTCTGATGCCCGTAGGGCTGGTCAATCTGGGGCTGGGCTGGGCCCTCATCCGGGCTGGACCCGTGGAGGCGAGGGTGATGTGGCGAAGTGGGCTTCCCGATATGGAGCGGGTCGAGGAGCACAAGGTGGTCCGGATCCTACGGTCGGGGCGGGTCCGAGGGTCGGGCCAGGTCAAGTACCTGGGAGTGACCCGTGGCTAGCGGGTCGGCGGGATCAGGCGAATCCGGTCTTCAGGGGGGGTCCATCGGTGGGTAATGGATCTGATAAGGGAGACCAATTGGCACTGGACCGGCAGATGGGGGCCATGCGGATCAGGGAAGTCGTGGTACCAGTTCAGGAGGTTACTGGTAGGGGGAGCTTATATAAGTACGCATTGGCAGCCAAGGTCCTGACTTCCAGGAAAGTCTTCTGGAAGTCAGTGGTGGCAAGGATGGAGGACGCCTGGGGTATGAAGGTCGAGGCGAAACCATTGGAAGGGGGGCTGGTCGCGTTTTTCTTCAGGACGACTAAGGAAAGGGAAAGAGTTCTTTTGGGGGAACCCTGGTCGTTTTGGGACTCTCTGGTCCTGTTTACGGATCTGAGAGCGCATATGCAGGTGAGTGATCTGCAATTCCACCATTTCTCGGTCTGGGCGCGAGTGGCCAACCTACCAGTTGGGGCATGGACGAGAGATGTGGGATTTAGAGTTGGCAATGCATTGGGCGTCTGCCAAGGCGTAGATGTGGACAAGGATGGGCTATGTTGGGGAGACTTGATGAAGGTCCGAATTAGAGCGGATATCAGGATCCCCCTGCAGAGTCAGCTATGGTTCAGACTCTCCGTCTCTCAGGTACGGACACGTTTGATTATTTCATATGAGCATTTACCTGAACATTGCTTCGGTTGTTGTTGCGCGGGTCACCTCTTCCCGGTCTGTCCGGTCGTTGGAGGCTCTAGGGGAGTATCCCTGAGGGCACCAGAGGACCCGAGGTCGGCTATCAAGAAGGCGAAGCACGGGAAGGCTACCCCAGGAACAAACTGGACTTACTTAGGGGGGTCGGACAGAGGTGGACGATCTAAAGAGACCCCACGAACACCAGTGAGGAAGGAGGGCCTGGGGTGGTGGGATCATCGGAAAGCTGGAGTTGGGGAGGATCGGGAAGAATGGGTGCCGAGGGATCTGGCACCGTCACTGTCTGGGAATAAGAGACTAGTGCGGGAGGAGGAGCCGGATGAGGAAGAAGACTCGGCGGCGTCAAATGAGGTATCACCTACAGCGGCGGGGGGCTCCAAGCACCCTCGCCTCCAGGAATGAGTCCGGCAGGGGGCAGGGAGGGTTTGGTCGGCTGTACCTTCTCCCTGGTGTATAGGTGGCATTGATACCACCAACAGCTGATGTGTTACTCCCCTACCACTTCGGGGTCAGCATTCCCGCATTCAGGAGCCCTACCATTATCAAGCAAGGGAGGACGTCGCACACTAATATACCGGGGGAGTAGCTGGTCCACCGTTGTTCGTTTATCCTCTGATATGCTCGGTCAGTCTCTTTTGGTTGGGGTATACTGTATCGGTATCCCCGGATGCTACCGTAGTCCTACACCCCCGACCGCAATTATGCTACAGAGCATGTTTAAGTTTTCTGCACTTGTCTTTCCAATTATTCTAGTTTGGATTATGTACGGTGATCGCCTTATGGGGGTCACCAAGTTATTTTACATTAATGAATATCTCCATTTCCTCTAATATATATATATATATAATGTCCTTAATAGATTTAAAGTTACATATATTTACATTTATACCATTAATGACTATTTTAATCTCATCCTTCTATCTAATCTAATCAATGATTACAATCTATTTACATTTTACAACATAAGCTTCATTTACAACCACTACTGCAAATAAGTACTTGGGTGACGGATTGGATCCGTCACCCAAGTTCTTAGGTGACGGATGCATCCGTCGGCCAAGGTCCGTCGGCTAAGATCCGTCGGTAGGGTAAAAACTTAGGTGACGGATGCGTACATCCGTCGGTATTAATATATGTTTTTAATTTTTTTAGTTTTATTGATTAATTTTTTAGTAATATATGTTGTTAGATTTTTAGTTTAATTAATTCATTTGAACGTAGGTCCAAACCAACAACCGTCCAATCCAACAACCGTTCAATTTCGGCCACCAACTTTCAAACCCTACCGCACAACCCCGACATCAACTATTACGGGTACCCTGGTAATAGTGAGTACCACCAACAACATGTTGGTGTCAACAGTGGGAATCAGATGTCCTCCACGTCTTCCTCTGTTGACCCACGAGGTGGACAACAAAAGAAGGTGGTCGCAGACAGACGCACCAGATGGCACCCCGAGGTGGAAAAGCTCCTGATCAAAGCGTGGCTCCGCACAACCAAAGACCCCATCAAGGAAAACTCCCAAGCCGCCACCATGTTATGGGGCACTATGACGAAAAGGTTCGTTAAAGACGGGAAATTCAAGCCCGAAGAATGGACGTGGCAATCCGTCAAGAGTCATTGGAACCTAAATGCTCTTAGAGTTCGGAGGTGGATCACGCTTATAAGGAAGGAGAAGGAGGAGAAGCATATTGGCTGGGACAAAACAAAGTACAGGGAGCGGGTACTCAAACTCTTTTGAGTAACGTGACGACCTAACGAATCGAAGAAATTCACTAGCTTTCATTGGATTGAGCCGTTGGAACACGATGATAAGTTCTAGGTAGAGGAAGGCACGGTTGGGACTCAACAACGACGGTTCAACGAGGGCGGTAGTTAGAGCACAGGCCCACCCCATTCACTTCCCACCGATAATGACAATGTTACAGCTCTCGGTGGTGAGTCCGACGTTGGGGGGGTCCAATGATCCGACCGAGGACTCAAGTGTCCCAATTGGCCCAAGTGCACCAATTGCTCCAATTGCCACTCCTCGTGAACATGAGTGGCAACAAGTCCGCGAAGAGGAAGGGGGAAGGGAATCATAGACCGAGCAACTGCCATCACCCAAATGGACAACGCAAGGTGCGAGAAAGCCAAGCTTGTGTGTGCTCTCGACGAGAAAATTAAGTCATACTTGACCAAAATTGAAGAAATGGAGAGCATGGACGTGGAGGAGTTGACCGACGAGCAACAGGTCATGCGCGCAAAAAGGTTGTCTGTATACAGCGCACAAATTGACAAGCTCCATAAGCAAATTGACGACCTCTAAACTTAAAATTGTAATTTTTATTACGAATGAATGTATTATTTGGGGAGTAATGAAATTTGAAGTTTAATTATACATTTTGGTTAATTAATTTTATTTTATTAATTAATTTTGCATTTTAATTAATTTATTTATTTATTAATTAATTTTATCAAAAAAAAATCAAATTTATTTAGTATTCAACAAAAGAGTAATTAATTATCCAGTCAGCATGCACTCAGCATTTTTACAAACCATGATCCCCATACATGAACCCCTTGATGTGGTGCTATTTTAGTTTCAGAGATTCGCATCACAGTTTATCCTAGTCACCACATGAATCCCAAATCTTGATCCCCTAAATATGAGTCCCTTGATGTTCATGCTCTTATGGATGTTTTGGTTGAGCCTGTCCTAGTTTCTGGATAAAAAACTGTACGGAAGTTTAACGGCTACTTGATTAAAAAAATGTATTATTTAAATGAAAAATATCTAGAAGATCTAAACATTCACCCTTTAGTTTCACGCTATCAACACCACTTAAAAAAATATTCTTGATAATTTTTTGCATCAAATCCATTCGAATGACTAAGAAGATTACGAAATTCACGGTTAATGCATGTCATATTGTAGAGAAGTGTAATGAATACCTTGTCGTGCTTGGATACGATGGTTGACGCGCATCACAATAACATAAATACATATAGATAGAGGTTTCGAGGAAGAAGAGCCGCGTCTTATGACCGATTACTTCTAACCCGCGGTGTACAAGGATAAATAATTTTGTTTTGAGTTTTGAATGATTGGAAGACCATGTTTCTTCATATTATGCGAAGCTTAATGGACCATAACAAGTACTGTCTTCAAGTTCCGGATGCCTACGATAAGTCCAACTTTTCTTCCTACCAAAAATACATGGAAACTATTTGATTGCTTTATTATGGATCCGCATCTTGTTATATTGATGAATACTTACGAATGAGATAAAACACTTTGGGGTTCTTAAGAATGTATTGCCAAGACATCATCAATGTATTTGGTTACACCTATCTACGAAGGTCGGACGAGGGGATGTACACGACATATTACGTGTAAATGCAATACGTGGTTTCTTCGGATACTAGAGAGTCTTGACTGCATGCATTGAAAGTGTATGAATTGTTTGGTAACATGGAAAAGGCAATTTCAACACGAGGATCATTACAGACTGATTATTGTGTTTGAAGTTGTTGCATCACAAGACACTTGGATATATGACACATGTTTTTTTTGTCACGAGCCCGAACAACGACATCAACGCATTCTCATTTTTATCACCAATTGAAGTGAACTAATCCAACCCTTTGAACTAAAGGAGAAGGACAAGGGATATAAAAATCACTTCAAGAGAACAAACAAATACAGAATATTTTAATAATGAAATCTCAAACAACCAAAAAAGGGTCTAACAGTTTCTATACCCAGATTTCACAAACATGAAACAAACAAGATTTTTTTGAACCAAAAATAGGGTGTAATAGTCTTATACCCATATTTGACATTAATTAAGCAGGCCAAACACCACAACAATAATCCTAAACTGAAGCCCAAGATACAGCACAACAAGTGACGACTAAACTAGACTGCTTACCTCAAGACCGTACCCATCCTAGAAGCCAGACAAACGATGAGCCGTAGATACACGTGCAACCACAAACGATGAACCCCCTCAGAATCACTATTCCTTAGAAGCTCCAAACTCCCAAAATCGTCGAGATCATAAGTCGAGGACCAACCCCCAAAAATGAAAAAAAAACATGCCAATTCCACCGAAGGCAAATAAGACGTCCGAGTACAAAGAAAAAGTAATTTAAAACAAGATTTGACCGAGAAAAGCCAAAGAACACAAGATCTGCCTCCATCAGATCTGCATCCCTCACAAACAAAAGGGTCAAAACCCTCAGTTACCACCACAGGCAAACATCGTGTGGTGATCCGAAATGAAGAGAGCCAACTTCGTCAGAATCCTAGATCTAAGGCCCGAGCAGGCCGGAAAGAGAGAAAACGAAACCAATTTTGGATCAACTAACCTTAATCGGTGAAAAGGGGGAGAAGACGATGTCAGACTCCAAAGAGAAGGCATGGGAAAGCAGAATCAAGAGGCCCCACTGACCACAAAACACTAGGAACCAGTTATGAGAGAGAGAATGCCACCGGAGGGCCACAACACCGCTGTCGACAGGGTAGATCTAGTGTTAGGACCCAAATAGGGAGAGAATTTTTTTTATAGAGAGAGGTGTGTTGAAAGGTCGTGTATATGATAACTAGTAACATCAAAGTACTCAATCAATCAATATTGTTCACGGAAGCTACCCAAGGTAATCAACCATGAGAGCGCTACACGATGAACGATGACGAGTACACTACTCTTTATTACTGAATTAATGGTATTTATCCACCATGGGAGTACATTTGTGAAACAATGTTCCTACCACATCTTCCTAAACACAAATTATTTTCTAAACATTAAGAGGAAGGAAAGAAGGATATTGAATGAGTATTTTTGTTAAGGGTGAGAACGGTTCAGGTAATCGGATCAAAGCTCTATTTGTTACTCCAAACGGAACTCTTCGATTGCCAAGAAATGCTAATCGGACCCTACACCCTACCCTTAATTTCTATCCTTTCCATTTATGATTCGATTTATTGTTTTACTCGATCCAGGCCTAAACATTCTAATTTATCAATTTTCTGACTATCTCATATTCTTATATCTGCAAATTTGATTTTCAATCAAGTTTTTAGATTATTCAATTTTTGTCTTTTCCAAATTTCAACATTGCACTCATTTGATTTGATTTTATTTATTAATAATAGGAACTACTTGTAGAATAATATAAATTTATAGAACATAATTAAATGATACAAAAACATACATTCCAAATTTATATAAACTGCAATAAATGTATTTACAAGTTTTTTTTAGAATAAGGAATAGTTGTATTAATATAAAACCAAAGTCATTACAACGGCCATAGCTCGTGACGTGATAATGATCCAATAACCCTTAGTCAAAGGAACCGCTCCGATAGAAACGGTTCTGGTAACCAGTAAACATAATTAAAACAGGAAATGAAACCAAAACTAGAACAGAATTAAAATCCAAAAGTTCCAAACTGCCTAGAATCGCTCCATGTAGTGCCTAAACGCTACTTGGTCCCTATTTTCCAATGACTTATTTCGTAGTGTGAGCAACCGAACTTGAACTTGACAATCTGAGTGGGAGGTACGACTCGAATTAGGGACCATTCCCCGAGTAGGTCCCTCGAGCCCGAGATACCGAACATCCTTCTTGGCGGGGATGCTTCCCAGCCCTCGTTTGATCCTCCCACAGTTCCCCCGTTGTATCCCTCTTATGGCGATACGGGCCTTGCAACTTCTTAGATGGGACATACCCAATGAGACTATCTCTGAAGACCTAGGGAGCCCTATCTCTGATAACTGACTAGGGCCTCGATGGTACTACATCACCCTAGAGCGACCCTTAAACCTGAGAACCGGGTTAGGTACCGTGTCCGGGGTTACCCAGGGTTCCTTCCCTCGAGGCGACCTAGTATTAAGTAGCGTGTCTAAGGCCAATGTTGCAAACTCTAGCGGTGGTGGAGGCGCTTCCTTTCCCCAATCTGTGGCGTACCATTTGTCCACCTTGGCGGACTTGAACTCCAGGATCAACTCATCAAAATGGGGCTTCAGTGGCACCACCTAGTCACAATCTCGGACCATATAACCGAATCTCCCGTAGTTGAAACAGAATTTTTGGAGGTAGTTCTATGGATAATCTGACAAATATGTTTAGGAGGTTTATAATGTCCTAGGGGTTGTGATGAATTCTCCTGACATGATCTTGAGTTTTGCTTCGTATATAGAATGTTTTCAACATTTAGTTTACTTCGCTTGAGATTATGATTGCAAAATGAATTGGACAGATAGAGGTATAGATACATGTACTTTATATTATACTTTTATTGTTTACCCATAGAAATTCAATTTCTGCCACTCACAATATGAGTCTTTCTTTTGTAGGATCACTTCAGATGATGGCAACAAATGGCTATAAATCTCAAATAGTTCGGTGCGTATGTGAGCTACTATTTTGATGGAGATATATATTTTTTAATCTTTTGTATGATATATGGCTTATATGTAGCAACACGCATAAGGAGTGAAATTGAGAATGTTTAATTATATTCTTTTTCTTACACTTGACATTTTGTGTATAATTTTTTGCCTTTGGCCCTCGGCTCAGACCGTTTGGGCCCTATCCAGTTTATAGGTTCTGATCCTCTCCCGTTACTCTCTACTGGATTGGTTTACGTTGGTTTTTGCGTTACCAGATATGGAGCCGAAATGTATGATAGCCATGACCTTATGATAATTATGGAAAGCCAGTAATGGAATTGTTCGGGATCAGGTTCCCCCCCCCCCCCCCAAGAGTATTATAGCCACGGTACTGAGTAATTAGCACAGCTGGATTGAGGCACACACGGGGAAGGAAATGCTACAGATATCCTTCCGGAGCAGACATGTTGTTTGGATCCTTCTTCCTCCGACGTGGGTCACAATTGTTAGTCTTAGTGCCCGTAGTTCAATCCTAAATGTCCAAATGTATATGTCATCGTTAGCAATAAAATTAAAGCGGCTTTATATTACTTATGTGTTGGAGTAATATATCGATGTGTGCTCTGATCTATGCCCACCATGCGAATAGAACCATAGATCGAGATAGATCACACTCGATGGGTCCCTAGTCAACAAAGCTTCACTAGAAGCGACTAGTATGAAAGATGGCTCTTTATGGCTTACGTTCTGTTAGTCATTGGAATGGGATTCCGGAGTCTGATCATAGATATCATGTGGGACATGATATTGGACGACCCGCCCTGAATATGTGCCATAGATTAAGTCATGAACATATTCAGTGTTGTAGCTTGTCATGTATCCTTAGACCAAGGAGTCTTTGTGATCGCTATGTAGTCAACAACTGAGTTTGACCTGAGCCTAACGTTGTCCGTAACAGGGCTTCCATAACGGCCAGGATTGGCTTGGGGACGGGCTACATGAGTGACACGAAAGACGGCTAAGGGATTTATCCCTCATACTAAGGTATGGGAAAGATATCGGTTCTCGGCCACTTGATCGAGAGTGACTGGAAGAATAGCATGGCCATGCACATGATACTGGGTATCATATTTTCAGTCATCTCACATATCAAGGAACGGTGATTGAGAATAATAAGGATGACGGCTCTATGCCTTATCTCAATCAGGATATCGGAGATAAAAGGATAATGACAGGGACGACGGAAAGGTTAGAATCGACAGGGTCGATTCGTTATGTAGTGTCAGGCAATACTAAAGTCTCGTTAGTTGCCACTTAAATAGGATCAAGTAAAATGGGATTTTACGTTGATCTATTGACATGCATAAACCTAAGGGTCACACCGGAAGATGAAACTCATTGACACATTTATGGAGAATGGCCAAAAGGGAGTTGTCTCGGGACATGACCAAAACTGGGTTTTTGGTCATGTGCCCGTAAGTGAATAGGACTTCATAGATCGAGACAAGGCTTGGAGTCTTGGGATTGATCGCGTCGGATAATGTTGGACATTTCCGGTATGGAAGGCATGGAGGCGATGAGCGAATCACGGGACCTCGTTGGAAATGGCCACGGGCCATGTTCCAAGAGGCCCATGCAACCAAGGCCCATGCAACTAATTAATCAAGTCTTGATTAATTAGTACTAAGTAAGTAAGACAAGGATTAAGGTGTTGGTGATTCACCACCTAACCCAATCTTGTCTTGCCATACTTTGTCCTATTTACACCTTACTTGACACCATACTTGTCCCATGCCTTTAGTTGGACAAGTATGGGTTTTGTTATGTTTAAGTCATCTTTTTTCAACATAACAAACACAAGACAAGAATAGGAAACACATTTTCTCTCCCTCTTCCATGGCCATTTCGGGTTTGGCTAGTTTCCACCTCCATTTTTGTGTTCTTGAGTCCTCAAAGAGAAGAACTACGTGGCTTTGATTCCCATGTGGATACGTAGGCGTCTTGGAGACTCAAGCCAATCATTCGTTACCCGGTGTTCTTGTTTTGGTAAGAACTAGTGCTGAATTTTTCTCTTGTGAATCCATTCTTTGTTAGTTGTTTCATGGTTTTAATCGTCTCTTGGTTTTCCTTGATTTTCCGCTGCGAGTTGGTTCATCTCCAACCCTACCTCGAGACCCAACAGTGGTATCAGAGTCGTGCTACCTTTGGGATTCACAAGACGGTGTTCAAAGTTTCGGTTTTGCTTGAAAGTTTCGTTTTTGGCATGTTGTTTTGCTAAATTGTTTGATAACATGTTTTAAATTATTGTTTATGGATTTAATGCATGTAAAATGAATTTTTGAAAATTATTTCAAATATGGAAATTTTGAATTTTTTTTTGATTTTTCGGGTCTCGGGAGCGGGACTCTCGGGGAGCCGAAACCGGGACCGAACGGGGCTCCGTTGGACGGAGCTAGGACAAGCATGACCATTGGATGGTTGATATGCCAAGGCTAAACCGTTTTGTTATTTATGACGAGTTTGGAACCGTCATGACGAACTCGAAGATCAAATGTTCAAAAGTTTCATTTTTGAACGGTTTCGATAAACCGAGCATCAAAAAATTTCGAAACTTGGCTATTAAATAAAACCGGAAAATCACATGATGTTTGATAACATTCTTGTTTGATAACACGATGTGTGATGTGATGTTGGCATGGTGTACATAATAGCCCCGAGCTCAATTTAATTATTTATCGCTTTTCACGGCCTGCGAGCCGTTAGAGTTAACGTGTAATTATTCTTTCAAAGTGTGGTCGTCGAACCACTTGTTTGTAATATTTATTTATTCCCGACCTGCGAGTCGTGTATTAAATTGTAATATTTTACTCAAGACGAAGAAAGGGCGAAAAGGTCATTTGGTGGCTTTTCGGGTGTTGGCATCGGCTTGGAGTCGGTGGAGCTCAAGAAGCTAGTGGGAGTTAGTTTAGGGGGCTATTATGTGCACATTTATCGCTTTATGCTTGGTTTAGTTTATGCATGATTAATTCTATGTGTTTTAGAATTGCATGCTTAACTTTATTTACCGAGCATATCACCTCACATGCAAAGATAAAATTGGAATTTTAATCCTTGTGTGTGAACCCTTAGAACCGTCATTGCATTGGATGTAGTTGACGGGTTCAAAGGAAGAATTACATTGGATGTAATTTGAGGCATCATTGCATTTGGAATGTAGTTGATGTACCCATCGCATCTAGGATGTGCCAAAGTTTTGAACACAACTGGACAAGTAAAAGCGGGTCATGTCCGATACCTCCCAATCATCAACACCTTACTACCTCCCCGTCCTATGGTTGTCGTGCGCATTAGCGGAGCATCCATGGGGAAGCGGGGTAGTAGGTTTGGACGACATATGTGGGTGTCGTGCGCATTAGCGGAGCACCTACATAGTGACGGGCCATAGTTGAAAATTGGTGGACCCGACTACGATTCTCGGCCTAAGGTTGAGCTAGGGTAACAGATAGGGTAAGTCGTGTACATAAGTACATACCCTAGCCAAGAGTCACATTGGATGTGATTGGATGGAGTCCTACCTACATAGCTCGATTAAGTGGTGAGCATTAGTTCAGCTTAATCGAGTGAATCAAGGATCTTGGTTTCAGATTCTAAAGGTTTAGAATTGATTGTTGGTGTTTAAGCTTGATCTTCATAAAATTTATTCAGTTTACTGATTGAATTTTATCTGTTGTAGATCAAATGGAAAATTCAACGAACATTAATAGTTTGTCATTAAAAACCATTCTTGACAGGGTCAACCTAAATGGGACAAACTATTTGGACTGGTATAGAATTTTGAGGATAGTCCTCAAGTCTGAACGCAAAGAATATGTCCTTGACAAGGCTGTCTCTAAGACCATATCAGAGTTACATGAAGTGTCATCAGCTGCTGAGAAGAATATCTCAGGGATCTGGGATCCAAGGATATTCTGATGGTCAACAAGGGAATTGGAAGTGGCAAGGGCTGGGCCCATGCGCACTTGGCAGGAAAGATGAGACACCTGAGAATGTCTGCTTCTACTGCCAACAGCCTGGTCATTTGAACCGGGATTACAGGAAGTTCACGGCTGATCTGAAGAAGGGCAGTGGGATTGCGCCTTCATCAAATAGCCTGGATGATCTGAAGAAGGGCAGTAGGACTGCGCCTTCATCAGGAAACCTGGATGATCTAAGGAAGGGCAGTGGGATCGTGCCTTCATTCGGTATTAACTCTATAGAGCTACATCTCTCTACTTCCAAAGATTCATGGGTATTAGATACCATGACTGAATCTCACACATGCACTAATATATGGTGGCTGAAAGTAGGAGAGATTTGGAAAGCACGAAATGGACCTCAGAGTTGTGGCAACTGCTGTAGGATCCATGAGTCTTGCTTTGCCAAGAGGCCTTGTCTTAGTATTGTATAATGTATATTGCATACCTACTTTTAGTAGGAATATTATATCTGTATCCGTGTTTGACAAGGAAGGATATAATGTTAATATTGGAAATGGAGTTTTCAATGTTCTATGCAATGATATGTTTTATACCAGTACTGACATGGTTGGAGGATTGTACATATTAGATATGGGTAACAATACCTCAAGTTCTATATATTCCGTTAATACCAAGAGGTCTAAATCCAACGATTTAAACCTAACTTTGTTATGGTACTGTCATTTGGGTCGCATAAATAAGAAGCGCCTATCAGCACTTCAGAAGTGCGGTCTTTCAGGTTCATTCGAATTCCATTCGATCGATAGGTGCAAGGTTTGTTTGATGGGCAAAATGACTAAAGTGCCCTTTATCGATCGCGATGAAAGGGCGGGTGAATTATTGGGGCTGATACATTCGAATGTGTGTAGACCAATAAGTTCACTTGCCAGGAGGGGTTTTAGCTACTTTATCACATTTACTGATGATTACAGTAAATATGGTTATGTCTATTCGGTGAGACATAAGTCTGAAGCTTTTGATAAATTCAAAGAGTTTAAGACTATAGTAGAAAACCAGCTCGACAAAGGTATTAAGGCACTTCGATTGGATCGAGGTGGAAAATACTTGACCACAGAGTTATTAGATCATCTAAAAGAGAATGGGATCCTTTTGGAATGGACTCCTCCTAGGTCACTGTAGTTGAAAGGTGTAGCCAAACGGAGAAATCGGACATTGTTAGACAATGGTCTGTTCCATGATTAGTTGGACTGATCTCCCAATCTCTTTTAGGGGTTTTGCTCTAGAGACGACCGCATTCATAGTGAATCGGGCTTCGACGAATGGTGTGGAAGGGACACCATTTTAAAAATGGTACGGGATGATGCCCGCTTTGTCCTTCCTAAAGATTTGTGGTTGCGAGGCTTATGTGAAACATTTGGTTTCGACTAAGCTCGAACCAAGATCTGAGATATGCACCTTCGTGTGGTATCCCAAAGCAACAAGGGGATACTATTTCTACAATCCCAGTGAGAACATGGTGTTCGTCGCTTGGGGTGGGGTCTTTATGGAAAAGAAGTTTTGTTTCCAAAGACGTCATTGGGAGGACTGTGCATCTCGAAGAAATTCAGGATGGTACATATCTGTCTAAACCAATTGGCAACCCAGTAGAAAGGAGCCAGAGATTGTCGTAGAGTAAGAACCAATTCCTGTTACAATTCTGGAAGGTCCAAGGCGATTTGAAAGGATCAATCTTCCACCTCCAAGATATGGTATCCGGAGGTGACAATGAAGTCATGGTGGATCACGATGATCCAGCCACCTTTCAGGAAGTCGTGGATGGGCCCAACTCCGAGTTATGGCTGGGAGCCATGAGGGAGGAAATGCAATCCATGTCGGACAACCGAGTCTGGGAACCGGTTGATCATATCAATGGTGTGAGGACCATAGGATGCAAATGGATCTTCAAGGTGAAGATGGACATGGACGGCAACCCTCTGACATACAAAGCTCAACTGGTGGCGAAAGGTTATAGGCAGATCCAATGGATTGACTATGAGGAAACCTTCTCCTTAGTGGCTATGGTCAAAATCGATCCAAATTCTTCTTGACATAACTACGTATCATAATTACGAGATATGGCAAGTGGATGTCAAAACCGCTTTCCTAAATGGAAATTTGACTGAGTACGTTTGTATGTCTCGGCCCAAAGGTTTTGACGATCCGAAGAATAAAGGAAAGATTTATAAGTTGTTGAAATCCATTTATGGATTGAAACGAACTTCTCGGAGTTGGATCCTTCGTTTTGATGAAGCTGTAATTGGATTTGGCTTAATCAAGAACGAGGATGAATCTTACGTTTATAAGAAGGCTAGTGGGAGCAATATTACCTTTCTGGTTCTCATTGAAAACGACATCCCAACCTTGCACGAGACTAAAGCTTGGTTGAGGAAGTGTTTTTCAATAAAGGACTTAGGTGATGCTTCTCATATCTTAAGGATTAAGATATGTAGAGATCGCACCAAGAGGGTCTTGGATTTAAGTCAGGGAACCTATGTGAACAAGGCATTGAGTAGGTTCTTAATACTCGATTCAAAGAAAGGACTCTTACCCACTAGTCATGGCATTCATCTCAGAAAGACTCAGTGTCCTAAGACACCTGATGAGCTGAAAAGGATGATGAGAATCCTATGCGCCTGGGGGCAGGATCGATCATATATGCCATGACATGTATGAGACCAGACGTCTCGTAAGCCTTATGTTGTACCAGTAGACATCATTCTAACCCGGGGGAAAGATGATGCTGAACTAGTCGTCGAAGGATGAGTAGACGCTAGTTTTCCAAGACAGATCCAGATGACTTTAGAAGTCAATCAGGATATGTGTTTACGCTGAATGGCAGAGCTTTAGCTGGGAAAGCGTAAAGCAAGATACCATTGCCGAATCTACGACAGAGGCCAAGTACATGGATGCTGCAGAGGCAGCTAAGGAGGCTATGTGGATTTGGAAATTCATGGCAGGGCTGGGTGTAATTAAAAACCCATCCAGTCCGGTGAATCCATTTTGTGACAACACAAGGGTCATTGCGCAAGCTAAAAGCCTAGATCGCATAACAAATCCAAACATGTACTGCGACGTATCCACCTCATCAGATAAATACTGAACTGAGGTGAAGTGAAGATAACCGATATTGCAACAGATGATAACATAGCCAACCCTTTGACTAAGGCAGTGTCACTGCCTGAACATGTTAGACATGTAAAGTCGATGGGGACATATTGGAGTTTAGATTGGAACTAGGGCAAGTGGGAGATTGTTAGTCTTAGTGCCCGTAGTTCAATCCTAAATGTCCAAATGTATATGTCATCGTTAGCAATAAAATTAAAGCGGCTTTATATTACTTATGTGTTGGAGTAATATATCGATGTGTGCTCTGATCTATGCCCACCATGCGAATAGAACCATAGATCGAGATAGATCACACTCGATGGGTCCCTAGTCAACAAAGCTTCACTAGAAGCGACTAGTATGAAAGATGGCTCTTTATGGCTTACGTTCTGTTAGTCATTGGAATGAGATTCCGGAGTCTGATCATAGATATCATGTGGGACATGATATTGGACGACCCGCCCTGAATATGTGCCATAGATTAAGTCATGAACATATTCAGTGTTGTAGCTTGTCATGTATCCTTAGACCAAGGAGTCTTTGTGATCGCTATGTAGTCAACAACTGAGTTTGACCTGAGCCTAACGTTGTCCGTAACAGGGCTTCCATAACGGCCAGGATTGGCTTGGGGACGGGCTACATGAGTGACACGAAAGACGGCTAAGGGATTTATCCCTCATACTAAGGTATGGGAAATATATCGGTTCTCGGCCACTTGATCGAGAGTGACTGGAAGAATAGCATGGCCATGCACATGATACTGGGTATCATATTTTCAGTCATCTCACATATCAAGGAACGGTGATTGAGAATAATAAGGATGACGGCTCTATGCCTTATCTCAATCAGGATATCGGAGATAAAAGGATAATGACAGGGACGACGGAAAGGTTAGAATCGACAGGGTCGATTCGTTATGTAGTGTCAGGCAATACTAAAGTCTCGTTAGTTGCCACTTAAATAGGATCAAGTAAAATGGGATTTTACGTTGATCTATTGACATGCATAAACCTAAGGGTCACACCGGAGGATGAAACTCATTAACACATTTATGGAGAATGGCCAAAAGGGAGTTGTCTCGGGACATGACCAAAACTGGGTTTTGGGTCATGTGCCCGTAAGTGAATAGGACTTCACAGATCGAGACAAGGCTTGGAGTCTTGGGATTGATCGCGTCGGATAATGTTGGACATTTCCGGTATGGAAGGCATGGAGGCGATGAGCGAATCACGGGACCTAGTTGGAAATGGCCACGGGCCATGTTCCAAGAGGCCCATGCAACCAAGGCCCATGGAACTAATTAATCAAGTCTTGATTAATTAGTACTAAGTAAGCAAGACAAGGATTAAGGTGTTGGTGATTCACCACCTAACCCAATCTTGTCTTGCCATACTTTGTCCTATTTACACCTTACTTGACACCATACTTGTCCCATGCCTTTAGTTGGACAAGTATGGGATTTTTTATGTTTAAGTCATCTTTTTTCAACATAACAAACACAAGACAAGAATAGGAAACACATTTTCTCTCCCTCTTCCATGGCCATTTCGGGTTTGGCTAGTTTCCACCTCCATGTTTGTGTTCTTGAGTCCTCAAAGAGAAGAACTACGTGGCTTTGATTCCCATGTGGATACGTAGGCGTCTTGGAGACTCAAGCCAATCATTCGTTAACCGGTGTTCTTGTTTTGGTAAGAACTAGTGCTGAATTTTTCTCTTGTTAATCCATTCTTTGTTAGTTGTTTCATGGTTTTAATTGTCTCTTGGTTTTCATTGATTTTCCGCTGCGAGTTGGTTCATCTCCAACCCTACCTCGAGACCCAACAACAATCAACGTGGATGTTGCTACTTTCATTAATTATGGTCAGATCGGATGAGGATGGATTTGCAGGTCGGATCAGGGACAAGTGATAGATGGTTGTAGTGGTACGGGTCAGGGCCAGCTAGGGACTAAGTCCGCAGATGCACAAGCAATTTGGCAGGTCCTCCAGTGGGTGAGGGACCAGCCCCAAACAAGGGTGATTGTTCGTAGTGATGCACAATATGTGGTGCATTTGATTCAGGGGGAACATTAGGTTTTCTCTCCATTAGGTCGATTAGTTGATGATTGTCGGTCTATGTTAGCTTTTCTCGAGGATGTTAAACTCGAGTATATCTCTAGGACAGCGAACGGGGCAGCCCACTAGCTAGCTCGGAAGACCCATTTTGTGTTTGCCCAGTCGTGGTCCAGTTTTCAAATCCCGAATGCACTTAGTTGTATTTTGAACCAGTTCAGATAAATACATCTTTTTCTTATTTCAAAAAAAAAATGGTGTGTTACTACAAAATAAAAGTCAAATAGAGATGTCCAACTGTTCATAATATTATCCCTATTTTATATAGGGCTATTTTCACCTCAGTACCCTAACTATGTGTTTATCATCACCTCAATACCCTAACTTTCATTTGTGGCACCTCAATACACTAGAATGCCATTTTGTTTCACTTTCATACATACCGTCAACTTTCCATCCAAGACACTTAAAAAGTCCAAAATACCCCTCACTAATGCTCAAATTTTCAAAACCATGCCATTTAGTTTTTAAAAAAAATTATTTAAAAAAATCAATATTTAGTTTAAAAAATAAAAAAAAAAACAGTTTTTATTTTTAAAAATCAGATTTTTTTTTTGAAAAATCAGTTTTTATTTTAAAAAAAACAATTTTATTAACTAAATTCATTTTTTATTTTTAAAAATCATATTTTTTTTAATAATAAAATCAGTTTTAAATTTTTTTGTGATACTTTATTTTTAAAATTAGATTAATTATTTAAAAAAATTATTTCTTTGTCATTTTGTTCATCTTTAAGCATAGATGTGTAGATCTGTTTCACCTTTGAAATCTCAAACCAAATCCAAATCAAAGCCAACACCAAGAACAAAATGATTCAAATAATATTCACAATCCTCTCAATTAAATTCTTACAAACACCCAATTTTCAATATAAATCTAACCCCCATTGCCCACCTCTTGCAATTCTTTCCACTATCCATAATTTCAATTTGAATGTAACCTCTACTGTGTACATTTTGCAACTCTCACAAGTACAACTACTATATTTTCAAATTGAATTTTGTACAGGTCCAAAACCAATTGTGTTATCTAAGAGATTTGGCAACCATGGGTTCAAAAGTAGTTGTGAACCCAATTTCCATCAACAACACAGGTGAGATTGACCCAAAAATTAAATCTTTGAGGAAAAAAAATAAAAGAGGAAGGAAGCATAAATCTGGGTGAGTCTGCCATGGCTCATCGTGGTCGGAGTTGTGGTGGGACGAGAGAGATCCGGAGAAGGTTGTACGACTTCCGACGAGCTCCACATAGCTCAAGATCGAGGGGGTTCTTCTGGGTCTCGAGAAGGTATGTGGCAGAGAAGAAGAGAAAGAAGTGAAATGGAAAAAAGAAATTTAGGGTTTTAATAGAATAAGGCGTATATTTTTAATTTTCAGAAGAAAAAAAATAAGGTCACATAACCATTTTCTATCCAAAAATGTAGGGAAAGTTGACGGTAGGTATGAAAGTGAAAAAAAATAACATTCTAGGGTATTGAGGTGTTACAAATGAAATTTAGGGTATTGAGATAAAAGTAACCCATAGTTAGGGTATTGAGGTGAAAATAACACTTTTATATATTTTTTAATTCTTTTGTAGTTGAGTTTTTAAAAGCAAAGATTCCCTATACTGATTACCGAGTCAAATCCCTCTCCTTACCATTCTTAGAGCATCCACAACCATGGGCGAGATGATGCTGGCGAGGAGAAAACGCCGACGAGGAACTGGCTGGGAGCTTAAGGCCGACACTTATTGCTGGCGGGGAGCAAAAGTGTGAATAAAAGCGGCTGCTATAAGCTAACAAAAATGGCTTTACCATTTTAGCTCGCTGGCTCGGAGTGTTGGCTGTAAGTCAAAAAAAAATAATTTTTATTGTCCCCGCTAGCGTCATCTCGCCAGCTGTCGGCGAGATGGTTGTGGATGCTCTTAGGAGGTAAACGTTTTGGGCTTGCTTATACGGACAAAAAGGGCCCAACCCAATGTATCTTTTATCTGGGTTTAGAATCGATCCATGATATCTTTGCTGACATTACAAGTAATCATTTAAAATCCAACAAAATCTACGTAAATTAATTAAAAGAGAAAACAATGAGTGGTTGTGAGTAAAGGGAACAAATTGGAATAAGGAAAGTCCACCACCATATAAAGTACAAATCCCTATGATACCTAACATCGATGATCACGGCATATAACCTTATACGACGGCGTATGCTTCAAGTCAAGGTTGTAAAAGGCGCTAGGCGTTAGTCGGGTGTTGAGGACTCCTAGACACCAGGCGGGGACTAGTCGGGACCTAGGCGGGGCCTAGGCGTTTTTTATTATTTTATTATTTTTAATTATTAATAAATATATTACACATATATATAATAAAAATATCAAATTATACTATACAATAATATAAATATAAAATTGATATTATATAATTTTCATATTATATGATTATAAAATTATATTATAAACTTAGTAATTGTATTTTGTATGTTAATGAATAGCTATATTATGACTAATATATATTTATATTATAAAAACTAAAATTACATACTAAGCTATAGTTAGTACACATGTAATTTTAGAAGCAAAAGTCAATACATAGTAAACTGAAGTACTACACGTGTATTTTAAAAAAAGGAAAGTAAGTACACGTGAGCCAGAGCCTCAAAGTAACCCTAATTCGAAACGATACATCAGTTTCATCTTCTCCA
Organism: Erodium maritimum; assembly: GCA_963921825.1. Classification (NCBI taxonomy): domain Eukaryota; kingdom Viridiplantae; phylum Streptophyta; class Magnoliopsida; order Geraniales; family Geraniaceae; genus Erodium; species Erodium maritimum. The sequence continues at coordinate 27,417,075 of OY997589.1, read as the reverse complement.
AAATTCTATTGCTCTGTTGCGGCTTCACCTAATTATCTGTCTCTACGACCTTCAAGCTTCCAACGGTGGCACCGATGCCCTCACGAATTCGGTCACTTAACTTTACCTTTACCGTCGTAAGCGATAAACAGTGACAGCGACGTTGCGGTCTAGGGGCGGGGTGTCGAACAAGTCGCTTAACACGTGTCGTCATATCATTGGGTTATAGTTCCATGTCGTGACCAACTTGCATACCTCCCCTCCTATAAATCACGACTCGGTTCATACTCTTCTTCATTCTGATCTCTATCTTCTGAAGCGTGCAAGGCTACAATCAATCTTCAAGGTGAATTTCCCTTCCTTTTCTGTTTGTTTCTCTAGAAAGTTTAGAGGGGAAATAGGTGATATTAAAATATCTGTTAATTCTTTTCTAGTCGCAGATCTACGATGCTTGTTCTCTTAGAACCCTAATTTTTTGTGCCTTTTCAATTCCTTGTTGAATTGCTGTTCAATTTTGGTTGGATCTGTTCTGATCTTGTTGTTTTGTGTACTTAGATGCAAATATTCGTCAAGACACTCACCGGAAAGACCATCACTCTCGAGGTTGAGAGCTCCGACACAATCGACAATGTCAAGGCCAAGATCCAAGACAAGGAGGGGATCCCCCCGGACCAGCAGAGGCTGATCTTTGCCGGAAAGCAGCTGGAGGACGGCCGGACCCTTGCCGACTACAACATCCAGAAGGAGTCGACCCTCCACCTTGTCCTCCGTCTCCGCGGTGGCATGCAGATCTTCGTGAAGACGTTGACCGGCAAGACCATCACCTTGGAGGTCGAGAGTTCCGACACCATCGACAACGTCAAGGCCAAGATCCAAGACAAGGAGGGCATCCCTCCGGACCAGCAGAGGCTCATCTTCGCCGGAAAGCAGCTTGAGGACGGTCGTACCCTTGCCGACTACAACATCCAGAAGGAGTCGACTCTCCACCTTGTCCTCCGTCTCCGCGGTGGGATGCAGATCTTTGTGAAGACATTGACTGGTAAGACCATCACCTTGGAGGTTGAGAGCTCCGACACCATCGACAACGTCAAGGCCAAGATTCAGGACAAGGAGGGAATTCCTCCGGACCAGCAGAGGCTGATCTTCGCCGGCAAGCAGCTGGAGGATGGCAGGACCCTGGCTGACTACAACATTCAGAAGGAGTCAACCCTTCACCTTGTGCTGCGTCTCCGTGGTGGTATGCAGATTTTTGTCAAGACCCTGACCGGAAAGACCATCACTTTGGAGGTCGAGAGCTCTGACACCATCGATAACGTGAAGGCCAAGATCCAGGATAAGGAGGGAATTCCCCCGGATCAGCAGAGGCTGATCTTCGCCGGCAAGCAGCTTGAGGATGGCAGGACCCTTGCGGATTACAACATCCAGAAGGAGTCAACCCTCCATCTTGTCCTCCGTCTCCGTGGTGGTATGCAGATCTTTGTCAAGACCCTCACAGGAAAGACCATCACTCTTGAGGTTGAGAGCTCTGACACCATTGACAATGTCAAGGCAAAGATCCAGGACAAGGAAGGCATCCCTCCTGACCAGCAGAGGTTGATCTTTGCCGGCAAGCAGCTTGAAGATGGGAGGACTCTGGCTGATTACAACATCCAGAAGGAGTCCACCCTTCACCTTGTCCTGCGTCTCCGTGGTGGATTCTGAAGTGGTTTCCTTGTGGTTGCAGTCTCTTGTGGTTCCCTTATGTGGTTCAGTATGCTAAGAACAAAAGTTGGTGGCCTTCTTTGTGGCCTTTTAAATAAATTGATTTGGATGTTGCTGATTTTCTTAAATGAAGTTTAGTTCTTTGGTTTATATCTTCTCTTGATTCACAGTTATTCTCCTCAATTTAATCTTGCTGATGGCTAGTTCTAGTTGCATGAACATGTTTAATCTTGCTGATGACTAGCTCTAGTTGCATGAACATGTAAATCTTGTATGCATCTATTAGGGTTGTAGGCCGATCAGAATCCGACTTTGTTGAATTGCCAGTTCTAGTGAATTGCCAGTTCTATGTGTAGCCTTGTTGGATTTTTTAATATTGCTGGAGAGAAGTTTGGTTGAGTAGCCCAGCTTTCAGCCTCCTCAGTTAGCTAAAATAGATGTAATTCTTGATATTTCTGTTTGTGTTGTTATGATTCTGAGGTTATAAGAATGAACTGAGAATGTTGAGGCCTTATGAATGAATTGGTGGGTTTTCAGTTCTTTTGTGACTCTTGATTAGAGCTTATATGGTTGGGTCAGCAACCTGATTATATATCAGATGTCAATTTTTTGGGATGATAGGTTGTTCACCTTTTTCGATCTCTTTTTATTATGATGCAATTAGAATTAGATGGAGTGTCAAATGTTCTTGTTGATAGTGCTATTTTAGCTAGCTAAAACTTCATTTCAGAACTGCTAATTCATGTTTTGCCTTCTCATAGGGATGAAGGAAACTATCATATTGACAGATTCCCCATTCGATAGAATTCTTGATGGGTATGTACCACCCTTTAATAGTTTTTCTTTGTCCTAATCACTTGTCTATTTTTAGCAGATTGAGGATGATTGTTTCTTAATTACTTACGTGGAATATGTCTATATTGTATGCCTAGCCCTCCAAGTTCCAATAATATCTGCCTGATTTCAGGTTATTCTTTGATGAGTGTCCCAAAGTGTAAGGATTATCAGCCATCCCTCTTAATCATTAGGTTTTCCATCATAATATAATTTCAGTTGATTGGTTACAAATTCTTGTCTCAGTCTTGGTTCCAGCTTGAAAATCTATGGTGAAGAGTACTTCTCTCCTGTCCACTATAAAACAAAGAAAGCAGAGGCCAAAGTAAATTGCAATCATAACTTCTCTGTTTCATCCCACTCTCTTTTCAGGAGCTTTTTGGTCATATTCAGGTAAATCTGTGTCAATAATTTTGTTATTTTCACCTATTTCTCTCTTCTGAGTGTTTTTGTGTGGATATTCAGGTATAGTTTTATTATCTCATCTAGAGCATACATTATTTTTACATGATACAATATTATCTATCCCGACAATAAGTTTAAAGGTAGCTTGTCATTTGGTTTGGATGGTTATATGGACTGAGAAGAGTTTGATTAGGAAGTTCATCAAATTGGGTTTCTTATTATATATACATCGTTGCATTTGAGGATATTTGATATGTTAGTGCTGGGAATAGAATTTCACACAGCAGCTGTGGAAATCTTGCAACTAGTATCTTGTTTATTGTTTGAGTATTGTGGATTATATCTTGAATCTTGCACTATGTATGAGCTTACCTATTCAGTCGTAAAATAAGGACTCTTTCTATGTTTGCAAAGCTTGAAATTGTCCCCTCAATGAAGTATGGGCAACCATTAGAAAGCTGGAGGAGCCAATTTAAGTCAAGGTAATGGAAAAACAAAGGAGAAGTCATTTTAACTCTTAAGTTCTAATCTGACCTGTATCTTTCTCGTTGGAAATAAAACTTGAAAAAGAAAAATGAGTTGCTCTTTGAACTCTTATGATTTGCTAAAAGCATTGTATTAGCTCCAACTACATTTTCATTCTAATAACACATGTTGTTTGGTTTAGAACAAGAATGATAAAAAACTTCAAATTGAATTCCAGAAAGCGGTAAAACAAAAAGGTTCTTTGTTTAGTCTATCTCATATTATCAGTTCACTGCACAGAATACACAAAATAGATGGTTGGAATTTCTTTGCAGAACTAGACTAGCTCACTTAATATATCTCTGCAGCCCCTGTTCAAGTGAAAGCAGCCATAGTTTCTCTGAACTGTTTTCTGCTCAATTTCAAATTTCATCTGTTCTTGTTAAATGTCCTTTTAAATGTTTCACTCAACCTTTTATTTCCGAAAAATCTTCGCAGTGAAGAGGGCAAATCATGCCCGTTATCCACTATTAAATTTTATTCCAATTTTCATACTTCTGTAATCCACAAACATCTGAATGTCCTGAACCTAAGATTCACTCATTTCAAACTTCACTGTGGCAAAAACTATCTAATCCCTATTAATCTGTTTATTAGACCTGGCTTGATCCATACAGCATACGGAATACCAACATTGTTTAAATGTATCTCTTTTCTGAATCCAATCCAGACCATCAAGGTCTTTAACATATAATCTAGAATAGTTGAAGTGTTAGATGAAATGACTATAGTTAAGCTGTGTAATTATCACAGTTGTGCTGATACTCTTTCAAACTTAAGCTTGAAATTTCCAGAGGAAAAGAGTAGTTGTCTACTGGTTCAAGATTAGTAGCTTTATTGGCCTTTTTTCTAGCCTTTTGTGGACTGATTCATTCAAGTCTATAATTTCTTTGTATTATAAATGAGAGATGCTTTGTAGTACATGGCTTCCATCACATGCATATCAGAGTTTTATTAATGGTACGAAGTGATCATATTTCCCATCTTAATGCACCTGCCAGAAATCTATCAATTGTCTTCTTCAAATTTGACTGCCGAGGTTCATGTCTGAGCTGGATATTCAGATTCCCACTGCCTTTGGTATGTTTTTGCCTTCATTTGTAGTAGTAATGTGTGGGATCATACAGAAGCATTATGATTATGATTCTGATTATGGTTGTACATACTCAGATCCATTCACTGATGCAAAGGCTGAGGACTCGGGTGCAGGGACAAAGGATTACGTGCACATACGCATACAGCAGCGTAATGGGAGGAAGAGTTTGACAACTGTGCAGGGGTTGAAGAAGGAGTTCAGCTACAGCAAGATACTCAAGGATCTCAAGAAAGAGTTCTGCTGCAATGGTACAGTGGTTCAGGACGCCGAGCTGGGACAGGTATTCCACTCCAGCTCCTACTTTATACAACTTGAAGATGTTTTTGACATAACCAGATCTTGATTTTGCACAGGTTATTCAACTTCAAGGCGATCAAAGGAAGAATGTTTCCAATTTCCTCGTTCAGGTATCTATTTGTCTTACTGTCGAGGTTCCTCTTAACTCATCTGCTGATATGGGATTGTGATTCACAGGCTGGCATTGTGAAGAAGGAATACATCAAAATACATGGTTTCTGATTAGCAAATCACCATGACATGATAAATAACATACTTATCTTCGCGTAACTCTTACTAATTCCATGTATAGCCACTCCATTTTCACTCAATTTGTTTATAGCCTCACTGTAATGTCTTTGTATTTAAGCTATGTATTATTACTATTATTATAACTGGCCTCTTGATGTAAATGTCTGCATCCTTGCTATAAATTATTTACCCTTCAATTCTTTCAACTTTTCAAGGGATTGGACAAAAATATTGTTTCTTTTGTTGTTTGCTTCTGTATCCATGTCTGTTTTTTTGTTGTTGTTATTACAATGGAGTGAAAGTGAACTGATTGATTGATGGTTGTGCTTATCCAGAGTCACGAGATCCTTTCAACATCTGTCCTATGTTTCTGTAGATTTTCATCTTTTTCTTTCATGCTTTGGCATTATTGCCAACAAAATAGAAAATTCCAAATCACATGTACCAAAACTCATCATTTAACTTTATGTTCTACTTTTCTCCATAAGTGTACCCTTATTCGTTAGTGTACTATCTTGAATTCAAGTATACAATTATTGCCACTGGTATGTACAAAAATTCGAATTTCAGCTGGTGGTTGAGCTTGTAAAACAAAAGCAGATGAATACTTGCAAATTGGAAGACAGATACGGATCTAAGCTCGGTGCTATGTAATGGGATTTGGGGCCTGAAACTGATGCCAAATCAAGGATCTAATAATATTTGGCATCTGATGATCATAACAACATGATTGCTAGACTAATAGTGATTTGATGCCATTTATTTGGGACCCATCTGCTAAAGGATAAAGATTTTCTCTGTTACTTGACAAGGGACGTTACACCAACTTATTCACCAAACAATTGCATCCCAATTGGGCTTACTGTTCCTTAAAATTACTTCAAAACTCATTAAACTTAAGTTGTTAGATGAAGATTTCAACTAGTATATAAAGCCATCATAACTTCATTTTTTTGTACAAGACATCGTAACATTCTCCTTCACATATAGGTCAAACGATGCAAAAATATTTGCACGTTACCAAGCAAGGATGCAAGAATCTCTGCCTGAAGGCGATTAGACGCTGCAAAAATATTTCACTAGCTTGGTGTGTTACCCAAGAGACAATTTGAGGTTCCTAAAAGCAGAGCCTTGAAGGATCAAATTTAAGTGAAGTTCTTCTCCAAAAATATGCAAGTCATTGTATTTGTGTGCACTGGACTTGACTGCATGGCATTAGAGAAAAGTCTTCCACCATGATTATTTAACAGCATGCCACAAAAGAAAGTCTTAATTAAGTAAGATCTACAGTGATTGCAATACTGTATATCATGTGTGTAACATGGGTTATATAAATATTATCCCATTAAGCCCTTAACTCAGCTTCCAACTACCTATCAAACTTGTTAGGAGTTCCTCCCTCAACTAACATTCTCCCAGTTTCTTCATTCCCACACATTTTAATTTCCACCATGTCTATGGCTGCTATTAATATCAGAATCATAGTAGCAACAACATCAATCCCCTCAAAGACAACTGACCTCGATATCATCAACATCGTCACTGCTGTTCCTGCATGGCTGATTCTGCTCACTCCTCTTCTGATACTTCTCCGGAGTCTCAAGGTACCCATCTGCCATAACCTCCTCTCTTTCCTCTATGACCACTTTCTCATCTGAATTTGAATTTCAGTGGAAAGCAATGAAGACTTCAAGCTTCAGTTCTCTGAAGATGAGGAAACACTGATCATCAGGATGTATAACCTGGTTGGGGAGAGGTCAGTTCCCTATTCAATCCCGCCCGTCTCACGAAAAGGGATGTTAATTATTTGTTAAATTTCAGGTGGTCTCTGATTGCTGGGAGGATTCCAGGAAGAACGGCAGAGGAAATAGAGAAGTACTGGAATTCAAGACACTCAACAAGTGAATAGAGTTTCAGCACTTGATGGAATGAATAAGTCCAAAATGATAGCATGTGGTGTGGTGGTGACTTGTCTCTCTCCTACACTTAATGTCTTGTTTGTGTTTCAATATCATCACATGTAATGTAACCTTATGGATCCAAACTTAGTATCTGAATTTATCTTGCTGTGGTATTTAATGTTTCCAACCATTTACATTTATCCAAATTGATGTGTCATATTCATAGTATTTGCGGGTTAGTGTTCTTGCTTTTATTACAGCTTTGATTAATTTAATCTTTAACATAAGTTTAACTTTTAGTGCAAATATAGTTCAAAATAGGATTAGCCTAGTCTATCTATATATAGTTAGAAGTTAATAGGCTGTAACTAATAATTCGATTTTTCTTTCCTTTTTGAAGCTGACTGTTACTTGATGCTTACACAATACTTTGTTTGACTCTGTCATAATTGTGGGGTATCAACAAAGATTATATTTAAGTCCTCAATAATCATTGCCTGCAGTTCTAAACTATTCTTGGTTTTGTTCCTGAGGACTTGAGTGGTAATACCCTATTCAAATATGAAGAAAGTATATTAAGTTAACTTTTTACCACCCAAAAGCAAGACGAAGCCGCCCATTTTGAGCACCAACTAGGCTATTTCCATAATCTTATCCGAAATGCGATCCTTTATTCCAAGTACAGATTCATCCCCTAACTGTAAAGAGATTCTATATGTCAAAAATGGGCTTGAGCACCTGAATTAATCAGTTCAAAGAATCTAGCTCTTACACAGAAAGTGTAATCGGACAAGCTACGATTAGCGAAGTGATAATTCAACTCAATGTGTATTTTTATTTTCCTGATCAGCGGGTTTATGTAGAAATACCCTGCTAAATGACAAAGTTGAGGGCAAAGGAATTGGACCCACTAATACAACTTGATATCATCAATAAACAATCCTGTTCCTGTCCATCAACCTCATACAAACCAAACAAGGCTAACTATTGACCCCATAACAATTGGGCCTAGAACCAGGCCCAAAACTGAAACAACCAAAGCAACAGTTTACCTAACGGCAACCTAGAGACAGAATGAAGAGCCAAAGATAACACTCTTGGCTAAGCTTAGCTTGCTCTGCTTTAAATAGCATCATCTGGAAATAAATACGGATCTCATGGAAATTAGGTCAGGATACTTGAGTCCAATTATTTGTTATGCATTTCGATGGTTCTTAATGTTTTAATTGAATCCCAACAATGATCATTCGGACAAATCGCGTGAGGCTAGTTTTCGCGTGTTACCTATATATAAATGGTACTTCAAGTTCTTAGATTGTTTCTGACGCATTCCAATGATAATTCGTTCCAGTTAATAAGAGTAGGCGATTTGTTATTAAACTTAATGTATCTAAAATCATATTTCTGTTTTACGTTTTAGCTACTGACGATGACATTGCCATGGACAAAGATTTTGAATCTCATCCAAAATCCATTCAATTTGAAAATGGATACTGAAATAGGAGCTTTGAATTCTAATTATTGTATCATCTATTTTTAATGTCATCTTATATTTAATTACCATACAGTTTTGTCCATGTCACCGACATTACTGTGAAACCAAGTGGAGGAGTTAATAATAAATGGAATAGAAATATAAGAAAATGAAATACAAAAAAGAAGAAGAGAAAGTCGATTAAATATGCTTCAAAACCTATCATATTTTTTTTAATATGCTTATATGTTTTAAAATTGGTAATCTATGCTTCTTATAATTTTTAGGACATGAATGCCCTTATTAGCATTTAAACGAACCCCTCCTGTTTTAGCTCTTTCCACTGAACATATTCAATCAACTTTTGTGTTTGTTTCTGGTGCTTCCCACTGAACTCCAGTCCTTATTTCTAGATCCACGAGATAGATGTTCGTGGATGATCCTATGTTCTCGATTATGGACTGTACGGCTGCAGACAACATCACCTAAGTGAAAGGCGTTCATAGATGATGAGTGACGGAGGTGAGATTGGTGCCCAATCCTTCCACGATCTTGCTTTCCGCCCTTTTTCCGTTCTTCGATACCAGTCCATTAAAACCGACCCTGCCGATTTCTTACTCGGATCCTCGCACGAAAATCTTCAGCGAAACGAGACAAGATTTTCTGGACCTATTGGCCTTCATCGACGCGATCTATTCGCAATGGGTGAACAACTTGCTCCCTCGATCGAATTGTTGATCGCCTACCGACCTTCTCGGAAGCGGCGAATAGCAGAACCGCTAGCTTCACGTCTCTCGCATCGTCTTCGGACACGACGGAGAAGAAATTGCAGTACGGGTGCATCGGCATGGAGAGTTCATCATCGTCTCTCTTGATTGACGATTGGTTGAACTTAACTCTAACTACCTTCATTTTGAGAGTCTCAATATCTAGTTGGTGTATGTTTAGTACCTAATAAATCTCTCTCCGATTGGCTTCATGAGCCTAGGTCCGCAAGTGTTGATCTCCTGCATTTAGTTGATCCTAGTAAAGCTATAAAGAGTTTCCAATTCTGTAAGAGAAGTGTTTTTTTCTCAATTCTCCACTTGATACAGGAGGCAATATAGTAGTGCTAAATATCAAAAATAAACCAGAGAGGGAACCTGGGAATACAACTTTTTATTTGGGAGAAGTAGGACCATTATAAGAAGAGTTGGACTACGCGCTCAAAATGGTTTCTGGTGGTTGAGAAATTGAAATTTGGCCATGAAGGGATGATGGGACTGAAGAAAAGACGAGTTTGTGCCAACAATGGTTTCCATGTGAGATTGAAAACAATGAAGCCAGAGAGAGGTATTGTTGAGGTCAATTACACGATCTTCTCTACATTGACTCGATTTCTGGAGTTTGTAGCTTTGACTATTGCTCTTTTGAATTGAAAACTAACTAGTCACTGCATTTACTTGGATGGTATCTTGTGGCAGGAAAATAAACCATCTAATGAGGGCACTTTAGTCCTAAGAATGGTAAGAAGTATAGATTACCAATTTTAAAACATACTAGCATATTAAAAAAAAAATTGATAGGTTTTGGAGCATATTTAATCAAATTTCCCCCAAAAAATTACATGTTTGTTTGTCGAAACAAAAACTGATCAATCCCAGGGACTCAAAGAACACTCGTAAGGCAGCTTATCAAAGCGCTCCGTATCTTTGCAATAGTCATATATAACGAGGTTTCGCTGGACCCAAGCGTAGTCCATTTTCTGAGAATCCGAGAGGTGCCAAGCATCGTACTGATCCCACCAATGGTCGGTGGTGGTCGAGACACAAGCAGGATAAGGATCCTCCCATTGACACCCATCGACACTGAAGTCCTTGTAGGACGACACGAATGGAGCCTTCTTCCAGTTGGTCTTCTCCAACCCTCCCCTCGTCGCCCATTCGTCCGCGTTCCATATGCTCGAAAACAGGTACATCGGCTTCTCGTTCGGGAAGAAATTGTTCTCCTTCCCGTTGTTCTTACACACTCTTATCGGCACTTGATCCACAAAAAATCTGTACATTTCATACATGACGAGTTTAGTGTTAGAATATAACTATAATTGAGGTTTCAGTTTGAGTTTTTAGTTGAGTTGATCCTCTAATATAATATCAGACAGAGCTTGATTTTTCAAACCCACTCTTTACAATATTTTTTATTTATTCTTAATTTATCAATTTTGTCCTACAAAGACCCGTTCTTGTCTTTCTTTTAAAATAGACTCATCTCCTCTTTTAAATAACTCATCTCCAAACTCGTAGACAGATTTATTCGTAAAAACGAATATAACTATAACTGTGAACTTTCAACTATCAGTTTTAGATTTTAGTTGAATTGGTCTTTTAGTATTTAGATACTAGAAAAAATCATGTAAGTGATGGGACTTACACGATCTGTTTATTGTTCCAGAGAACAGAGTAAGTGTGGTAATCCTCGGTCGGGTCGAACCACAGCGAGTGCCGCATCTCTCTGTTGCCTGTACCATTCTTGTACACATTTGTTTGAATCAAATAAGGTTGCCCTGTTCTGTTCCCCAAGAACTCGAAATCTAGCTCATCTCTTGTCGGCCCTGCCCCGTTCTCCGTGCACATCTGAAACATCAACCAACGATTCATATCAAATTACTTATCCAAGTGACCCACAAGATGGTCTTCAGATCGATCAACTTACATAATAAGCCGTCACCACGCCGGCAGAGTCGCCGCCGACCAACTTCAGCCTCATGCTGAACCACCCGAATCTGTACCTCTGCTTTGTCTGAAACCCACAACCTATTTTCAACAAAAAAAAAAAGGTTTTGGTCAGTGAAGCATCTAGATTTGATAACGTGAGCATTGGATGAGACAGTGTACCTGTTTCCTTGTCCAAAGAGAGGTACCAGATCTGGCCATCTTCAGAGGTCTTGAAATGGTTCTCGGACCACATTATATCGAAGTTGTCTTCAAAAGATGGTTTTGCTGCTTCTGATAGCGAAGCACCGGCCACGAAAGCTGCAATGAAGAGAAGGATTGCCATCGGAGAAGAACAGACCCTTCTCTCCATTTTCTCTGAATGAGCTACAGAGAATTGAGTTCTCTGATGAATGTTGATGATTGAGGCTGCATTAAATGATGAATAAAATTTCAAATCAAGGGCAAAACCGGAAACCAAGTTGACATTTTTTTGGCTCATTTGATTTAATCAGCAACTTGGGTCGCCATGTTTTGTTCGAAACTACCAGTCTATCCACATATTAGCTGGTTTAATGCACTACATAGAAGAGATTGAGAAGGGTATTTGAAGAAGTTTATTAAAGTAAAGAAGCAAGCATTGAGAAGTGAGAACAGAAGTGGAAAAAACAATAGAAGGAATGTGAAAGACAGGCTGCATTCCACATTCCGATTGGTGTAAAAAAAACTTAGAAATTGGTGGGTCCATGTGTTTTGGTTTGTGCTATAATCGGAGCTTCTTGAAATCACCGACCTATTTTACTCCTAATAATGCATTAAAGTGTGTAATAAGTTGGTGAAGAGTGAAAGTAGCCTTTGGATGAACTTTTGTTGGTAGTAAACAAGACCAAAATGCTCATTCACAACAACCAAGTAAAGCACTTTGATATGGAATAAACAAGTCGTTTTGGTATCATCAGATCTGTATAGTGAGATTTATTTTGGCATGTGAAGTGAGCAATAATGCAAAGATAGAGAGCCTGGGGAGGAAGTAGTAAATTTGAGGATACAGACAACAAGCTGGAGTACATGAACATATGGCATGTATGCCTAAGATGAGTCCAGATTTAATGACAACGATCCCACCATTTTTGGTTGCATTATTGCACTCTATTTGGTAAATTTTACGATTACTTTGCTGCTTGTAAGTGTTTGATATCATAACTCGAACAGTTACTGAACACAAAATAGAAACGACAACTACTTGCGCTGTCGTTTTTGCTCTGTACGAGGGATTTGTAGCTACTGGTGCTGTTATTGGATTTGGAGTTGAAGGGCAATATAGGAAATAAAACAGGGAGACAGGTCTGTATCATCCATCACATGGAGTAGAAGTAGAATCACGTGCTAGCTCAGTCTGTCGGTGGTAGAATGAATATTGTCATGCTGGAGTCTCTACCGCAGCTTGCCAGCCATGCTGCATGCATTACACTAATTATTTACCTTTTGTTTCAGGAAATTACGAGTCATTATATAGTTTGTATAATATTTTTTTATGTTTAAAGTCATTTTTTGAAGGGTGAACAAGTATATTAATAAATAAAGACGCTGTTTATTCTATTTTTCTTTAACATTTTGAAATATCTTTCCAACCATACAAAACGCTCTCTCCGTAACCCTAGAGTTTCCTCCCATAACCCCAAGGGGTGCACATCACCATCATCGATCAGGCACTCCCATAACCCCAAGGGGTGCACATCACCATCGTCGATCAGTGCCTGATCGACGTGGTTCCCGGCTTCTTCTACTGTTTGCCACGGTCGTCCCGTCTCTTCTTACAACAGCGCCGCCGCCAGTTCAGTACAGCACTGCCCGTTTGTTTCGATTCCGCCGATCACCTTCTGTGCCACGGCGGCCTCACGTGCGTTCCATCGGCCGTTCCCAGCAACGCCGACCGTCGCCCGTCAGCTCGCCGCCGCTTTGGCCTACGGCCAACAAGGTATACCGCTCCCCTTCCGAGTTACTGTTATCGTTTTGATCTAGTACCCGTGTGCCCTAGTGTTGGTTCGACTGCTTCGTTTCTTGTTTTGGTTCTCTGTGTCTTACCCTCGCCGTGCTATGCCGACTTTCCTTGCTTGGATTGTCGTGGCTTGGGGGCGGACCACAACCGTCGTCAACTCAAGGACTTGGTTGGTTGCCTCAAACCAGACGTTGTTTTCCTAACAGAAACACGCCATGTGGAATCCCAGAACTCCAGATCAAGGTTGACCATTCTCCATCGAGCTTTGGGTTTCCACGGGGGTACAGGAATACCAGGAGTGATCCAACCGATAGGACCTGGGACTAGTGCGCCATCGAACAAAGGTGGGGTAATCCTACTTTGGTCGGATAGATGTGCGGTGGATTTACTCTCGGTCCACTAGTCACATATTGATGTTATTATACGGTTCAACCAGGAACTGCCTATGCGTTTTACCGGGATTTATGGGGAACCGGCTAGGGAGCATCGGTACAGGACTTGGGATCTATTGCGCCATTTGGCTACGGCTCCGGCTCAAGCAGAATGGGTATTAATGGGTGATTTCAATGGTATCCTTCGGCCGTCAGATAAAAGCGGGGGTAATGCGTGCCCTATAGGACTCATGCATGGGTTTCAAAATGCCATTACTGACATCGGAGTGGAGGAATTATCACTACAAGGGTATCAATTCACTTGGACAAAGGGACAAGATCTGAAGACTAGATTGGAAATTCAACTTGACAAGGCCTTCATATCACCACAAGCAAGGGCTAGGTATCGTGATGCTTCTCTACAAAACCTAGGTTTCTCAACGTTAGATCACATGCCTATCCTTCTCCAACTTCAAAGGGAAACTCCAGAACGATGACATCCGCAGTTCCGGTTTGAGAATGCCTGGCTGGAGCACCCAGAATGTGGTACCCTAGTTCAAAATGAATAGGGCAGACCGGGGGATCGCCACATTAAGCACCACATCAAAGATATCGATACATCTTTAGATGAATAGGGCCAGACTGTGTTTCGGGACAACATCAACCAAATTCGTTTTCTCCAACAAAAACTGGTTGAACTGAATGGTCGAACTGACAGACAAGGCATCAGACACAGACTGGCAATTGAGAAACAATACAATCGAGCTTTTTCCAAACAGGAGGAGTTCTGGCGTCAACGGGCAAAACAACATTGGTTGGGAGAAGGAGATAGGAATACAAAGTTTTTTCAACGGTCGGCCACAAAGAGGCAGACGAGGAACAAAATCAAATCTCTGGTTAACAATGAGGGAGTGGAAATGCAATGGCATACGGGAATGAGGGAACTAGTGCTGGACTATTTCACAAAAATCTTCACTGTTGGAGATATTGAGGACTACGACCTTCCCATGTCAATTCCTACTATGATATCCTCTGAGCAGAACTTACGATTGACAAAACGAATGTCGGACTCTGAGGTTCGTAAGGAAGTCTTCCAAATGGGCCCGTCAAAGTCCCCAGGTCCAGATGGTCTTAATCCGAAATTCTTTCAACACTACTGGGATACTCTGCGTCCTGAGGTTATTGAATTCGTTCGATCGGCAGTGGAAACTGGAAATATTGACTATGATATCAACAAGACTACCCTCGTCCTGATCCCAAAAAAGACTGTGGCTAGGAAAATTGCAGACCTTCGGCCCATAGACCTCTGCAATGTCATCTTCAGAAGCTTGTCTAAAGTTCTGGCCAATCGACTTAAACCACTCCTGGATCACATTATATCCACTAAGCAGGGAGCCTTTGTCCCAGTTCGTCACATCCAGGACGGCGTCTTTATATCGTATGAGATTATCCACTCACTCAGACGCCGGTCTCAGGGACAGAGATGCTTTATGGCTCTAAAGCTGGACATGAGCAAGGCCTACGACAGGGTGGAGTGGTCCTTCTTACTGTCCATGATGGGTGCTTTTGGTTTCGATATAGGATGTAGATCTCTGGTCCTTGCCTGCATGCGGTCCATCTAGTACACAGTTAGCTTAGATGGCAAGAATACCGCCCCTTTCACAGCTGGACGAGGGATTCGTCAAGGTGACCCTTTGTCCCCTACCTCTTTCTTTTCTGTATGGAAGGTCTTTCCCGAATGCTCAATCAAACTGAAAGGAATGGGAATCTACATGGGGTATCAGTTGCCAGGGGGCCCCAGTTGTGTCTCACATTTTCTTTGCAGACGACTGTTATATTTTCTGCGGGGCCGATAGGAACGAAACTGAACAAGTCCACCAAATCCTGCATTCCTTCGGTCAAATGTCGGGACAAGTAGTCAACAAGGCCAAGTCCTCAATATTCTTCAGTACTAATACCTCGCAAGAGGACCGGGCAGCTTGTTGCGACATTTTAGGCAATCAGGAGATTTCTGGTCCATCCATGTATTTGGGAGTCCCAAACATGCTGGGTAGACGCAAATGACAGAGCCTCCAGTTCTTATGCGATCAAATAGTAACAAAGATATGGTCTTGGGATGGACATATGCTATCAGCAGGAGGAAAAGAGGTGATGATTCATCGGTGCTTCAGGCCTGCCGATATATGCAATGAGCGTATTCTTATTGCCTCGGGAATCCATCAACAAGATCCATGTTGCACTAGCAAGGTATTGGTGGACGGGGACTCCCCGGGGAAACAAGCCAATTATTTGGCAGGATTGGAAGAAGCTCTGCAGGCCGAAAGAGGACGGGGGAATGGGTTTCCGAGATATGAGAGATGTGAACTTAGCCATGTTGGCCAAAATGGTATGGAAATTCTTGACCCAGCCAGATAGTTTGGTAGCTCGCTTGTTCAAAGCTCGGTATTTTCCAACGGTTGATTTTTTATCCGCGGGCGGGGGTAACAACCCAAGTCAGATATGGTCAGGCATCCGGGCTACTCAAGCTCTACTTCGGCAGGGACTGATTCGTACTATCAGTGATGGATGTTCGACTCTAGTTGAAGGTACCCCCTGGCTCCTAGGGAACGACCCAATCATCCCACCTCATACCTGCCTTACCCTAGACATGAAGGTTTCAGATTTCGCCTCGAGTCAGAGTACGTCATGGGATATCCCGAATCTCCAGCACAACTTCCCCCCACTATAGTGGAGGATATCTTACAGGTTCCACCTCCCCTTCCTCACCACACGGACAAATGGTCGTGGAAATACAACATCCGGGGTGCTTATTCAGTCAAGGAGGGGTATAGAGTCCTCTCCCGGGAGAATGGCCGATGGCACGTCTCGGTCGGGGCAACGGTCTGGACGGGCATATGGGACCTAGACATCCAGCCGCGCACAAAGATCTTCCTCTGGCGGGCGTTATTAGGTACCCTTCAAGTAGCAGTCAACTTGCGCATTAAATTCGTCCCGATATCGAGCACTTGCCCGATCTGCCAGTCTGATCAGAAGACTACGCCTCATCTCTGTTGGAATTATAGGGAGCAAAGCACAACGGAAAATAAAAACTTTTTCCCTAGAATAGCCTCAGGATCAATGTAATTCCGATTAAACCGACAAACAAAAATTAAAGGAGAGATTACCTCTTCCAATTTTTCAGCTTGGTTCGAGACAGGGACCAACTTGCATATCGTATAACTCAGCAACGAACCGTTGTAATGAAAATCCCTCCGTTCAGATTGAATACCAATATGTGAAAAACGTTTACCCCAATAATCAGCAAGATCGGACCTCGGATGAACCTCCGATCGAGCTCTTTACAGTGGCTGGTCGGACAGAATCTGGTCAGAAAAATCTGGGCAGATTTTTCTCTTCTTCTTGCAAACCAAGAACACTCGAAGCAAATAGGTTTGATGGATTAAGCGTGAGTTGAGACGTTTCCAAAAGGATCCGTCCTCTACCGGTATCCACACCAACAAGATATCCCAAATCGCTTGTGTGCTAGCACAAAGGAAGAACACTTCTTCCTCTCTTTCTCTCTAACTCGTTTCTCTCTCTACCATTTGAGAACCATTCTCAACACAATGAAAAATCTGATTTTTCTTCTCTCTCTTGCATGCTTATATAACCCAACATGACCATACTTATTTTATTTGGAAAAACCCAACACTTGGACTTTCAACTTGGACAAGTGTCTCACTTAGGTTTTGCATGCTTACTATTCCTAAACATGACTCCACTAAGTCATTTTAAGCAAGTCCAACTCTTGGACTTTCTTTTATGACAACTGTCTCATTTTAGGAGTAGTGCTCATGCAAAAACACCCTCTTTAAATTTCACAAATGCAAGAGTCATTTTTGCATTTTAATTGCCCAACATAATCTTCATTATATTGGCAATTCGAAAAAACGAGTTTAATGAATAAATAAGTATTATATCAAATATAATATATTATTTTATTCACTTAATGGACTTCCAAAGTCCAACACGATTTTGGTCTCGTTGTTGTGTGCGACCCTGTAGGCTCATAACACGTGTTGGCAGTGGGCCCGAAATCCTCGTTACGTCCACATGTCATAGTTGGCCTCTAGCAAGGCATTATGACTACCCAAATGTTTATGATGATCGTTAATCCGACTTAACCTTTACCCGTTAATATGCTAACCCTTCTGTCAACGATATCTCGATCGAATAAGGCATATGGCCGTCATCCTTATTTTATTCGACCGCTGTTTCTTGATCTTAAGTAGACTGCCAGTGATAACTCTTTATCAATTCGCATGGCCATGCTTTTTCCTGCAGTCCCACTTATCAAGGGGCCCAAACGATATCTCTCACATTTATATGAGTGACAGATCCCTTATCAGTCAACCATATCTCTCACATAGACACTTATGCACCCAATCACAGCCTTTATAATTGCCCGGTTAAAGACAACGTTTAACTGTGTCAAATCACACAGCCACCTATGTAGAAATCATGATGACTATAAGGTCAGAGGACTTAAGTCATATTACGGTACTGAGAAATACTCATGACAGTTCCTATGTAGTATTCTCATAGTGGGTCATCCAATGCCATTTCTCTAAATGACATTTATGATTTGACTTCATATCCAATATGTAAGATCAGTAAAACGTGATCATCAGCCAACATCATATTAGTCTTAGTATATCAGTAAGACCAGGGATCAAGTGAATAATACTCTATTACTTCTAAGAGTTTTACTGTCAGGTCCTCAACCCGACGATCTTAAGAAAGAGTATCATTCACACTATTAACATTTCACAAATGATAATAGTAGTGCCGGTGTATTAATGAAATGATTATGCCGTCCATAATCACGATTGGCCTAGGGCACAAAAACCAACACTCCCACTTGCACTAGGTCCAATCGACATTACAAGTAATGCATATTGACCTGACATGACACTCATGTCCAAGGTGTGGAAGCGCCTTGGTTATAGGATAAGCCACATTATCATTTGTAGGTACTTTGCATATCTTAGCGTTTCCTCTCTCAATGAGATGGTAACGACTTAGGATGTGTTTGGATTTCTGGTGCGATCTAGGCTCCTTGGCCTGTGCTATCGCCCCATAGTTATCACAATACATGTTTACCGGATCTGATATACTAGGGATGATTCCCAAGCCGGATCCAAACACTTTCTTTAGTTGCATCCAATGCAGCTAACTACTCGTCTTCTGTTGTAGCAACCGTGTTCAGCTCCGAGCTTCTTAAGCTGAACTCACCTTCATTCAAACAAAAACACATAACCAGACTATGATTTCAAATCATCTATGTCGGTCTGGAAGCTAGCATCTATATAACTCTTTACAGCTAGTTCACTTTTCTGACCGCCATACAGCATAAAGGCATCCTTAGTCCTTCTCAAGTACTTAAGGATCCTTTAGCTGTCGTCCAGTGACCTTCACATGGACCTGTCTGGTATCTACTCGTTGCACTTAATGCATACGAGACATTGTGTTTAGTACACAACATCGCATATAAGATAAACCCAATATCAGACGCATATGGGATTTTACTCATGCGGTCCCGCTCATCAAGTGTCATAAGACACTGAGTCTTGCTGAGACTAATGCCATGGGACATTGGCAAAAACCCTCTTTTAGAGTCTTGCATACTAAACCTTGACAACACCTTGTCAATGTAAGTGCTCTGACTTAGGCCCAGAAGCTTTCTAGATCTATCTCCATAGATTTTGATACCTAATACATAGGCTGCTTCGCTTAGGTCCTTCATTGAAAAACATTGCCCTAGATAGGGATGTCATTTTCAATGACCAGTATGTCATCTACATACAGCACTAAAAATACGATCTCGCTCCCACTAACCTTCTTGTACACACAAGGCCCATCTTTGTACTTGATGAAGTCAAACCCTTTGACTTATTCATCAAAACAAAGATTCCAACTTTGACGAGCCTGCTTTAATCCATGAATGGATTTCTGCAGCTAGTCAATGGTCTCTTGATAGGATGTGGATTCGACTTGATCCACAGCTATCATGTCATTAATCTCTGAAGTGAGAAACCCATATCTGATAGGGGCTTGACGTGTCCTATCAGACCTCCTTTGTACTTGTGGTACAACCTCAGGTACTACATTCTCTTGTTCATGTACTTGAGTAACCATTTTAGGCACAATGCTACTTTGTGGGTTTGTAACTTCTTTAAGTTCAACAATCCTCCCACTGTTTCCTTTGGAAATAAACTCTCTTTCCAAAATACTCCACCCCGAGCAACAAACACTTTGTTCTCCGTAGCGTTGTAGAAGTAATATCCTTTAGTTTCCTTAGGATATCCTATAAAGAGGGACTTCTCTGATTTGGGGCTAACTTATTCGTCATTAGACGCTTCACATAAGTTACACATCCCCATATCTTTAGAAAAGACAAACCAGGAACCTTTCCTGTCCATATCTCATATGGTGTCTTATCTACTGCCTTTGGTGGTACTCTGTTCAAGACGAATGTAGTAGTTTCCAGAGTATATTCTCAAAATGAGATTGGGAGATCAATGTTACTCATCATAGACCAAACCATATCCTATAGGGTTCAATTCCTCCATTCATACACACCATTCCAATGTGGTGTTCCCGGGGAAGTTAGTTGAGAAATGATCTCACAATCTTTCAGATGATCTACAAATTCTTAGCTCAAATATTCATCACTTCGATCATATCGTATTGCCTTAATATTTTGGCCAAGTAGATTTTGTACTTCATTCTTTGAAAATTTTGAACCTTTCAAAAATTCCGATTTGTTATGAAGTACCCAAATCCTCCTCTAGCAGTTGCACTTATTGGACCACATACATCCAATGTATAATCCCCAATAAGCCACTAGCTCTCTCACGGTTTCAGAAAAATGTGTCTTTGTCATCTTGTCCATTAAATAAGATACATACGTTTCAAATGATTCATAAAAGAATCCAAAAGTCCATGGAATTGGAGTTTTGATACACGTTTCTTATTTAAATGTATCAAGCGGCAATGCTAGAGGAATATAGGGTTTGTCTCATTAGACTTAAACCCTCTTGTATCAATGTTATAAAGGGACTTCTCATTAGAGTCTTCTATGTTCAAAACATAAAGACCTCTAACTCGAGAAGCATTTGCACGATGAACGTTATCATGAGAAAAACTAAAATTACTATTCTCAATAGCAAACTTATAGTCTTCTTTGTCCAAACACGAAATGGAGACGATACTCCTACAAAACGTAGGTACATGATAACATTGTTCAAAATGCAAAACAAGCCCACTAGGCAAGGCCAACTCGTATGTCCCCACAGCTAAGGCAATGATTCCATGGTCATCCCCAACTCGTAGGTCCACCACGCCTTCCTTCAACGCCCTCTTACTTTTGAGTCCCTGCACATTTATACAAATGTGGGATTCGGATCCAATATCCAATATCCAAGAATCAAAAAGTAGGTGCATTTATTTCTATAACATGAATACCTGAAGAGCTGGGTACACTACCCTTGTTCTTCTTCAGATCATCTTTATATTTCTTGCAGTTCCTCTTCCAATGACCAACCTCATTGCAGTAATGGCAAACCGAGTCTTTTGGGGTTGGAAATTGAGTGTACTCGGGCCTTGGCTTTGACATGGGCCTTAAACCCATAGGAGCCACAAGACCCTTTTCTTTCCCTACCCCTTTCCTTTTGTACTCAGTTCCTCTCTTAACCATCAGAACATCCTTGGTATTACCTTGGATGTTCTTCTCAACAGTTTGAAGCATCCCATGCAACTCTGAGATGGTCTTGACCATGTTATGCATATAGAAGTTCATAATGAAACCATGAAATTCATTAGGAAGTGACTGGAGGAGAATATATGTAGCCAACTCCGGTTCTAACTTGAAACCGAGTCTCTCAAGATGCTCAATAAAACCTTTCATCTTAAGCACATGAGGGCTAACACCCTTCCCAGCATGCATCTTGCATGACATGAGGTTCTTGACAGTATTGAACCTTTCAATCCTAGCCTTCTCTTGGAACATTTCCTTGAGTTGAACCATCATGTCATACGCATCCTCCTCCATCATTTGCTTCTGGAGATCAGCCTCCATGGAACCAAGCATTATACAAGTGACATCAACAGAGTCATTAAAATGCTTGGTCCAACCATCTCTAATGGATTTCGAAGCATTCGAGGCTGGTTCCTCAGGAACTGGCTCATCCAGGATATACTCTTTTCTTTCATGCCTAAGAACAATTCTAAGGTTTCTGGCCCAATCTAGAAAATTTGTCCCATTGAGCTTATCCTTCTCAAGGATCGATCATATCTACAACAGATAGATATGCAAAGTCATTAATACAGATATAAAACAATCAACCCTTTGTTGTATCTTCAAGATACATTAAAAGCCAAGATCCATATTGAATACCACTTGGAGTAAGCGTGGGCTTAATCGCCCCAAGCGATACTAATTAGGTAGGTAACTCTTTACCAATTGCATCACTATGCAACTCTTGGATAGAATAAACACATCATATGTGTTGGCACAAATTCTATCTGATGCCCTAGGTCCAAAACCGTTTTGATAACCTAGAAAAGTACAACCATATCCGGATATGCAACCTCGATTACTATGTGCACCACAGCGTAGACGTAACCTACACATAGCAACCTAAAGTTCACTCCTTGCCATCAAACTTAAACGACTATGTGCACCACGCGTAGGCATAACCTACACATAGCAATTTAAAGTTTGATCCATCCAATCTTAGACAATTGTGTGCACCACGCGTAGGCATAACCTACCCACAACGTTTTAAGGTTGATAAGTGCTTAATCCATCCTATCTAACTTAGATAACTATGTGCACCACGCGTAGGCATAACCTACACATAGATCTAAGCTTCGATAGGTGGACAAATATGGAAGGCATCTCACTGACTTAATATTTAGTTTAGGGTTGATTTTTCCTTATTGTATCATATACAAAAGGTCTGTTGTATCATATACAAACGGTCTAAGCACTTTAACAATAAATAAGTCATGCAATACCATGCATAAGCATAAAAGTAAACGTGTCATAGCATAGCCCATTACTAAGTTGGTCTTCATAAGGCCATATGAAGACCAAAGGTCAATCCTAGGGGTGAAACAAAAACAAGCCTTCAAGAAACTCTTCATCTTGAACATCCGTCTTTGAGTTCCACCTCCCACTTTTCTTTTTGACCTTCCTTCAAAATTGCTTCTCTTGAAAAACACCGTCTTGGGCTTCTCTCGTTACAAAGAACTTATTACAATAAAAATAACGACACGCAGGCCGTAATTAAATTACAAACCTAAATAAAATTAAAGCAAGCAAAATTGGTCGGGATGGGCTATGCTATGCACCATGCATCAAGCAACACACCTTCAAGTAAACAATTTATTCAATGATAATTGTAGCGCCTCTAACGGGGTGAAGGGGTTCGGAGAATTTTTCACTAAGGCATTTGAATTGCCAAAGAAAAACCTCATTGGAATTAATCCAACCATTGGATTTTATGATATTCGAACTTGTTTTAAAACAACTCGAATAACCACAATTCCATTAACAAATCACAATCATATTGTGAATTAAACCATATGTTCATAACATAGTATTACAAAGTATTAGTGCCCCCAAAAAGGATGCTATCATCACTTGAACTAGGATGATACTAACACTTATGCATGCATGCTACTAGCACTTGCAAAATATGCTACTAGTACTCATGCATGCGTGCTACTAACACCTTCAACATTTCATAATCACATTATGAAATCAATTATCCATTCTTAATAGATTATTTTCACGGTTCATAACCGTGCACCCCATTAGAAAAACTAATTTGCATAATCATAGTTCACAACTATAACACATGTTGTATAATCCTATTATCCAACATGCCTAAATCATGCAAATTCAGCCTACAATCAAACATGCATCAACATGCAACAACAAAAACCTCTTAAACACGAAAGCTCAAACAACAACCAAGCATGCATGGTCGGTTTAAACGAATTACAAGAGGCTCTGATACCACTGTTGGAATTCTAGGGAGCAAAGCATAGCGGAAAATAAAAACTTTTTCCCTAGAATAGCCTCAGGATCCATGTAATTCCGATTAAACCGACAAACAAAAATTAAAGGAGAGATTACCTCTTCCAATTTTTCAGCTTGGTTCGAGACAGGGACCAACTTGCAGATCGTATAACTCAGCAACGAACCGTTGGAATGAAAATCCCTCCGGCCAGATTGAAGGCCAATATGTGAAAAACGTTTACCCCAATAATCAGCAAGATCGGACCTGGATGAACCTCCGATCGAGCTCTTTACAGTGGCTGGTCGGACAGAATCTGGTCAGAAAAATCTGGGCAGATTTTTCTCTTCTTCTTGCAAACCAAGAACACTCGAAGCAAATAGGTTTGATGGATTAAGCGTGAGTTGAGACGTTTCCAAAAGGATCCGTCCTCTACCGGTATCCACACCAACAAGATATCCCAAATCGCTTGTGTGCTAGCACAAAGGAAGAACACTTCTTCCTCTCTTTCTCTCTAACTCGTTTCTCTCTCTACCATTTGAGAACCATTCTCAACACAATGAAAAATCTGATTTTTCTTCTCTCTCTTGCATGCTTATATAACCCAACATGACCACACTTATTTTATTTGGAAAAACCCAACACTTGGACTTTCAACTTGGACAAGTGTCTCACTTAGGTTTTGCATGCTTACTATTCCTAAACATGACTCCACTAAGTCATTTCAAGCAAGTCCAACTCTTGGACTTTCTTTTATGACAACTGTCTCATTTTAGGAGTAGTGCTCATGCAAAAACACCCTCTTTAAATTTCACAAATGCAAGAGTCATTTTTGCATTTTAATTGCCCAACATAATCTTCATTATATTGGCAATTCGAAAAAACGAGTTTAATGAATAAATAAGTATTATATCAAATATAATATATTATTTTATTCACTTAATGGACTTCCAAAGTCCAACACGATTTTGGTCTCGTTGTTGTGTGCGACCCTGTAGGCTCATAACACGTGTTGGCAGTGGGCCCGAAATCCTCGTTACGTCCACATGTCATAGTTGGCCTCTAGCAAGGCATTATAACTACCCGAATGTTTATGATGATCGTTAATCCGACTTAACCTTTACCCGTTAATATGCTAACCCTTCTGTCAACGATATCTCGATCGAATAAGGCATAGGGTCGTCATCCTTATTTTATTCGACCGCTGTTTCTTGATCTTAAGTAGACTGCCAGTGATAACTCTTTATCAATTCGCATGGCCATGCTTTTTCCTGCAGTCCCACTTATCAAGGGGCCCAAACGATATCTCTCATATTTATATGAGTGACAGATCCCTTATCAGTCAACCATATCTCTCACATAGACACTTATGCACCCAATCACAGCCTTTATAATTGCCCGGTTAAAGACAACGTTTAACTGTGTCAAATCACACAGCCACCTATGTAGAAATCATGATGACTATAAGGTCAGAGGACTTAAGTCATATTACGGTACTGAGAAATACTCATGACAGTTCCTATGTAGTATTCTCATAGTGGGTCATCCAATGCCATTTCTCTAAATGACATTTATGATTTGACTTCATATCCAATATGTATGATCAGTAAAACGTGATCATCAACCAACATCATATTAGTCTTAGTATATCAGTAAGACCAGGGATCAAGTGAATAATACTCTATTACTTCTAAGAGTTTTACTGTCAGGTCCTCAACCCGACGATCTTAAGAAAGAGTATCATTCACACTATTAACATTTCACAAATGATAATAGTAGTGCCGGTGTATTAATGAAATGATAATGCCGTCCATAATCACGATTGGCCTAGGGCACAAAAACCAACAATCTCCTCCTTTACTGCCCTTTTGCCGAGGCCATCTAGGAAGTATTGGGTACACAGGTTCCTATTCCCTCGCTATGCAACTTACATGACTGGCTATCTCTGGTACCGAATCTGCCTAATATGAAGACAAAGAGCAGATTGGCGATGATCCTCTTGGAACTGTGGAAAGCAAGAAACGGGAAGGTATGAGACAACGTTCTCTCCACTCCCTAGAGCATCATAGCCACAGTCCTCAAAAACCAATGCAGTTGGTCCGAGGCTCACATTGGCCGAGTAAAATCGACGACCGCACCCCAGTGCAGCCAAACGGGTGGGAGCCCACTGCCCCCAACCTGGTCGGCTATTAATGTAGATGGTGCAACTTTCGCCGATTTAGGACAATTTGGCTGGGGATGGATCTGTAGTACGGATACGGGAGCAACCCTGGAGGGTAGGAGCGGTACGGGTTTATGCACGTTGAGGGCTGAGTTTGCTAAAGCTATGACAATCTGGCATGCCTTGCAATGGAATCAAGCGACACATCTTCCCAGAGTCATTATCCGAAGCGACGCTCAATACCTGGTACATCTGATTCAGGGAACCCATCAGGTTTTCTCCCCTCTGGGCCGATTAGTTGACGACTGTCGGTCTCTTCTTGCTATTCTCGAGGATGTTAAACTCGAGTATATTTCTAGGTCAACGAACAAAGCAGCCCAATGGCTAGCTCGAGAAACCCGTTCTATGTCTGTCCAATCGTGGTCCGGCTTTACTGTTCCGGATGCACTAAAATTTATTCTCTCTCAATTCAAATAATAATCTATATCTTATCGTTTCAAAAAAAAAGACGCTCGGAGTTACTAATAAAAAATGGTCAATCGGAAGAAACAAGATCCAACAAAAACAAATGCAACAAAGCAACAAAAAAATCCTAATATCGTTGGATGTTGTGATATCAGTCGAGACAACCGGTACAACTACTGATAACGGAGAGTTAGGACAAAACTTGTCACGCCCCAAATCCGGTTTTGACCGGACTCGAGACGTGAACTTAAAGTAATAAATAATAAAAGACAATTTTGAAAGAACTAAGTTCCAACAATAATAATAATCCGATAAAAGTGAGTCAACAACTCATAAATCCGATAACAAAATGTTTAGAAAAAGAAAAAAATGAGAGTACGTCTCTAGACAACTAGACAAGACCCTCGCTAGCTCCCCAAGCGTCGAGAATCCCGCTAGCACAAATCCCGCTCAAGACCTGTAAAACCACAAAGTAAAGGGGTGAGCTTTTGCTCAGTAGGAAAAGTAGTTAAGGTTATGAACATCCGTTCACCACCACGAGTAACCGTCCAATTAGGGTATACTAGCAAAGCATAACAACTAACAACGTCCACGGAAATTCACCAATCACTAATCACTCTCACAAGACCATAACCACACTTAGTCATCGCACACAACCAAACATCAAGCATACAACACACAACAGAACAAACACATGTCCCGTACAGTAGTCCCCAACATCACCGGCTATCACAACCCATTCCAATTATATCGTACCGGACCACACAACATCGGTACCGATATCTTCCCGTCACTTAGACTCGGGGCATATCCTTAACCGGCATATACATCGGTAAGATGTCTTACCGTCATATAGACTCGGGGCATCGCTCACTACACATACCGGACCGGCACATACCTCGGTCGTACGTCTTCCCGGACAACACATCATCGGGGTAATGATCACACCATCCTTGGCCTAGATACCCTACGCCGAAATTCTCCCTCGGTGTAGGTATCATACCGGATTCACCTCCTCTTGGAACACACATCAAGAGAATAACACGCATCAAAATGCCACATTTCAACCACGGCTTACCAAGCCCAACAATCTTACCACAACACGTCACATCGGTCTATCAATCACCCGACCATATCACAACCAAAGGTTCACATCACATCAAGAATGGCACACTTGCCCAAACATAGCAACACATCACTAGGGCATATCATACCGTGATTCTCAAATCAACGATGAATAACCACACATCATGCCTCGCAGTCATAGCCATGGCATCAAAATCAACATGCAACCCTAAGGGCTCGACATGGCCCGTATGCATTTCTACAGCACAGTAATTTCCAAACTTACGGCTCGACATGGCACGTAAGCTATCCCTCATTTCACTTGTTCCTCACATCTTAATCATGCAATTCTAATATTTAAATCATGTAATTACAACCTATATGCATACTAGTAACTTTCCGCAATTAAACCGATATTCGCCGCTTTCCCTACCTCAGAAGCAATCCAATCCTAGCTGCGGACGACCTGGCTAGCTTCCTCTCCGTCACTTCACGATGTCCAAGGGTCTCCTCATCCATCGAGCTCGGGTCCAAAGTCTTGAATCACAAAACAATTTGCGAATCAGTACTAATTCTGTTGCTTTTAATGAGAAACAACTAAAAAATAGCCCAAAGTCAAACATGGGCTAAACGGAAAATGGGCTGGAATGAAGCCCAAATCGGGTGGCCCACAAGCCCAGTACCCGACCCGGCCCATTCAGCACACCGGCCCAGAGCCCGACCCGGCCCGTGCAGCACACCGGCCCCGAATTCGACTCGGCCCGTGTAGCATACCGGCCCGGAACCAAACACGGTCCGTGCTGCACACCGTGCCGGAACCAGACCCGGTTCGTGTTGCACTCCGTGTCGGACCCTGGCACGGTCCGTGGGGCGTTCCGTGCCGGAACCTGGCCCGGTCCGTGCCCCTCAGAGGGCCGGAACCAAGCCCTCTTCGTGCCCCGTTCCGTGTCAGATCTGGGCAGCCCATCTTCTTCTTTTCCAACTTCGTTTTCCATGAATTTTCACCAAAAAACTCCATTGATGACTTCTCAAACCTCCAAAACAGACCCAAAACCTCCAGCACTTCAATACCCACAATGGGTTTCATCAAAACAAAACAACAATCCAAATAAAATCCATCATCTAACCCATTTTCTCTCCATAAAACACCATCCAACATCAAAACTTCAAACACCCAACCAAGTTCATCATTTCTCCTCAAAACCCATGAACCAAAATCAACAAAAACCAAAAAGGATTAGATGTTTACCTTGGAATTGGAAAGGAGATGAAGAATCTAGTGTTTTTGATGAACTTTGAGTAGAAAACTATCCAAAAATCAAGCCTTTTCCTCCTTTCTTCCTCCTCAAGCTTCCAAATCTTTTTCTCTCCTTTCTCTCTCTCTAGAATTCAGCCAAGAGGTGTAATTGTGCTGAAATTGTTGTTCCAAAGCCCTTAAAACCCCACTTTGTAATTACTCAATTGCCCCTTTTGTCTAAAAGTCCCTCAAGTTCAAGTTTGGGGTATAATGGTCCTTCCCACCTTTTTACTTCTCACCCAAGCCACTATGGACACTTGTCCATGTGGGGGACCACCCCTTTTCTTAGGAAAATCCAGCACAAGATTAATTAATTCATTTAGGCCCAGGGTTTGACCGAAATTGACCGACATTTGACTTTTTCATAATCACAGCCATTTGAAAGGAAACGGCCCAATTAAGCTAACCGTAACGACGGTTAAGCTTTTTGGGCCCCGGAAAGGTCCCGAATGACTTCCGGAGTCATCGGTTGACTTTTCCAGCAAAAAGTCAACTTCCGCCAGAATTCGCTGGTTCGACCGAGATCGACCGGAGGCGGTTCTTACAAAACGGGCTCATTTAAATAAAGGAAGTCAGACGACTCTAGGAAGGATACAACGTTACTGGTCGAGACCACCGAAGTAGTTACTGATGCCCGAGACCAAATGCCTAGTTAACCCTGTAACAAGAGACTGAAATGGTTCAATTGGACTATACATTCTCCTAAAGAGACAATTGACATCGTCCCTCTTCTGATAATAATGAGGGTCTTTAGAAACGTAAAAGTGTTGGTTCCCGATCTAATAGGAGAATGTCGCACCGGTACTTGGTGGAACCGATGTCACCCTATGGTCAATGAAAGGGAAGTACCCACACACCCCTCATCGCCCCCCTAGTTACTCATTGGGCAAGGCGAGAGCCCTTGCCGCCCCTCGTCGGTATTCCCAATACGCCATCGGACTCCGAAAAGTCCTTCGATTCCGTGATTTCACCAACACCAAGCCCAACTTTAGCACCACATCCTTGACAGCAGGTGATCATACAACACTAGCAATTTCTCCATCACCGCACTCAACTCTAGTCGTCACATCCTTGATATCGATCGATCGTACTCCACCCGCAAATCCACCATCGCCACACACAATCCTAACCTTTGGAAAGAAGGTGAAGCACAACCCTAGCCGCGTGCGATAGGGAATCCGGAACTCTCAACGAGATCGTCACCTTGAGAACACCACAGCGCTACCGCTTCAACTTCTGGCCTATTAACCTCTCCAACGAACTTCTGGCCGCTAAAGATATGCTGGAAGGGCCCGCCGGTGGAAACTAGAGCACCCGTTGCATACTATCCTTAACGGAAGACCACTGGAATGTCGAGAGAAAAGACACAGTCACTCCCGATCGCAAAGCCGAGTTTACCCTACCACTCACCCTTACGCCTCTATTGAGACCCTACACCACCGAGATCCAACTAATAGAGAATAAACCACCGATGACATCACCAACAACCACAATGTTGCCGTAAAACAAGGACAACAACATTGTACCTCAGATTTCAAAATGCTCCCACAATCATCGAAGCCTAAGACTCCTTCTCTCTGAAAACCACCTTTAGGATTCGCTGAACACTCCAAGACCTATCCAATAGGGTTTGAAATCTCCCACCCAAAATCGTCGCTATCTGTAGAACCCTTTTGATGAAAATGTATTTTTACAAGATATCTTTAAACTATTAATTTAAACCTCCATCAATTTATAATTATACGATAAAGTTATCTTATCGTAATGATAAAATATTGTATTTATTTTGACCGGTGACAAATTATTTTTTGCTTTTACCATCGATAATATTCTAACGGAATATGTTAAATGCCCTACCGCTTGCTATTAGTTTTTATTTCCTTCTTCTTCACCAACTATTGAGCATTGGTGTTATTGTCACGCCCCAAATCCGGTTATCGCCCGGACTCGAGGCATGACGGGTAATAGAAGACAATAAAGCAATGAAACAATAATTAAATCTTGAAAACCTCCAATAAGTACCTCAATCCATAAACTTCAATGTAAAGTATAAGTAACCCTCAGGGGGTGTAATAATAAGTCTCTACAAAACTGTTTTTAAACAAAAGGAAATAAACATGAAGTCTCTACGGAACCCACACCGAGAAACTCCCGAGCCTCTACTCCTCAATCAAGCCTGTAAACACAACAACGAACTAACAGGGGTGAGCTTACGCTCAGTAGGGAAAACACATAACAGGACGGAGCTTCAGTTCAATAAGAGCAATCCACAAGTCAACCATAGCCAATTTATCACACACAGGTAACAGGTAGATCAACCAATGCCGTGGCACATGAAGTGACCACCCTCCGATCCACATGATGTGTCCTATCGGATTTTCCCTCAAATCCAGAGGAGACGCATAACATTGAGGCGACCGGAAACAACCCTTCGGGCGCTTATCATCGGGATTCTCAGAAACGTCTCCAAGGGATTTTATGTCCTCGGGAACCAAATGTATTACTCCCATGGAGAGCATACACTTGGACAATTTAATGAGAAGTAGTTAATAATTGAATACGTACTCAACCGAACACGAAATAATACAAGTTCAACAGCCACCAATTCAATTCCACACATGGCTCACACATCACCAATTCACCGCACAACAGTACACGAAATCACACAACATAGCACATTAATCACACAAACCCAACTTACCATTCACTTACCAGTTTCGAACCACCGGGGCATCGATCACCTGATTGCACCGCTCGGTACAACCAGTCATACTCGATGCTCCAACCAAGCATTCAAGTAATTCAAGTAATCAATCGAATACAATCAACGAGCAAGTACGAGTACAATCAACCAATTATAAGAACCTTCAAGAGAGCATGCATACATGCAATTCTACTAGTTTCGTTAGACTCTTTAGCCTATCCATTAAGCAATTAACAACCAAGCATGTGATCCTAACAAGCAACTAATCCGAGGGCTTTTCCAAGGCTCCTCTACCAGACAATCATATCCCAAGTATTAAAAGCGAATTACACTAGTGATTGGCATCCTAATCGGTCACCACTAGACACTTCCGGTTATTAGAAAATGAAAGACGATTATGCTAGTTATTCGCATCCTATAGGCATATCTAGGACCTTTTCCATTTTATTAACCTAGCATGCATACTAAGCATGGTAAACGAGAGGTTAAGGCTTTCCCTACCTCAAGGTCCTCCTCTTCAACGCTTTGATGACGTCCGGTGATCACCACTTTGCTCCTTCCTCGGTTCCCGGCGTGATCCTTGCTCCTTTAGCTCGATCCACAACGTCTTGGACACAAAGAAACGCTAATTAGGCTCCACTTAGACAGTAAGAAAGACCCCCAAATCCTTCCAAAGTTCAGCTCAAAACCAAGATGCCAAAATCCTCAAGAACCCTCAAGAAACCCTCACCCTGGTGGGTCACGGATCTGGTCACGGATCCGTGACACTAACCCTCACGGTTACCGTCACGGAGCTGTGACGAGTGCCGTCACGGACTCCCTCACGGAGCCGTGACGTCGCCCGTCACGGGATCCGTCACGGATCCGTGGCGCACCAGGGCAGTTTCGCCCTTCTTCAACCTCCAGCTCCAAAACTCCGAAAAACCACTCTTAAACCCAGAAATTTACCCCTTACAACTCCCAAAACAGTCCAAATCCTTCAATACTCCTCTACCCATGGTAGGAATCAACACACAAACAAGTTTCCAAGGATTCATCAAATCAAACCCACCTCAAAATCTCCAACAACTATTGATTTCTCAACCAAAATCCAACAAGGTTCATCATCAACACCATCTCTCACCATCTCTACTCAAACCCAACATCATCTAGCACTTTTCACCCAAAACCCAAGAAAATAGATGAAGAGAAATGAGGATTAGAGAGTTCCATTACCTCTAGAGTGATGAGATGAAGAGGATGCTAGTGATTTTGAGGGTGGATGGTTAGAGGAAGACCTCAAATTCTGTACCAGTCCAAATAGTTTGTCCCATTTAGCTTGACCCTGTCAAGAATGGTTTTTAATGACAAACTATTAATGTTCGCTGAATTTGTCATTTGATCTACAACAGATAAAATTCAATCAGTAAACTGAATAAATTTTATGAAGATCAAGCTTAAACACCAACAATCAATTCTAAACCTTTAGAATCTGAAACCAAGATCCTTGATTCACTCGATTAAGCTGAACTAATGCTCACCACTTAATCGAGCTATGTAGGTAGGACTCCATCCAATCACATCCAATGTGACTCTTGGCTAGGGTATGTACTTATGTACACGACTTACCCTATCTGTTACCCTAGCTCAACCTCAGGCCGAGAATCGTAGTCGGGTCCACCAATTTTCAACTATGGCTCGTCACTATGTAGGTGCTCCGCTAATGCGCACGACACCCACATATGTCGTCCAAACCTACTACCCCGCTTCCCCATGGATGCTCCGCTAGTGCGCACGACAACCATAGGACGGGGAGGTAGTAAGGTGTTGATGATTGGGAGGTATCGGACATGACCCGCTTTTACTTGTCCAGTTGTGTTCAAAACTTTGGCACATCCTAGATGCGATGAGCACATCAACTACATTCCAAATGCAATGATGCCTCAAATTACATCCAATGTAATTCTTCCTTTGAACCCGTCAACTACATCCAATGCAATGACGGTTCTAAGGGTTCACACACAAGGATTAAAATTCCAATTTTATCTTTGCATGTGAGGTGATATGCTCGGTAAATAAAGTTAAGCATGCAATTCTAAAACACATAGAATTAATCATGCATAAACTAAACCAAGCATAAATCGATAAATGTGCACATAATAGCCCCCTAAACTAACTCCCACTAGCTTCTTGAGCTCCACCGACTCCAAGCCGATGCCAACACCCGAAAAGCCACCAAATGACCTTTTCGCACTTTCTTCGTCTTGATTAAATATTACAATTTAATACACGACTCGCAGGTCGGGAATAAATAAATATTACAAACAAGTGGTTCGACGACCACACCTTGAAAGAATAATTACACGTTAACTCTAACGGCTCGCAGGCCGTGAAAAGCGATAAATAATTAAATTGAGCTCGGGGCTATTATGTACACCATGCCAACATCACATCACACATCGTGTTATCAAACAAGAATGTTATCAAACATCATGTGATTTTCCGGTTTTAATTAATAGCCAAGTTTCGAAATTTTTTGATGCTCGGTTTATCGAAACCGTTCAAAAATGAAACTTTTGAACATTTGATCTTCGAGTTCATCATGACGGTTCCAAACTCGTCATAACTAAAAAAACGGTTTAGCCTTGGCATATCAACCATCCAATGGTCATGCTTGGCCTAGCTCCGTCCAACGGAGCCCTGTTCGGTCCCGGTTTCGGCTCCCCGAGAGTCCCGCTCCCGAGACCCGAAAAATCAAAAAAATTTCAAAATTTTCAGATTTGAAATAATTTTCAAAAATTCATTTTACATGCATTAAATCCATAAACAATAATTTAAAACATGTTATCAAACAATTTAGCAAAACAACATGCCAAAAACGAAACTTTCAAGCAAAACCGAAACTTTGAACACCGTCTTGTGAATCCCGAAGGTAGCACGGCTCTGATACCACTGTTGGGTCTCGAGGTAAGGTTGGAGATGAACCAACTTGCAGCGGAAAATCAATGAAAACCAAGAGACGATTAAAAACATGAAACAACTAACAAAGAATGGATTCACAAGAGAAAATTTCAGCACTAGTTCTTACCAAAACAAGAACACCGGGTAACGAATGATTGGCTTGAGTCTCCAAGACGCCTACGTATCCACATGGAAATCAAAGCCACGTAGTTCTTCTCTTTGAGGACTCAAGAACACAAAAATGGAGGAGGAAACTATCCAAACCCGAAATGGCCATGGAAGAGGGAGAGAAAATGTGTTTCCTATTCTTGTCTAGTGTTTGTTATGTTGAAAAAAGATGACTTAAACATAACAAAACCCATACTTGTCCAACTAAAGGCATGGGACAAGTATGGTGTCAAGTAAGGTGTAAATAGGACAAAGTATGGCAAGACAAGATTGGGTTAGGTGGTGAATCACCAACACCTTAATCCTTGTCTTGCTTACTTAGTACTAATTAATCAAGACTTGATTAATTAGTTCCATGGGCCTTGGTTGCATGGGCCTTTCATGGGCCTCTTAGAACATGGCACGTGGCCATTTCCAACGAGGTCCCGTGATTCGCTCATCGCCCCCATGCCTTCCATACCGGAAATGTCCAACATTATCCGACGCGATCAATCCCAAGACTCCAAGCCTTGTCTCGATCCGTAAAGTCCTATTCACTTACGGGCACATGACCCAAAACCCAGTTTTGGTCATGTCCCGAGACAACTCCCTTTTGGCCATTCTCCATAAATGTGTCAATGAGTTTCATCCTCCGGTGTGACCCTTAGGTTTATGCATGTCAATAGATCAACGTAAAATCCCATTTTACTTGATCCTATTTAAGTGGCAACTAACGAGACTTTAGTATTGCCTGACACTACATAACGAATCGACACTGTCAATTCTAACCTTTCCGTCGTCCCTGTCATTATCCTTTTATCTCCGATATTCTGATTGAGATAAGGCATAGAGCCGTCATCCTTATTATTCTCAATCACCGTTCCTTGATATGTGAGATGACTGAAGATATGATATCCAGTATCATGTGCATGGCCATGCTATTCTTCCAGTCACTCTCGATCAAGCGGCCGAGAACCGATATCTTTCCCATACCTTAGTATGAGGGATAAATCCCTTAGCCGTCTTTCGTGTCACTCATGTAGCCCGTCCCCAAGCCAATCCTGGCCGTTATGGAAGCCCTGTTACGGACAACGTTAGGCTCAGGTCAAACTCAGTTGTTCACTACATAGCGATCACAAAGACTCCTTGGTCTAAGGATACATGACAAGCTACGACAATGAATATGTTCATGACCTGATCTATGGCACATATTCATGTCGGGTCGTCCAATATCATGTCCCACATGATATCTATGATCAGACTCCGGAATCCCATTCCAATGACTAACAGAACGTAAGCCATAAAGAGCCATCTTTCATACTAGTCGCTTCTAGTGAAGCTTTGTTGACTAGGGACCCATCGAGTGTGATCTATCTCGATCTATGGTTCTATTCGCATGGTGGGCATAGATCAGAGCACACGTCGATATATTACTCTAACACATAAGTAATATAAAGTCGCTTTAATTTTATTGCTAACGATGATATGTACATTTGGACATTTAGGATTGAACTACGGGCACTAAGACTAACAATTATGATACGCAGTTATGTCAAGAAGAATTTGGATCGATTTTGACCATAGCCACTAAGGAGAAGGTTTCCTCATAGTCAATCCATTGGATCTGCCTATAACCTTTCGCCACCAGTTGAGCTTTGTAGGTCAGAGGGTTGCCGTCCATGTCCATCTTCACCTTGAAGATCCATTTGCATCCTATGGTCCTCACACCATTGATGGGATCAACCGGTTCCCAGACTCGGTTGTCCGACATGGATTGCATTTCCTCCCTCATGGCTCCCAGCCATAACTCGGAGTTGGGCCCATCCACGACTTCCTGAAAGGTGGCTGGATCATCGTGATCCACCATGACTTCATTGTCACCTCCGGATACCATATCTTGGAGGTGGAAGATTGATCCTTTCAAATCGCCTTGGACCTTCCAGAATTGTAACAGGAATTGGTTCTTACTCTACGACAATCTCTGGCTCCTTTCTATTGGGTTGCCAATTAGTTTAGACAGATCTGTACCATCCTGAATTTCTTCGAGATGCACAGTCCTCCCAATGACGTCTTTGGAAACAAAACTCCTTTTCCATAAAGACCCCACCCCATGCGACGAACACCATGTTCTCACTGGGATTGTAGAAGTAGTATCCCCTTGTTGCTTTGGGATACCACACGAAGGTGCATATCTCAGATCTTGGTTCGAGCTTAGTCGAAACCAAATGTTTCACATAAGCCTCGCAACCACAAATCTTTAGGAAGGACAAAGCGGGCATCATCCCGTACCATTTAAAAATAGTATCCCTTCCACACCCTTCGTCGAAGCCCGATTAACTATGAATGCGGTCGTCTCTAGAGCATAATCCCATAAAGAGATTGGGAGATCAGTCCAACTAATAATGGAACGGACCATTGTCTAACAATGTCCGATTTCTCCGTTTGGCTACACCTTTCATCTACAGTGTCCCAGGAGGAGTCCATTCCAAAAGGATCCCATTCTCTTTTAGATGATCTAATAACTCTGTGGTCAAGTATTTTCCACCTCGATCCAATCGAAGTGCCTTAATACCTTTGTCGAGCTGGTTTTCTACTTTAGTCTTAAACTCTTTGAATTTATCAAAAGCTTCAGACTTATGTCTCAGCGAATAGACATAACCATATTTACTGTAATCATCAGTAAATGTGATAAAGTAGCTAAAACCTCTCCTGGCAAGTGAACTTATTGGTCTACACACATTCGAGTGTATCAACCCCTATAATTCACCCGCCCTTTCATCGCGATCGATAAAAGGGCACTTTAGTCATTTTGCCCATCAAACAAACCTTGCACCTATCGATCGAATGGAATTCGAATGAACATGAAAGTACGCACTTCTGAAGTGCTGATAGGTGCTTCTTGTTTATGCGACATAAATGACAGTGCCATAACAGAGTTAGGTTTAAATCGTTGGATTTAGACCTCTTGGTATTAACGGAATATATAGAACTTGAGGCATTGTTACCCATATCTAATATGTACAATCCTCCAACCAAGTCAGTACTGGTATAAAACATATCATTGCATAGAACATTGAAAACTCCATTTCCAATATTAACATTATATCCTTCCTTGTCAAACACGGATACAGATATAATATTCCTACTAAAAGTAGGTATGCAATATACATTATACAGTACTAAGACAAGGCCTCTTGGCAAAGCAAGACTCATGGATCCTACAGCAGTTGCCACAACTCTGAGGTCCACTTCGTGCTTTCCAAACCTCTCCTACTTTCAGCCACCATATATAAGTGCATGTGTGAGATTCAGTCTTGTTATCTAATACCCATGAATCTTTGGAAGTAGAGAGATGTAGCTCTATAGAGTTAATACCGGATAAAGGCACGGTCCCACCGCCCTTCCTTAGATCATCCAGGTTTCCTGATGAAGGCGCAGTCCTACTGTCCTTCTTCAGATCATCCAGGCTATTTGATGAAGGCGCAGTCCCACTGCCCTTCTTCAGATCAGCCGTGAACTTCCTGTAATCCCGGTTCCAATGACCAGGCTATTGGCAGTAGAAGCAGACATTCTCAGCTGTCTCATCTTTCCTGCCAAGTGCGCATGGGCCCCGCCCTTGCCACTTCCAATTCCCTTGTTGACCATCAGAATATCCTTGGATCCCAGATCCCTGATATATTCATTTCAGCAATTAATGACACTTCATGTAACTCTGATATGGTCTTAGAGATAGCCTTGTCAAGGACATATTCTTTGCGTTCAGACTTGAGGACTATCCTCAAAATTCTGTACCAGTCCAAATAGTTTGTCCCATTTAACTTGACCCTGTCAAGAATGGTTTTTAATGACAAACTATTAATGTTCGCTGAATTTGCCATTTGATCTACAACAGATAAAATTCAATCAGTAAACTGAATAAATTTTATGAAGATCAAGCTTAAACACCAACAATCAATTCTAAACCTTTAGAATCTGAAACCAAGATCCTTGATTCACTCGATTAAGCTGAACTAATGCTCACCACTTAATCGAGCTATGTAGGTAGGACTCCATCCAATCACATCCAATGTGACTCTTGGCTAGGGTATGTACTTATGTACACGACTTACCCTATCTGTTACCCTAGCTCAACCTCAGGCCGAGAATCGTAGTCGGGTCCACCAATTTTCAACTATGGCTCGTCACTATGTAGGTGCTCCGCTAATGCGCACGACACCCACATATGTCGTCCAAACCTACTACCCCGCTTCCCCATGGATGCTCCGCTAATGCGCACGACAACCATAGGACGGGGAGGTAGTAAGGTGTTGATGATTGGGAGGTATCGGACATGACCCGCTTTTACTTGTCCAGTTGTGTTCAAAACTTTGGCACATCCTAGATGCGATGAGCACATCAACTACATTCCAAATGCAATGATGCCTCAAATTACATCCAATGTAATTCTTCCTTTGAACCCGTCAACTACATCCAATGCAATGACGGTTCTAAGGGTTCACACACAAGGATTAAAATTCCAATTTTATCTTTGCATGTGAGGTGATATGCTCGGTAAATAAAGTTAAGCATGCAATTCTAAAACACATAGAATTAATCATGCATAAACTAAACCAAGCATAAAGCGATAAATGTGCACATAATAGCCCCCTAAACTAACTCCCACTAGCTTCTTGAGCTCCACCGACTCCAAGCCGATGCCAACACCCGAAAAGCCACCAAATGACCTTTTCGCTCTTTCTTCGTCTTGAGTAAAATATTACAATTTAATACACGACTCGCAGGTCGGGAATAAATAAATATTACAAACAAGTGGTTCGACGACCACACCTTGAAAGAATAATTACACGTTAACTCTAACGGCTCGCAGGCCGTGAAAAGCGATAAATAATTAAATTGAGCTCGGGGCTATTATGTACACCATGCCAACAGCACATCACACATCGTGTTATCAAACAAGAATGTTATCAAACATCATGTGATTTTCCGGTTTTAATTAATAGCCAAGTTTCGAAATTTTTTGATGCTCGGTTTATCGAAACCGTTCAAAAATGAAACTTTTGAACATTTGATCTTCGAGTTCGTTATGACGGTTCCAAACTCGTCATAACTAACAAAACGGTTTAGACTTGGCATATCAACCATCCAATGGTCATGCTTGGCCTAGCTCCGTCCAACGGAGCCCCGTTCGGTCCCGGTTTCGGCTCCCCGAGAGTCCCGCTCCCGAGACCCGAAAAATCAAAAAAATTTCAAAATTTTCAGATTTGAAATAATTTTCAAAAATTCATTTTACATGCATTAAATCCATAAACAATAATTTAAAACATGTTATCAAACAATTTAGCAAAACAACATGCCAAAAACGAAACTTTCAAGCAAAACCGAAACTTTGAACACCGTCTTGTGAATCCCGAAGGTAGCACGGCTCTGATACCACTGTTGGGTCTCGAGGTAAGGTTGGAGATGAACCAACTTGCAGCGGAAAATCAATGAAAACCAAGAGACGATTAAAAACATGAAACAACTAACAAAGAATGGATTCACAAGAGAAAATTTCAGCACTAGTTCTTACCAAAACAAGAACACCGGGTAACGAATGATTGGCTTGAGTCTCCAAGACGCCTACGTATCCACATGGGAATCAAAGCCACGTAGTTCTTCTCTTTGAGGACTCAAGAACACAAAAATGGAGGAGGAAACTATCCAAACCCGAAATGGCCATGGAAGAGGGAGAGAAAATGTGTTTCCTATTCTTGTCTAGTGTTTGTTATGTTGAAAAAAGATGACTTAAACATAACAAAACCCATACTTGTCCAACTAAAGGCATGGGACAAGTATGGTGTCAAGTAAGGTGTAAATAGGACAAAGTATGGCAAGACAAGATTGGGTTAGGTGGTGAATCACCAACACCTTAATCCTTGTCTTGCTTACTTAGTACTAATTAATCAAGACTTGATTAATTAGTTCCATGGGCCTTGGTTGCATGGGCCTTTCATGGGCCTCTTAGAACATGGCACGTGGCCATTTCCAACGAGGTCCCGTGATTCGCTCATCGCCCCCATGCCTTCCATACCGGAAATGTCCAACATTATCCGACGCGATCAATCCCAAGACTCCAAGCCTTGTCTCGATCCGTAAAGTCCTATTCACTTACGGGCACATGACCCAAAACCCAGTTTTGGTCATGTCCCGAGACAACTCCCTTTTGGCCATTCTCCATAAATGTGTCAATGAGTTTCATCCTCCGGTGTGACCCTTAGGTTTATGCATGTCAATAGATCAACGTAAAATCCCATTTTACTTGATCCTATTTAAGTGGAAACTAACGAGACTTTAGTATTGCCTGACACTACATAACGAATCGACCCTGTCGATTCTAACCTTTCCGTCGTCCCTGTCATTATCCTTTTATCTCCGATATCCTGATTGAGATAAGGCATAGAGCCGTCATCCTTATTATTCTCAATCATCGTTCCTTGATATGTGAGATGACTGAAGATATGATACCCAGTATCATGTGCATGGCCATGCTATTCTTTCAGTCACTCTCGATCAAGCGGCCGAGAACCGATATCTTTCCCATACCTTAGTATGAGGGATAAATCCCTTAGCCGTCTTTCGTGTCACTCATGTAGCCCGTCCCCAAGCCAATCCTGGCCGTTATGGAAGCCCTGTTACGGACAACGTTAGGCTCAGGTCAAACTCAGTTGTTCACTACATAGCGATCACAAAGACTCCTTGGTCTAAGGATACATGACAAGCTACGACAATGAATATGTTCATGACCTGATCTATGGCACATATTCATGTCGGGTCGTCCAATATCATGTCCCACATGATATCTATGATCAGACTCCGGAATCCTATTCCAATGACTAACAGAACGTAAGCCATAAAGAGCCATCTTTCATACTAGTCGCTTCTAGTGAAGCTTTGTTGACTAGGGACCCATCGAGTGTGATCTATCTCGATCTATGGTTCTATTCGCATGGTGGGCATAGATCAGAGCACACGTCGATATATTACTCCAACACATAAGTAATATAAAGTCGCTTTAATTTTATTGCTAACGATGATATGTACATTTGGACATTTAGGATTGAACTACGGGCACTAAGACTAACAATTATGATACGCAGTTATGTCAAGAAGAATTTGGATCGATTTTGACCATAGCCACTAAGGAGAAGGTTTCCTCATAGTCAATCCATTGGATCTGCCTATAACCTTTCGCCACCAGTTGAGCTTTGTAGGTCAGAGGGTTGCCGTCCATGTCCATCTTCACCTTGAAGATCCATTTGCATCCTATGGTCCTCACACCATTGATGGGATCAACCGGTTCCCAGACTCGGTTGTCCGACATGGATTGCATTTCCTCCCTCATGGCTCCCAGCCATAACTCGGAGTTGGGCCCATCCACGACTTCCTGAAAGGTGGCTGGATCATCGTGATCCACCATGACTTCATTGTCACCTCCGGATACCATATCTTGGAGGTGGAAGATTGATCCTTTCAAATCGCCTTGGACCTTCCAGAATTGTAACAGGAATTGGTTCTTACTCTACGACAATCTCTGGCTCCTTTCTATTGGGTTGCCAATTAGTTTAGACAGATCTGTACCATCCTGAATTTCTTCGAGATGCACAGTCCTCCCAATGACGTCTTTGGAAACAAAACTCCTTTTCCATAAAGACCCCACCCCATGCGACGAACACCATGTTCTCACTGGGATTGTAGAAGTAGTATCCCCTTGTTGCTTTGGGATACCACACGAAGGTGCATATCTCAGATCTTGGTTCGAGCTTAGTCGAAACCAAATGTTTCACATAAGCCTCGCAACCACAAATCTTTAGGAAGGACAAAGCGGGCATCATCCCGTACCATTTAAAAATAGTATCCCTTCCACACCCTTCGTCGAAGCCCGATTAACTATGAATGCGGTCGTCTCTAGAGCATAATCCCATAAAGAGATTGGGAGATCAGTCCAACTAATAATGGAACGGACCATTGTCTAACAATGTCCGATTTCTCCGTTTGGCTACACCTTTCATCTACAGTGTCCCAGGAGGAGTCCATTCCAAAAGGATCCCATTCTCTTTTAGATGATCTAATAACTCTGTGGTCAAGTATTTTCCACCTCGATCCAATCGAAGTGCCTTAATACCTTTGTCGAGCTGGTTTTCTACTTTAGTCTTAAACTCTTTGAATTTATCAAAAGCTTCAGACTTATGTCTCAGCGAATAGACATAACCATATTTACTGTAATCATCAGTAAATGTGATAAAGTAGCTAAAACCTCTCCTGGCAAGTGAACTTATTGGTCTACACACATTCGAGTGTATCAACCCCTATAATTCACCCGCCCTTTCATCGCGATCGATAAAAGGGCACTTTAGTCATTTTGCCCATCAAACAAACCTTGCACCTATCGATCGAATGGAATTCGAATGAACATGAAAGTACGCACTTCTGAAGTGCTGATAGGTGCTTCTTGTTTATGCGACATAAATGACAGTGCCATAACAGAGTTAGGTTTAAATCGTTGGATTTAGACCTCTTGGTATTAACGGAATATATAGAACTTGAGGCATTGTTACCCATATCTAATATGTACAATCCTCCAACCAAGTCAGTACTGGTATAAAACATATCATTGCATAGAACATTGAAAACTCCATTTCCAATATTAACATTATATCCTTCCTTGTCAAACACGGATACAGATATAATATTCCTACTAAAAGTAGGTATGCAATATACATTATACAGTACTAAGACAAGGCCTCTTGGCAAAGCAAGACTCATGGATCCTACAGCAGTTGCCACAACTCTGAGGTCCACTTCGTGCTTTCCAAACCTCTCCTACTTTCAGCCACCATATATAAGTGCATGTGTGAGATTCAGTCTTGTTATCTAATACCCATGAATCTTTGGAAGTAGAGAGATGTAGCTCTATAGAGTTAATACCGGATAAAGGCACGGTCCCACCGCCCTTCCTTAGATCATCCAGGTTTCCTGATGAAGGCGCAGTCCTACTGTCCTTCTTCAGATCATCCAGGCTATTTGATGAAGGCGCAGTCCCACTGCCCTTCTTCAGATCAGCCGTGAACTTCCTGTAATCCCGGTTCCAATGACCAGGCTATTGGCAGTAGAAGCAGACATTCTCAGCTGTCTCATCTTTCCTGCCAAGTGCGCATGGGCCCCGCCCTTGCCACTTCCAATTCCCTTGTTGACCATCAGAATATCCTTGGATCCCAGATCCCTGATATATTCATTTCAGCAATTAATGACACTTCATGTAACTCTGATATGGTCTTAGAGATAGCCTTGTCAAGGACATATTCTTTGCGTTCAGACTTGAGGACTATCCTCAAAATTCTGTACCAGTCCAAATAGTTTGTCCCATTTAACTTGACCCTGTCAAGAATGGTTTTTAATGACAAACTATTAATGTTCGCTGAATTTGCCATTTGATCTACAACAGATAAAATTCAATCAGTAAACTGAATAAATTTTATGAAGATCAAGCTTAAACACCAACAATCAATTCTAAACCTTTAGAATCTGAAACCAAGATCCTTGATTCACTCGATTAAGCTGAACTAATGCTCACCACTTAATCGAGCTATGTAGGTAGGACTCCATCCAATCACATCCAATGTGACTCTTGGCTAGGGTATGTACTTATGTACACGACTTACCCTATCTGTTACCCTAGCTCAACCTCAGGCCGAGAATCGTAGTCGGGTCCACCAATTTTCAACTATGGCTCGTCACTATGTAGGTGCTCCGCTAATGCGCACGACACCCACATATGTCGTCCAAACCTACTACCCCGCTTCCCCATGGATGCTCCGCTAATGCGCACGACAACCATAGGACGGGGAGGTAGTAAGGTGTTGATGATTGGGAGGTATCGGACATGACCCGCTTTTACTTGTCCAGTTGTGTTCAAAACTTTGGCACATCCTAGATGCGATGAGCACATCAACTACATTCCAAATGCAATGATGCCTCAAATTACATCCAATGTAATTCTTCCTTTGAACCCGTCAACTACATCCAATGCAATGACGGTTCTAAGGGTTCACACACAAGGATTAAAATTCCAATTTTATCTTTGCATGTGAGGTGATATGCTCGGTAAATAAAGTTAAGCATGCAATTCTAAAACACATAGAATTAATCATGCATAAACTAAACCAAGCATAAAGCGATAAATGTGCACATAATAGCCCCCTAAACTAACTCCCACTAGCTTCTTGAGCTCCACCGACTCCAAGCCGATGCCAACACCCGAAAAGCCACCAAATGACCTTTTCGCTCTTTCTTCGTCTTGAGTAAAATATTACAATTTAATACACGACTCGCAGGTCGGGAATAAATAAATATTACAAACAAGTGGTTCGACGACCACACCTTGAAAGAATAATTACACGTTAACTCTAACGGCTCGCAGGCCGTGAAAAGCGATAAATAATTAAATTGAGCTCGGGGCTATTATGTACACCATGCCAACAGCACATCACACATCGTGTTATCAAACAAGAATGTTATCAAACATCATGTGATTTTCCGGTTTTAATTAATAGCCAAGTTTCGAAATTTTTTGATGCTCGGTTTATCGAAACCGTTCAAAAATGAAACTT
This sequence comes from Erodium maritimum, assembly GCA_963921825.1. Taxonomy (NCBI): domain Eukaryota; kingdom Viridiplantae; phylum Streptophyta; class Magnoliopsida; order Geraniales; family Geraniaceae; genus Erodium; species Erodium maritimum. The sequence continues at coordinate 27,372,080 of OY997589.1, read as the reverse complement.
TTGAACATTTGATCTTCGAGTTCGTTATGACGGTTCCAAACTCGTCATAACTAACAAAACGGTTTAGACTTGGCATATCAACCATCCAATGGTCATGCTTGGCCTAGCTCCGTCCAACGGAGCCCCGTTCGGTCCCGGTTTCGGCTCCCCGAGAGTCCCGCTCCCGAGACCCGAAAAATCAAAAAAATTTCAAAATTTTCAGATTTGAAATAATTTTCAAAAATTCATTTTACATGCATTAAATCCATAAACAATAATTTAAAACATGTTATCAAACAATTTAGCAAAACAACATGCCAAAAACGAAACTTTCAAGCAAAACCGAAACTTTGAACACCGTCTTGTGAATCCCGAAGGTAGCACGGCTCTGATACCACTGTTGGGTCTCGAGGTAAGGTTGGAGATGAACCAACTTGCAGCGGAAAATCAATGAAAACCAAGAGACGATTAAAAACATGAAACAACTAACAAAGAATGGATTCACAAGAGAAAATTTCAGCACTAGTTCTTACCAAAACAAGAACACCGGGTAACGAATGATTGGCTTGAGTCTCCAAGACGCCTACGTATCCACATGGGAATCAAAGCCACGTAGTTCTTCTCTTTGAGGACTCAAGAACACAAAAATGGAGGAGGAAACTATCCAAACCCGAAATGGCCATGGAAGAGGGAGAGAAAATGTGTTTCCTATTCTTGTCTAGTGTTTGTTATGTTGAAAAAAGATGACTTAAACATAACAAAACCCATACTTGTCCAACTAAAGGCATGGGACAAGTATGGTGTCAAGTAAGGTGTAAATAGGACAAAGTATGGCAAGACAAGATTGGGTTAGGTGGTGAATCACCAACACCTTAATCCTTGTCTTGCTTACTTAGTACTAATTAATCAAGACTTGATTAATTAGTTCCATGGGCCTTGGTTGCATGGGCCTTTCATGGGCCTCTTAGAACATGGCACGTGGCCATTTCCAACGAGGTCCCGTGATTCGCTCATCGCCCCCATGCCTTCCATACCGGAAATGTCCAACATTATCCGACGCGATCAATCCCAAGACTCCAAGCCTTGTCTCGATCCGTAAAGTCCTATTCACTTACGGGCACATGACCCAAAACCCAGTTTTGGTCATGTCCCGAGACAACTCCCTTTTGGCCATTCTCCATAAATGTGTCAATGAGTTTCATCCTCCGGTGTGACCCTTAGGTTTATGCATGTCAATAGATCAACGTAAAATCCCATTTTACTTGATCCTATTTAAGTGGAAACTAACGAGACTTTAGTATTGCCTGACACTACATAACGAATCGACCCTGTCGATTCTAACCTTTCCGTCGTCCCTGTCATTATCCTTTTATCTCCGATATCCTGATTGAGATAAGGCATAGAGCCGTCATCCTTATTATTCTCAATCATCGTTCCTTGATATGTGAGATGACTGAAGATATGATACCCAGTATCATGTGCATGGCCATGCTATTCTTTCAGTCACTCTCGATCAAGCGGCCGAGAACCGATATCTTTCCCATACCTCAGTATGAGGGATAAATCCCTTAGCCGTCTTTCGTGTCACTCATGTAGCCCATCCCCAAGCCAATCCTGGCCGTTATGGAAGCCCTGTTACGGACAACGTTAGGCTCAGGTCAAACTCAGTTGTTGACTACATAGCGATCACAAAGACTCCTTGGTCTAAGGATACATGACAAGCTACGACAATGAATATGTTCATGACCTGATCTATGGCACATATTCATGTCGGGTCGTCCAATATCATGTCCCACATGATATCTATGATCAGACTCCGGAATCCCATTCCAATGACTAACAGAACGTAAGCCATAAAGAGCCATCTTTCATACTAGTCGCTTCTAGTGAAGCTTTGTTGACTAGGGACCCATCGAGTGTGATCTATCTCGATCTATGGTTCTATTCGCATGGTGGGCATAGATCAGATCACACATCGATATATTACTCCAACACATAAGTAATATAAAGCCGCTTTAATTTTATTGCTAACGATGATATATACATTTGGACATTTAGGATTGAACTACGGGCACTAAGACTAACACTCTGACCATGGAAGCCTCCTCCTCCTACGATGTTGCCGAAGACTCCATCTCCCCATCCTCTGACTCTTCTTAATCTCCATGAGGGAACCCCACTCTCAACACTCTACCCGCAGGTGCCTCCTCTGTGCGATGGAGTAGCCCAAACCCTTCTCAAGGACCACCGATAGTCTGGACGGGGTCCTCACCGCATACCTCTTCTACGGCCACGCGTGGACAACTAACTCCTCCCTACCAGCAAATGACCTAGTCTTCACCCCGGATGCCCCGTGCATCTCCCCGTCCGATGTCATACTACACCCAGTGCCCCAATGTTCCATAGCCCAATTGTGAGCCATCACAAGGCTGGGACCTTTGCTCCCGATCGCTCCATTGGACTCCCATACAAGGGAGGCCGTCCAAGGCCATTTCGGGGCATTTTCGCTAAAGGATGGTAAAGACGAGAACGTATAAGAGTTGGACTATTCGTCATTCCTTCTCCCCTTCCCATTTGATCTTGAACCCGCGCTAGAGAGGTTTCTAGATGTCAAAAATAGATCTGAACTCGTATGTAGTCTCCATAAAATTTGTACACCCAGTCGCACTCTACCCTAATATTTCACCTCATGACGTGTTCTCCCATGTCTCTTGTCATTATGTTGAACGGAGTTCATGGACTCGTACCCACATGTTAGTGTGGTGGAATACAAGTTCTGATGACCTTGCATGCGGTGGGAGGTCTCGGAGGAAGGGTTGCTAGAAATACCACGACTCCCTACTTAGGAAAACCTTCTTACCCTTGGCCGCTTGGGAGAAAACCCCTAGGAGTCCGTCTTGCGATGACTTAACCGCCAACCCTTTGATCCTCCACACCAACGACATCACGTGAAAACTGATAGTTTTGTTCACCAACTTGGAGGATAACAACTTCCCCTCTCGTGTATGTTGGACCCTCCCAAAGAAAAGGGCATTATCCATTGACCAAATTTCGATCCCCTCGAACTCATTGTCGTGGAGGTTAACAAAGAGCATTCTACTCGATATGTGGTCTAGGTCGGAAAAATCTCTCACGAGGAGCATAATAGGTCGCGTTCCTACTTACAGACAACAATTAGAGACATTGTTATGCAAGTTTAGTAAAAACCTTAAGCATTTTTTAGACAGAGAAAAAAATATGCAAACTACTTGTAAAAGTTCGGATATTTTTTACTTGATATTTCCTAAGGTAAAATATTTAGTGTAAAATTATTATTTTAAAACAAATTGTACTACAAAAAAGAAAACAATTACACTCTTAAGTCTTTTTTTAAAATTCTGCTTCGTTGGGTTCTCTTGCTCTCTAATGACTCCGCTTGTTTCTCCCGCCACTTCTAAAGTTCTCTCCACTTCTACCATCGTCGGCCTCGCCATTTGTCAAGCCTACCTCATGGCTACAGCTCCAATTTTCTCTAACACATCAAAAGGCCCGATGAAACGCGGTGCCAGCTTGCCTCCGCTGCGGTTAAACCGCACAAGACCCTTCCTCGGGCTCACTCTCAAAAACACGTGCTCACCGACCATGAACTCAAGTGGTCTACGACGCCTGTCTGCGTAGCTCTTCTGCCGACTCTGCGCGGTCTTCAGCCGCTCTCTAATCAAGGTGACCTTCTCGGTTGTCTCCCTGATCATGTCTGGACCGAGTAAGCTCCGGTCACCAACCTCAGCCCAACACACCGGCGATCTGCAAGGTCTGCCATAAAAAGGCCTCAAATGGTGCCATACCGATGCTGGACTGGTAACTGTTGTTGTAGGCAAACTCTGCCAACGGCAAATGATCATCCCAAGATCCCTGAAAGTCAAGCACACACGCCCGAAGCATGTCCTCTAGAATCTGAATGGTGCACTCTGACTGTCCATCTGTCTCAGGATGGTAAGCTGTACTCAACAGCACCTCAATGCCCAAGGCCTTCTGTAGACTCTTCCAGAACCTGGAGGTGAAACGGGGGTCTCTATCCGATATTACTGACACTGGTACACCGTGCAGACGGTTAATCTCCCTGACATACAACCGAACCAACAAGTCCACAGAATCAGTCATCCTCATGCCTAGAAAGTGGGCCGACTTGGTCAGTCGATCAACCACCACCCAAACAGCGTCATGCCCCTTCAACGATCTGGGCAATCCACACACAAAATCCATAGTCACGTGCTCCCACTTCCACTCAGAGATCGGTAAAGGCTGTAGTAGGCCTGCGGGACGCATGTGCTCGGCCTTTACCTGTTGACAGGTAAGGCATCTAGAAATGAAATCTGCAACTGCCCCACGCATCCCACTCCACCAGAACTGTCGCCGCATGTCTCTATACATCTTGTTGCCACCGGGATGCACAACTAGACGAGAGTGGTGGCACTCACGCAACACAGTGTCTCTGCACTCATTGGGTACAAACAGTCGTCCTCTAAAGCGGATACCCTGATCGGTGCCCATCTCCCAACTCTCGAGTTCAACTCCATCCATCAACCTCTGCCGAATCCCTGCTGTCTCAGCGTCCTCAGTCTGTGCCTCTAGCACTCGAACAAAGAGCGTGGGCTGAGCCACTAAGGCGCACAAGGCCATACTCTATGTGACCTCCTCCAACTCCAGTCTAAATAAGCTCAACTGCTCCAGCATGTCCCACTCTCGGACTGCTATACTGGCCACGCAGTGATTCGACTTCCTGCTCAAAGCGTCGGCGACCACGTTCGCCTTGCCCGGATGATAGAGCAGCTCAAAGTCATACTCTTCCAGTAGCTCCATCCATCGCCTTTGGCGCATGTTCAGATCACGCTGCGAGAAGATATACTTGAGGCTCTTGTGGTCTGAAAACACCCTGAACTGCTCACCATACAGGTAATGTCTCCAGCTCTTCAGCGCAAATACTACCGCTGCCAGCTCGAGATCATGGGTGGGGTAGTTACGCTCATGCACCTTCAACTGCCTCGAGCCGTAAGCAACCACCTTCCCACCCTGCATCAGAACACAACCTAATCCTTCGCCCGAGGCGTCACAATACACGTCATAGCCCACTCCCCGCTCTGGAACGATCAACACCGGGGCGGTAGTCAACCGAGCCTTCAGCTCGCAAAAAGAGTGCTCACACTCATCTGTCCAAATAAACTCCGCTCCCTTGCGGGTTAAAGCTGTCATAGGTGCTGCAAGGCGGGAGAATTCCTGGACGAAGCGCCGGTAATAACCTGCCAACCCGAGAAAACTCCGAATCTCAAATACACTGCTGGGTCTCGCCCACTTCGACACTGCCTCAACCTTGGCTGGGTCGACCAAGATGCCCTCCCGAGATACCACGTGCCCGAGGAACTTCACCTTTGTGAGCCAAAATTCGCACTTCTCCAGATTGCCGTACAACTGGTGAGTGCGTAGGAGTGTCAAAACGGTACGCAGATGCTCCGCATGCGCCTCCTCACTAGGCGAGTAGATCAAGATGTCATCGACGAAGACTACCACGAACTGGTCTAGATAAGGTCTGAAGATGCCATTCATCAGGTCCATAAAGGCGGCCGGCGCGTTCGTTAAACCGAACGGCATCACCAGAAACTCGAAATGTCCATAACGAGTACGGAACGCTGTCTTCTCCACGTCCTCAGCTCGGACTCTCAGCTGGTAGTACCCAGATCGAAGGTCGATCTTCGAGAAGTACTTTGCTCCCCTCAGCTGGTCGAATAAATCGTCAATTCTCGGCATCGGGTAGCGGTTCTTCACCTTCACCCGGTTCAGCTTCCTGTAGTCGATGCACATTCACAAGGCTCCGCCCTTCTTCTTCACGAAAAGGGCGGGCGCTCCCCACGGCGATACGCTTGGGCGGATGAACCCCTTCTGCTGCAGTTCCTCGAGTTGTCGCTTAAGTTCGACCAACTCGGCTGGTGCGAACCGATACGGCGTCATCGAGATCGGCGCCGTACCCGGGATCAGATCGATCCTGAACTCCACCTCTCGCGCTGGTGGCAAGCCTGATAGTTCCCCCGGAAAGACCTCCGGGAACTCCCGCACTACCCTCGGTAGCTCACTGCTACTCCGTACGACCTCCGCCTTAGGACCCGTAGTCAAGGCGGATAAGAGAACCCCGCTTTTGCTACCCAGAACACACGTGATCACCCTATCACCTGACTTTACCGTCACCTGACGTCTGTAGCAGTCGATCGTCGCTCGGTACCTCGCGAGCCAGTCCATACCCAGAATCACGTCAAAGGCGTTCATGTCGAGAACGAGTAAGTCACCCAGAAATGGGAAATCAGCCACCCTAATCGCACAGTCCCTACAAATAGTGCTCAACACTACCGCACCCGTAGCCGGGGTCTCCAAACAAAGGGGTTGACTCAGAGTCTCAACCCGCAAACCCAAAGAAGAAGCGATAGACGAAGATATGAACGAATGGGAAGCTCCCGTATCAAACAAAAATGAAGTCCACGCATTATAAAGTAAACACGTACCCTGGGTGGCCTCATGGCCGGCGTACGGCCTCTCAATCTTGGAATCAGTAACTGCAAAGACTCGGCCCTGCCGTGCCGGTGGTCCTCCTCTAGGTGGTGGGGGAAGTACCACTCGCTGCTCAGCTCTCGGCTGATGCCTCTGACCTGCTGCTCCTGCCGCCGGACGCGGAGCTCTCTGATGCGGTGCCGGACGTGGTCTGCCAGGTGGTGCAGGGTGAATCTGCGTCTGCTGGGGCCTCGGTGCAGGCGCTCTGCCAGCTATCTCAGGGCATGTCCGGATGAAATGATCAGATCGGCCACACTGGTAGCATCCCCTCTGTCCTCCCTGCTGTGCTATCTCAGGACATGCACGTATAAAGTGGTCGGCACTGCCACATTGATAACATACCCTCGGCTCACTAGGCTGTCTAACACCGGTCCCCAGGGGACGACCATCATGACGCTCCACCGGTCCATTGCCCCTCGGGCAGTCCCGTGCCAGGTGACCCTGCTGTCCACACCGAGGACACATGTGTGCCACCGGGGCGGGTCCCACTGACGCGACGACCCCTGCTCGGCGTATGCCATCCTGATGAAACTGAGTCTGAAAGTGTCCTGCAACCCTCTGTCTGCGTCGGTCTCGATGGTCTGACGGCTGCAAAAAGCCACTCGGTCTAGGTCTGGTCTCCCGCACCCTGACAGTATCTCTGAAGTGCCGCTCCATGGCCAAAGCCTGATCCAAGAGTGTGGAGTAGTCCGAGGTCCTGAAAGCGATAACCCTGTCGGCTATAGACGGGATGAGCCCGCTCTCAAACCTCCTGCAATGGTCATCCGCAGTCTGCACCAACTCTGGTGCGAAGCGGGCCAAAGAGGTGAACCTCACTGCATACTCAGAAACGCTCAAACCCCTCTGACGCAAATCCAGAAACTGCTGGCGCCGATCATCCCGAATGGAGCGAGGAAAGTATTGCTCCAAGAACAGTCTGTTGAACAACTCAAAATCGCTGCCAACCCTCTCCTGCACTGACTGCCACCAGTATTAGGCCTCTCCTTCAAGCTGAAAAGTGGCGAACGAAACCCTCAAGCGCCCCTCCGATACCCCAGAAGTATCGAGGTTGCGGGTAACCCGCTCCAACCAACCCGAAGCTGCCTCGGGGTCCGATCCCCCAGAGTAGGTTGGCGTGCCAAGTCTGCGGAACTCTCTGAGTGACTGGGCCGTGAAGCTATCAAATTGTCCTGGCCTCTCTCCAAAATCCGCTGAAGCATCAGGCACGGGCTCTGGTGCCGGTGCGGTAGTCCCCTGCTACGCACTCAAGGCTGCTAGCACAGCGCGAACCACCTCCTCGAGAGAGGTCGCCTGAATCGGCTCTGCGACCGGAGATGTCCTGGGTGGCGGCCTTGTTGGTCCCCCCTCAGAGTGCTGATGCTCTGTGGAAGCAGCATCCTGGGCCTCAGCTGCCCCCTCCTGCTCAACTGCAGGTGTCTGCCTCGGACCCCCAGCTGGGCGGCTCCGGGTACCTCTAGGAACGTACGTACGAGCCATGTCGCCTATCCGCCTGCACGGATAACGCACATGTTCAGTACTTAGTTCAACAACGGTTCTCACACGTTACAAGGACGAACACACACGCGTCTACACAGGTCACCACAGATACGCCCCTCACACTAGTAGATACATATACTCAGATAATATAGCACACAAGTTCGCATCTCTATGCGTCACACAGCAACAACCAGCGAATTAGCAACCAACACCAACTCTCACAGGAGGGTTCAAACCAGTCCAAGAAATCCACTCCCACAGGAGGATGCATTCTCAAACACACCACACAAAAGGCACAACACACAACAGGCATACCCCTTGCTCGGGTATCCTTCCACAAGAGGGGTTTAGACTCAACAAAAATCAAATCAAGAATCACCCTTACTCTTTCCTTCCCTTCCATGAATTCCCATTTCTTACCCTTTACTCAAACCTTTTCATGTCAATCTCAGGTTGTTACAATCTGATTCAGGCGTCCCCGAACCTTGTTGTAACAACTTGACATCAAACATCACGTTCGACTACAGTGGCACCCCTGAGTCAAGCCGTGATGGTGTAAACATTTTAGTTCTACTGAAAATTGGCATGACCCATTCGTATTTTCCCTTAACCCTCCGCTTAAGCGGGACAACCGCCAATACAAATTTACAAGATAAAAGTACACAAAGTTCTCATGCTCTTACAAAGTCATCACACAGTCAAATAAGGGAGTTCTCATGCTCCTAAAGTACACAATGCAATCAATAAATGGAGTTCTCGTGCTCCCAAAATATCACGGGGTACTCGTGCCCCAACTCGCCACCTCCACGGGCTTACGGGATTCTCGTGTCCCAAAATCGCCACCTCAGCGGGCATAGGGGATACTCGTGTCCCAAAATCGCTACCTCAGCGGGCATAGGGGATACTCGTGTCCCAAAACAAAGTCCTCACACAACGGACAACGGGGTCCTCGCGCCCCAACCAAACAATCAATATCAGCATACATGGAGTACTCATGCTCCAGACAAACAGTCAATCACAAGTTAACACTTGAACAGGACCAAACCACAACTTGAAAATTTTCGAAGTAAAACGCCAAAGGGCAACACCACTAACTGTTGGCTCACTCTACCATGTATGCATAGCGGGTCAGTCATTGACCGTTAATCCAATTCCGATCTCAACCCTTCAGCTTCACCGATCATTAGGGAGAGGATACCAATCAAGTAATGCAAACATTGTAGTGTAAGGTTCCATTTGGGACAACTCTTAACGCACTCAAGACTCAGACTTCCTAACTCTACCCACCTAATTGACTTCGGTCCGAGGTTTGAAAATCAGTTCAAAAGACACCTGTTTCAAATGAAACCAGGCTCTGATACCAAATTGTCACGCCCCAAATCCGGTTATCGCCCGGACTCGAGGCATGACGGGTAATAGAAGACAATAAAGCAATGAAACAATAATTAAATCTTGAAAACCTCCAATAAGTACCTCAATCCATAAACTTCAATGTAAAGTATAAGTAACCCTCAGGGGGTGTAATAATAAGTCTCTACAAAACTGTTTTTAAACAAAAGGAAATAAACATGAAGTCTCTACGGAACCCACACCGAGAAGCTCCCGAGCCTCTACTCCTCAATCAAGCCTGTAAACACAACAACGAACTAACAGGGGTGAGCTTACGCTCAGTAGGGAAAACACATAACAGGACGGACCTTCAGTTCAATAAGAGCAATCCACAAGTCAACCATAGCCAATTTATCACACACAGGTAACAGGTAGATCAACCAATGCCGTGGCACATGAAGTGACCACCCTCCGATCCACATGATGTGTCCTATCGGATTTTCCCTCAAATCCAGAGGAGACGCATAACATTGAGGCGACCGGAAACAACCCTTCGGGCGCTTATCATCGGGATTCTCAGAAACGTCTCCAAGGGATTTTATGTCCTCGGGAACCAAATGTATTACTCCCATGGAGAGCATACACTTGGACAATTTAATGAGAAGTAGTTAATAATTGAATACGTACTCAACCGAACACGAAATAATACAAGTTCAACAGCCACCAATTCAATTCCACACATGGCTCACACATCACCAATTCACCGCACAACAGTACACGAAATCACACAACATAGCACATCAATCACACAAACCCAACTTACCATTCACTTACCAGTTTCGAACCACCGGGGCATCGATCACCTGATTGCACCGCTCGGTACAACCAGTCATACTCGATGCTCCAACCAAGCATTCAAGTAATTCAAGTAATCAATCGAATACAATCAACGAGCAAGTACGAGTACAATCAACCAATTATAAGAACCTTCAAGAGAGCATGCATACATGCAATTATACTAGTTTCGTTAGACTCTTTAGCCTATCCATTAAGCAATTAACAACCAAGCATGTGATCCTAACAAGCAACTAATCCGAGGGCTTTTCCAAGGCTCCTCTACCAGACAATCATATCCCAAGTATTAAAAGCGAATTACACTAGTGATTGGCATCCTAATCGGTCACCACTAGACACTTCCGGTTATTAGAAAATGAAAGACGATTATGCTAGTTATTCGCATCCTATAGGCATATCTAGGACCTTTTCCATTTTATTAACCTAGCATGCATACTAAGCATGGTAAACGAGAGGTTAAGGCTTTCCCTACCTCAAGGTCCTCCTCTTCAACGCTTTGATGACGTCCGGTGATCACCACTTTGCTCCTTCCTCGGTTCCCGGCGTGATCCTTGCTCCTTTAGCTCGATCCACAACGTCTTGGACACAAAGAAACGCTAATTAGGCTCCACTTAGACAGTAAGAAAGACCCCCAAATCCTTCCAAAGTTCAGCTCAAAACCAAGATGCCAAAATCCTCAAGAACCCTCAAGAAACCCTCACCCTGGTGGGTCACGGATCTGGTCACGGATCCGTGACACTAACCCTCACGGTTACCGTCACGGAGCTGTGACGAGTGCCGTCACGGACTCCCTCACGGAGCCGTGACGTCGCCCGTCACGGGATCCGTCACGGATCCGTGGCGCACCAGGGCAGTTTCGCCCTTCTTCAACCTCCAGCTCCAAAACTCCGAAAAACCACTCTTAAACCCAGAAATTTACCCCTTACAACTCCCAAAACAGTCCAAATCCTTCAATACTCCTCTACCCATGGTAGGAATCAACACACAAACAAGTTTCCAAGGATTCATCAAATCAAACCCACCTCAAAATCTCCAACAACTATTGATTTCTCAACCAAAATCCAACAAGGTTCATCATCAACACCATCTCTCACCATCTCTACTCAAACCCAACATCATCTAGCACTTTTCACCCAAAACCCAAGAAAATAGATGAAGAGAAATGAGGATTAGAGAGTTCCATTACCTCTAGAGTGATGAGATGAAGAGGATGCTAGTGATTTTGAGGGTGGATGGTTAGAGGAAGACCTCAAATGACTCCTTCTTCTTTGATTTTCCTTCACACCTCCATGGGAGCTCTCCTTCCTTGCTTCCCCTCTAAGTTTCGGCTACAACAAGAGCAAAATGACTTGATTTTGCTTCTCCAATCCAATATAAAAACCTAGATGAAGGAAAGACCTAAAGGCCCTTGAGCTAGATTCCTTTGTAGTGGCTCTTGGGAGGGTAAAAGGGACAATGACTATCCCTTTTTCTCTCATTCAACCAAAATAAGACAAGTGTCCCTCTAGCTCATTTAATTTTCCAAATTACTTTCCAGCACTTTAAAAAAAAGAAGCTTTAGTCGATATAAAGTCTCGTTTTGACCAAAATTGACTTTATCCGATATTGTACTCAAACGAAAGGGTTTTCTCCCCTGAAGCCAACCGTGATAGTGGCTAATCCGTTTGAGTTCCGGAAAAGTCCCGAGTGACTTCCGGAGTCACCGATTCGACCGGAAGCGGGTCTTACAGGTGTTATTCATCATTTTAAATGTTTTGAGTGTTTAACGTTCATACGTATACAAGTTTGAAAATGAATCTAAGAGACTACAAACTAGGGTTTCTCCATTTCCACACTACCCCCTCCCCCTCTGACCATGGAAGCCTCCTCCTCCTACGATGTTGCCGAAGACTCCACCTCCCCATCCTCTGACTCTTCTTAATCTCCATGAGGGAACCCCACCCTCAACACTCTACCCGCAGGTGCCTCCTCTGTGCGATGGAGTAGCCCCAACCCTTCTCAAGGACCACCGATAGTCTGGACGGGGTCCTCACCGCATACCTCTTCTACGGCCACGCGTGGACAACTAACTCCTCCCTACCAGCAAATGACCTAGTCTTCACCCCGGATGCCCCGTGCATCTCCCCGTCCGACGTCATACTACACCCAGTGCCCCAATGTTCCATAGCCCAATTGTGAGCCATCACAAGGCTGGGACCTTTGCTCCCGATCGCTCCATTGGACTCCCATACAAGGGAGGCCGTCCAAGGCCATTTCGGGGCATTTTCGCTGAAGGATGGTAAAGACGAGAACGTATAAGAGTTGGACTATTCGTCATTCCTTCTCCCCTTCCCATTTGATCTTGAACCCGCGCTAGAGAGGTTTCTAGATGTCAAAAATAGATCTGAACTCGTATGTAGTCTCCCTAAAATTTGTACACCCAGTCGCACTCTACCCTAATATTTCACCTCATGACGTGTTCTCCCATGTCTCTTGTCATTATGTTGAACGGAGTTCATGGACTCGTACCCACATGTTAGTGTGGTGGAATACAAGTTCTGATGACCTTGCATGCGGTGGGAGGTCTCGGAGGAAGGGTTGCTAGAAATACCACGACTCCCTACTTAGGAAAACCTTCTTACCCTTGGCCGCTTGGGAGAAAACCCCTAGGAGTCCGTCTTGCGATGACTTAACCACCAACCCTTTGATCCTCCACACCAACGACATCACGTGAAAACTGATAGTTTTGTTCACCAACTTGGAGGATAACAACTTCCCCTCTCGTGTATGTTGGACCCTCCCAAAGAAAAGGGCATTATCCATTGACCAAATTTCGATCCCCTCGAACTCATTGTCGTGGAGGTTAAGAAAGAGCATTCTATTCGATATGTGGTCTAGGTCGGAAAAATCTCTCACGAGGAGCATAATAGGTCGCGTTCTTACTTACAGACAATAATTAGAGACATTGTTATGCAAGTTTAGTAAAAACCTTAAGCATTTTTTAGACAGAGAAAAAAATATGCAAACTACTTGTAAAAGTTCGGATATTTTTTACTTGATATTTCCTAAGGTAAAATATTTAGTGTAAAATTATTATTTTAAAACAAATTGTACTACAAAAAAGAAAACAATTACACTCTTAAGTCTTTTTTTAAAATTCTGCTTCGTTGGGTTCTCTTGCTCTCTAATGACTCCGCTTGTTTCTCCCGCCACTTCTAAAGTTCTCTCCACTTCTACCATCGTCGGCCTCGCCATTTGTCAAGCCTACCTCATGGATTCCGTAACAGCACAACCCTCCGCTCTTCCGGTGTTGAATGCCGATCAAGTATGTACTCTCCTGCCCAACTCTATCGCTACCCAGACACCGATCGCGTTTGACGAGCTCGATTACCTGCAACCGGTACTGAGTACCGAACACTTTAAACCCTTCCGGTACCAAAAGAAAGCCAAACGGACGACCTCAAAACCCCTCCGACCCATGCCCTTATTGGCATCGAACACGTTGAGGGATCACCGATCAAGAACTCCCCCCCGGTGTTGTACCGATGGCGATAACAGCCAGAACTCCACAATCATTGCCCTCAACCCCCTCGGTCCCCATGACCACTACTCGCCTAGGACCTTTTCTGCAGGCAATGTTCCCCTAGTATCCCCCTCACCCACATGACAGGATGCGGTCTCTAGACGTTTACATGCTATCGGCTCCGATAAACCTCTTGTAGGTAGTATCGATGGATCCACCTAGGGTCAGCCCGTGATTTCACCCAAGTGGATTATGGACTCAGGGTGAGGGGTATATCTCGAATGAAGGGCCTACCAGTATAGACTCAATCATCAAGCATGCAACCGAAGGTACCCTGACCCACCCAGGCCTAGGTCGTCCCCAATATAAACCATTACGGCGCTTCATGATATTTTTGATAACATCCAGATGGAGGAGGAAGAGGATGAGAATATCCTACTCCCTGAAAATGTCGAGACTGCTCGTATCAAGGCACAAACCAAATTTGGTTTGGCCGGTAGATTATTCACACTACAGGAACATGACCAGAAGCTCGTCGAAGGTGTCATGAACAGAGCCTGGAACCACGAAGGCTTGGTTATTAAGGACTTAGGATGGGGAATCTCAAGATTCTACTTTACATCCCAAGCGGCGAAGGATCGTATCCGACGGTCAGAACCTTGGTCCCTTAAGAATCTACCACTCATTCTTGAGGGCCTCATACCAAGAGTGAGCCCGACAACACTCCCGTTCTCCAAACTTCATTTGTGGGTTGTGATATCAGACCTTCCATGGTATAGTCTAACAAGGGCACCATGATGGAGGATATGCGACGCACTAAGGGGTTGTGTGGATGTCTACACGAACACTTTAGGCATGGGCTGTGGAGGTGTACTCCGAGTTCGTTTTTGGAAGGATCTGGATACACCACTTAGCCGCACGACCAGGATCACTGTATGTGACCACACGACACCAATCATAGACCGTGTCCAATACATCCGATTGTCAATCTTCTTCTTCCTATAACGCCCCAAATCCGATTTTGACCGAACTCGAGACGTGAGCTAAAATATGATAATAAATAAAAGCGAATTTAAACGAAATAAATCTCCAATAATAGTTTAAAGCAATAACAAGAGTCAAAGCTCGAAAACCAAGTAATAAAGAGTTTAATACAAAAAGAAAGTACATCACTAGACAACCCAAAAACAAGGAATCTCGCCAGGCTCCCTAACTCTGAGACGTCCTCTAAACTAACTCATGATCGAAACCTGTAAAACAGTAAAGAAGGGGGTGAGCTTTCGCTCAGTAGGAAAAAGTAGTTAAGGGGATGAGCTATCCGCTCACCACCATGGGTAAACGTCCAATTATGGCATACTAGTAAGCACAATAATTAACGAATCACTTAAACAAGTAATACAAGACAACGCTTGATCCCCACTCGGGTACAAACCATAAATCAAGTCGACACTGAACCGAAATCATACATTTCTTCTCAACTATGCCCTTAACCACTGTCACCCAATCAATTTTCGATGGATAACGACCACGGTTATCTCACAACCGACCACCCGTACGAACTCGCACGACAATACGCTGAACTCAGATGTAAACGTATTCAAAATCACAGGAGATCACGTAACGAGCATAAGTAATCACAACAATCAAACAGATCAACACACAGAGTAATATCATTAGTAACCGCTGCCACTTGTGGTATTCCAGAGCAATGCGCCGGGCTCCAAAGCCCGACTTATCACGTCGTCCGAACTCGACATCGGCCTAGACATCTTCCCGGAACTCATATCATCGGCGTACAACTCATAATATGGCGGACCGGAATCCTCCGTCGGTCGGGTATATCTTCCCGTAGCACGGGGTACAAATCACATTACACATACCATCCCGGGGAACATTGCTCTGGAACACCCTCCTCGGCTCTAGATCCTCTGTACCGTAACCGCACATGCAGCACAAGTATCGCACCAGAACTAAACCTCGGTCTGGATATCCTATACTGGAATCCTCCACGGTATAGATATCATACCGGAAGCCTCGGTCTAGATATCTATATCGGAACCATCCATCGATATAGATATCGGACCGGAACACAATGCCTCTGAACATATCGTGCCAGAACCGCCACAGTATCAGTCACGATATCGGACCGGAACAACATCCTCAAACATATCATGCCGAACATACCACACCGGTACACCACACCGAACAAATCTTACCGAAACACGCCACATTGGTCTATCAATCACCCGATCATATTACAAGACGATAGTTCGCACATCATTCACCATGTTCTCATAGCATATCATGATCCTCAATTTAACAACGGATATACCACATATCAAGTATTACAAGTTACTAATCACAACAACACAACCAACACGCAATCCTACGAGCCCAACCAGGGACCCACATGTGATACTACAACACAACAATTCCCACACCTACGGCCCGACATGGCCGCAAGTGGTTCCATATTTATATGACTACGCTAGTTATTCACATCCTACATGTGATTCTATATTATATCGAGAATTTATAACCTATATGCATACTAGTAACTTTCCGCAATTAAATCGGCATTCACTACTTTTTCCTACCTCAACCGCTATCCAATCACGATACAACACGAGTCACCTAGTAGCCTCCTCCGCCATGCTCGGGAACCACGTCTAAGATCACAAAATAATACGAGAATTAACAACAATTCAAGGGCGGTTTAAAGAGATAACACCCCAAACTAACCCCCAATAGGCTCGGTTATAGATAACCTTCCTAATTATCCAAAAAACCCCAAAAAGGACCTAAAAGGTTCAATTCTGATACATCACGGTTTGGGTCACGGAGCCTTGACGGGCTCTGTCACGGTTCGGGCCACGGAACCGTGATGTTCACCGTCACGGGTGACGTCACGGAACCGTGACGTGTGCCGTCACGGTCTCCGTCACGGAGCCATGACGCACTCCGTCACGGAGCCATGACGCACTCCGTCACGGTCCCCGTCACGGATCCGTGACGAGTCTGGACAGTTCCGTCCTTCTTCTTCCTCCAGCTTCTTCTCCACGAAATCAACCCCTCAAAACTCCATTTTTATCCTCCAAAAACCTACAAATTAATCCCAAAACCCTCAATACTTCAATTGTAAGAACCGCCCCGGTCGATACCGGTCGAACCGGTGAATTCTAGACAAGTTTGACTTTCGGCCGGAAAAGTCAATCGATGAATCAGGAAGTCATTCGGGACCTTTCCGGGGCCCAAAAAGCTTAGCCGTCATCACGGTTAGCTTAGTTGGGCCATTTCCTTCAGTTTGATTGTAAAATTGGTTTGGTCAAATTTCGGTCAAACACGGACTTTATATCGGTTAATTTCCGATAAAATCTTGGAAAGCTGGAAATTATTCAAGTGGAAGTGACCCCACTTGACACTTGTCATATTTGGCTTGGAGGATGAAAATGGAGCTTCAAATGACTCTTATACCCTCCCAACTTACCTTTAAAGGGATAAGACCTTAAGGGCTTTTCGGTATTTGTACAAAATAGGTCATTTAAAGAAACATGAGCACACAAATCAGCTCACTCACTATTGTTGCAGCCGAAAATCACAAGGAGAGAGAGAGGGGAGAGCTTATTTCTTGAGGAAGAAGAAATGGGAGAAAGCTTGGATTTTGGAGCTAGTTTGTAGTCCTTTTGCCTCCATTTTCCTTCCATCTTCTTCATCTCCCAATCATAGAGGTATGAATGCTCTTAACTCTCCATTTCATCCACTTTCAATCTTTGGGTTTTGTGGGCTTTTGGTTCAAAGTTGAAGAACTAGCTTTGTGGTTGTTGCTTGGAGAAGAAGTAGTGAAGTAGGATGTTTTGGATTGTGTTTTGGTTGAAGTTTGATGAACCCATTGAGGGTGTTGATGTTGGGTAACTTTGGTCGAACATTATGGAGTTAAGAGGACTTGGAAATGGGGTTTTAATAGTGATTTTCGTGAAACTCGAGTTGGGGAAGAAAGGGGAAGGAGCTGGTCAGGTTTGGCGCGAAACGTGACCCGGACCGGGCCAGGTGCCGGCACGGAAGGCCGTACGGAACGGGCCTGGTACCGGCATGGCACGCGGCATGGAACGGACGGGAGTCCGGCACGGTACCTCACACGGTCCGTGTCGCACTCCGGGACGATCTGTGACGCGGTCCGTGCTGGCTACCGGGCCGGATTGTGATACGGTCCGTGCCAGGTTCCGGCACGGCTAGCCACTCGGTCCGTATGGCGTTCCGGATCAGACACCCAGAACCCAAAACCCTTCCTTTTAGCCCTTTTCGATCCTTAGATCATTTCTTCAAACCTTATTTCCATTATTTGGATGTTATTCTGTATTTTGGGGTTAAGAACACCGTTAAGTTGTTAACTTTGGTCTTGTGGTGGTCTAAGACCGTAGTACCGAGCAAGGAAGGAAGGAAGAACTTGGACTAGAGCTTGAAGAACGAAGAGTCACGCCGGAACCCGTGTGAAGGACGGAGTTGTAGCCTTCGAGTTGTCAACAGAGTTTTAGAGGTTTACCAAGAGGTAGGGAAAGTCTTAACTTCTTAATTAAACGCTTAGAATGCATGTTAGAATAATAAAATCGGAAAGGTCCTAGAATTGCCTATAGGATGCGAATAACTAGAATAATTGTCTTTCAATTATTAATAACCGGAATGTCTAGAATGCATGCTTAGGGTGAAGATGACTAGTATAACTCGCTTTCAATACTTGGGATTTGATTTACTGGTAGAGAGGCTGTGAAGAGCTCTCGGATTAGTTGTGTGCTAGGTTCACATGCTTGGTTGCTCATTATTAGGATAATCAAGAGTCTAATGAAACTAGTTTACTTATGTTCGATTGGTTGAATGTTTATTTGCTTGGTTGAGTGATTACGTGTTGAATTACTGATTGATTGAACGGATGATCGAGTATGACTAATTGTGCCAAGCGGCACGATTAGGTGATCGATGTACCGATGGTTCGTGACAGGTAAGTATACAGTAAGTGTGGAGTATTATTGGGTGTCTTTGCTGTGTTGAAAGTGTGATTTGAGAAGTGTTCATTGTTGGATGAATTTAGGGCTTGTCTATTTATTCTTATTCTTGAAATGTATGTTTGTTTGTTTGGTTCGGTACTACACCGGGGGGGGGGGGGGGGGGGGGGGGGGGGGGGGGGGGGAGGAGGGTAATCCGGTGCCGTTGTGGTGGTTGGAGTTTGACAGATGAAGTGAGATATTGAGTGATGTGAGGAGCCTATGGCTCGGCAGATCCTACGGGATATTGAGTGATGTGAGGAGCCTATAGCTCGGCAGATCCTGCGGGATATTGATTGGATTACTTCACGAGAGATGGTTTCTGAGGTTTCACCCAAGGTGTGTGTCCTACTGGAGCACTACCTTGGTTCCCCATGACTATGGTCCTTGGGAGACATTTTCGAGAATACCGAAGATGAGCATCCCTATGGGATGGTTTTCTGGTGCTCCGACATATGTGCCTGCTCCAGACCGAGGGAAAATCTGATGTGATATGAATACTCTAGTGGATCGGGATATAGGAACCGAGGTGACATTAGAATCTATTCATGGATCGGAGGCTTGAGAGAGCAAGTGGTTGGCGTGATATCAATTACTTCCATTTAATCGTTATGATACTTTATATTAATTCTTTTGTGGAAATCCTTCAAGTTAACATTATCTTATTCTATCTTGTTGCATATTATTTCATTGTTAATCTTACTGTTGTTGTTATTTGAGTTATCTGCTTACCTAGTACAATATTGATCTAAGGGTTGAGTTGTTAAGGTTTTTCCTACTGAGCGTAAGCTCACCCCCCCCCCCCCCCCCCCCCCCCCCCCTTGGTTTTCTTACTGTTTTACAGGCGTAGCTGATGTCTAGTGAGTTCGAGGCTCGAGAGCTTTTGGGCATCTTGGGTTTTATCTTAGAGTTATGTTGGTCATGTGTTTTAAACATCATTTATTTGACTCTTTATGTTGAGCTGTGACTCATTGAAGTTTTTGGAACTACTTATACTTGTTGATTTGAGAAAACTTATCTTGATATTACAAAGGTTTTGGTACTTAATTATTGCTTTTCTACTATAAATTCCGGTCACGTCTCGAGTCCGGTCAATACCGGATTTGGGGCGTGACAATTTGGTATCAGAGCCTGGTTTCATTTGAAACAGGTTGTAATTTTTGAACTGGTTTTCAAAACCTCGGACCAACGTCAGTTAGTTGGGTAGAGTTAGGAGATCTAAGTCGTGTGCTCAGTGATGCAAGTTAAAGACATTAATGCATAGAGTGGGAACGACTCGAGTCTTATTGATTTCCAAGATTGTTAAAATTTAAATCTTTTATCTACAAATGGTTACATCGCTTGAATGTTATCCTTACCCTATGGATTGGAATGTACAGTGATCGGGGAAACCAAATGGTTGAGATCGGTATTGGATTTACAAGCAATGATGGAGCCGTATTGTATACTATTGAGTAAATTATTTGTTAAGTGTGTTACCACTGTGTTGGTCGTTTCGTGTTGTTAAGGTTGAAACGTTGTTGATTGAGGTATTGAGGAGGTGGGAGATTGGATTCAGTGGAATGTTAAGATTTTGGTAATTGTTTGAGTGTTGACTCGGTTTCGATGTTGAGAATTGTTTAACGAATCAAAGTTGAAAAGATGATCCAATTGGTAGAACTCTTGAGAAAAGAATGGAACTCGGGTACTCTTGCTTTTTTTATTGCATGTGTACTTTGCGAAGTTTGATGAATCTTGTACTGATTGTGTGTTGTACCTTGTAGAACATGAGAACTCTTTGTATCGAATAACTTATGAAAATTGATTGGTAATTGTCCCGTTTAAACGGAGGGTTAGTGGAAAATACGAATAGGTCATGCCGAATTTTCTGTAAAACTGAATTGGGTGTACTATCACGGGCTGACTCAGGGGCGCCACTATAGTCAAACGTGATAGTTGGATGTGAAGTGGTTACAACGAGGTTCGGGGACGCCTGAATCGAGTTGTAACGATG
Source organism: Erodium maritimum (assembly GCA_963921825.1). NCBI lineage: Eukaryota > Viridiplantae > Streptophyta > Magnoliopsida > Geraniales > Geraniaceae > Erodium > Erodium maritimum. Next base: position 27,351,337 of record OY997589.1, on the reverse strand, counting down.
CGAGATCGAATTGATCATTTTGGTTAAGCATAAGGAAATTGAGGAAAGAGAAGGGCTATGATAAAAAGGATTAAGGACTTATTTCCAAACTGTTGCTTCGTGGTTTGAAACCCTAGTGATGGGTGTGGTTGTGTGTGAACTTTGCCTGCTATGGGAGTTGGTTGCACTACTTGTTTGCTGTGTGAGAAGCACGCGGTGCGGACTTCTTTGTCTATATACGTACTATATACGACTTATCTACTTACCTTGATCCAATTAGGATCTGTTGCGACGAACGAGAACGCCCCTTTTGCTTAACTCGTTTTAGGTGTGTTAAACTGAGTTGAACTGTAAGTACTACTGCAGCGATCTTTCGTGATGTCTCACGTTTACGTCCCGAGAGGTACCAGGAGTCGCCCAGCTTTGGGGCAGAGCCAGTCACAAGCTGTTGGACTGGCAGGGCCAGCTAGCGCCCAGGGTGCTGCTTCCACAGAGCACCAGAGCTTCGAGGATGGACCATCAGGGTCACCGGTGTGAGATACTCCAGGCGCAGAGCCGACTCAGGCTACCCCTATTGATGAGGTGGTACGCGCAGTACTGGCATCACTCAGTGCTCAGCAGGAGGCCGCAGCACCGGCGTCAGAGCCCGTGCCTACCACTGAGGCAGTCTTCGTCGAGAGGCCAGGACAGATGGATAGCTACACGGCCCAGGCGCTTCGTGATTTTCGTCGTTTGGGTACACCGACTTTTTCTGGGAGTACTGACTCCGAGGCAGCAGTTTTATGGTTGGAGCGGATCACTCGCAACCTTGACACGTCTGGCATTTCTGAGGGACGTCTGAGAGTCTCCTTCTCCACCTTCCAGCTTGAGGGTGAGGCTTTCTACTGGTGGTAGTCTGTGCAGACCAGGTTGGCGAGGATTTTGAGCTTTTCAGTCGACTGTTCCTGGAGCAGTACTTTCCGCGGTCAGTTCGAGATGATAGACGCCAGCAGTTCATGGATCTGCGACAGAGGGGGATGACAGTATCGGAGTATGCGGCGAGGTTCTTATCCTTGTCACGCTTCGCACCCGAGATGGTGCAGACAGATGACAGTCGTTGCCGACGGTTCGAGCGTGGGCTCCTCCCTGCTATTGCAGATCGGATCATTGTTTTGAGGACAGAGGTGTACTCTACTCTGGTAGACCAGGCCTTGACAGTGGAGAGGCATTTTCGAGAGACCGCCAGAGATCGAGATATCAGGCCGAGACCGAGTGGTTTCCTCAGGCCATCTGAGAGGCGTGATACTAGACGACAGAGGACTTCTGGCCACTTCCAACCACAGTTTCAGCAGAGTGGTATGCGCAGAGGAGCAGCAGTGGCATCAGTTGGACCTGCCCCACTGACACAGCTCTGCCCTGTATGCAGACAGCAGGGACACTTGGCCCGAGACTGCCCGAGGGGCAGAGGACCCGCATAGCGACAGATGGACCGTCCACAAGGGTTTGGCGAGAGGCAGCATGTTGATGATCGGACTTGTTACCAGTGCGGCCGATAGGGGCACATTGCTTTCACTTGTCCCGATCGGGTTGGAGCGGCACATCCACCGAGGCCCCAGCAGGCATAGTCTAGTCAGGCACCTCCCGGCCGACCACGACCAGCACTGCAGCAGAGAGCTACGCGGCAGGCAGCGGGAGTGGCAGCCCCTAGACACCAGGCTAGGCCTCAGCAGCAGGTGGCATTACCACCACCACCGAGAGGAGGACCACCGACACGGCAGGGTCGAGTTTATGCAGTCACGGATGGTAGAGCTGAGGGACCGTACGCCAGCCATGAGGCTACACAGGGTACGTGTTTACTTTTTAATTCGTGGGCGTCGTTTCTGTTCGACACTGGGGCTTCCCATTCGTTTATTTCTACCACTTTTGCTCGTTCTTTGGGTTTGAGTATGGAGTTCCTTAGTAGACCTTTGTGTCTTGAGACCCCGGCTACGGGAGAGGTAGTGTTGGATGCTTTCTGTCGAGATTGTGAGGTTCGAGTGGCAGACTGCCCCTTCGTTGGTGACTTACTCATACTGGAGATGACCGCTTTCGACGTGATCTTAGGGATGGACTGGCTTAGGAGGTACCGAGCGACGATCAATTGCTTTCGACGTCAAGTGACCGTACGGTCAGGTGACCGAGTGATTACTTGTGTTTTGGGTAGCAAGAACGGAGTCCTTCTTTCCGCTTTGACTTCGGGGGCGGAGGCCAAGGTTGTGCAGAGTGGCAGAGACCTACCGATGGTAGTGTGCGAGTTTCCGGACGTGTTTCCGAAGAAGCTATCAAGATTACCGCCGGCGCGCGAGTTAGAGTTCCGGATCGACTTGATCCCCGGCACCGCGCCAATCTCGATGACGCCTTATCGATTCGCGCCAGCTGAGTTAATCGAGTTGAAGCGATAACTCAAAGAGTTACAGGAAAAGGGTTTCATCCGCCCTAGAGTTTCACCGTGGGGAGCACCCGCCCTCTTTGTCAAGAAGAAGGGTGGTGCCTTGAGGATGTGCATCGATTACCGGAAGTTGAACCGGGTCACGGTAAAGAACCGTTACCCGATGCCGAGAATCGATGACCTGTTCGATCAACTGAGAGGAGCAACCTGCTTCTCCAAGATTGATCTAAGATCAGGCTACTATCAGTTGAGGGTTCGAAAGGAGGATGTGGAGAATACCGCGTTCCGAATACGGTACGGACACTTTGAATTTCTAGTGATGTCGTTCGGGTTAACGAACGCGCCAGCATCCTTCATGGATTGGATGAATGGCATATTCAGACCTTACTTGGATCAGTTTGTCGTAGTCTTCGTTGATGACATCTTGATTTACTCGCCTAGTGAAGAGGCACACGAGGAGCACTTGAGGGTAGTGTTGACCTTGTTACGTACCCATCAGCTTTATGGGAACCTGGAGAAGTACGAATTCTGGCTTGCAGAGGTGAAATTCCTCGGACATGTAGTGTCCCGTTATGGTATCTTGGTCGACCCAGCGAAGGTCGATGCAGTTTCGAAGTTTGCTAGGCCCAAGAATGTTTTTGAGATTCGTAGTTTCCTGGGTTTGGCGGGTTATTACAGGCGCTTCGTTCAGGACTTCTCACGTTTGGCTGCACCTATGACAGCGTTGACTCGCAAAGGAGCGGAGTTCCTTTGGACTAGTGAGTGTGAACACTCTTTTTCAGAGCTAAAAGCTCGACTGACTACCGCTCTAGTGTTGATTGTTCCGGAGCGGGAAGTGGGCTACGATGTGCACTGTGACGCCTCAGGCGAGGGACTTGGTTGTGTTTTGATGCAATCCGAGAAGGTGGTCGCGTTTGGCTCAAGACAATTGAAGGTACATGAGCGCAACTACCCGACCCATGATCTGGAACTAGCAGCAGTGGTCTTTGCATTGAAGAGTTGGAGGCATTAACTTTACGGTGATCAGTTCAGAGTTTTCTCGGACCACAAGAGCCTCAAGTATATTTTCTCTCAGCGAGACTTGAACATGCGCCAGAGGCGATGGATGGAGTTACTTGAGGAGACGACTTCGAGCTGCTCTATCATCCGGGCAAGGCAAATGTGGTCGCATATGCTTTGAGCAGGAAGTCGACTCATTGCGTGGCCAGCATGACAGTCAAAGAGTGGAACATGCTGGAGGAGTTGACCTCGTTCAGACTAGAGCTCGAGGAGATCACGGATGGCATGACTTTGTGTGCATTGGTGGCTCAGCCCATGTTGATTACTCGGGTGCTAGAAGCACAAGTCGTGGATGCTGAGACGATAGGGATTTGTGAGAGACTGTTGGACGGTGACAAGATCGATGGTTGGGAGTTGAGTGCAGATCAGAGTCTTCGTTTTAGAGGACGGTTGTTTGTACCCCGAGGATGTAGGGACACCTTATTGAGGGAGTGCCATCACTCCCGGCTTGCTGTGCATCCCGGTCGCACCAAGATGTATAGAGACATCTGAGGACAGTTCTGGTAGCGTGGGATGCGCAGGGCAGTAGCAGACTTTGTTTCGAGGTGTCTCACCTGTCAGCAGGTGAAGACGGAGCATCAGCGGCCCGCTGACTTACTACATCCTTTACCAATCTCCGAGTGGAAGTGGGAACACGTTACTATGGATTTTGTTTGTGGGTTACCAAGGTCGTCTAAGGGACATGATGTTATTTGGGTTGTGGTTGATCGACTGACCAAGTCGGCACACTTTCTGGCGATGCGGATGACTGACACTGTGGACATGTTGAGTCGGTTATACATTAGGGAGCTTATTCGCCTTCATGGAGTACCGGTATCAATGGTATCTGATAGGGATCCGCATTTCACATCCAGATTCTGGAAGAGCCTACAGAAGGCATTGGGGACCGAGGTACTGCTGAGTACAACTTACCATCCTGAGACAGACGGACAGTCGGAGCGTACCATTCAGACTTTGGAGGACATGCTTCGAGCTTGTGTACTAGACTTTCAGCGATCATGGGAGGATCACCTACCTCTAGCAGAGTTCGCCTACAGCAACAGTTATCAGTCTAGTATTGGGATTGTACCATTCGAGGCCTTGTACGGCAGACCGTGTAGGTCGCCAGTTTGTTGGGCGGAGGTAGGGGAACGTAGCTTCCTTGGTCCGGACATGGTCAGAGAGACGACCGAGAAGGTCGTGTTGATTAGAGAGCGGTTGAAGACCGCACAGACTCGGCAGAAGAGCTATGTAGACTATGGCTCGGCAGATCCTACAGGATATTGAGTGATGTGAGGAGCCTATGGCTCGGCAGATCCTGCGGGATATTGATTGGATTACTTCACGAGAGATGGTTTCTGAGGTTTCACCCAAGGTGTGTGTCCTACGGGAGCACTATCTTGGTTCCCCATGACTATGGTCCTTGGGAGACATTTTTGAGAATACCGAAGATGAGCATCCCTATGGGATGGTTTCCGGTGCTCCGACATATGTGCCTCCTCCAGACCGAGGGAAAATCTGATGTGATATGAATACTCTAGTGGATCGGGATATAGGAACCGAGGTGACATTAGAAACTATTCATGGATCGGAGGCTTGAGAGAGCAAGTGGTTGGCGTGATATCAATTACTTCCATTTAATCGTTATGATACTTTATATTAATTCTTTTGTGGAAATCCTTCAAGTTAACATTATCTTATTCTATCTTATTGCATAATATTTCATTGTTAATCTTACTGTTGTTGTTATTTGAGTTATCTGCTTACCCAGTACAATATTGATCTAAGGGTTGAGTTGTTAAGGTTTTTCCTACTGAGCGTAAGATCACCCTCCTTTGGTTTTCTTACTGTTTTACAGGCGTAGCTGATGTCTAGTGAGTTCGAGGCTCGGGAGTTTTTGGACATCTTGGGTTTTATCTTAGAGTTATGTTGGTCATGTGTTTTAAACATCATTTATTTGACTCTTTATGTTGAGCTGTGACTCATTGAAGTTTTTGGAACTACTTATACTTGTTGATTTGAGAAAACTTATCTTGATATTACAAAGGTTTTGGTACTTAATTATTGCTTTTCTACTATAAATTCTGGTCACGTCTCGAGTACAGTCAATACCGGATTTGGGGCGTGACATCAATACCCAAGTTGGGTTTCATCAAAACAACAAAACCCAAAAGATTTATATCCAAAAATTTCACTTTTCTTCACAAATCAATCATCTAAACAACAAAAAATCTCAAACCCATGGAAACCCAACCTAGTTCATGCTTTTTCTATCAAACCCATAACTCAAACTTCATCAAGATGAGTTTTGATTGAAGTCTTACCTTTGGAAATGGACAAGGAATAGGAATATGAAGGTTTTGAGGAGATTTGAGGTGAAAATCAAGCCAAGATCCTCCCTTTTCTTCTTCTTCTTCAAGCCAAGGTTGTAAAAAACGTTAAGCGCTAGTCGGGCGGGAAGGTGTCTTAGGCGCTAGGCGGGGATTAATCGGAGATTAATCGGGGATTAATCGGATTATTATTTTATTATTTTTTATTATATATTATCAAAATTTATATTACACTATATAAAAACATTAATAATATCGAATATTAAATATATTAAAAAACATAAATAGACTACTAAACTAAAATTATCATATAATTCTTAAAAGAATATCAATAAGTATGACCATCAAATAGCATGATTTTATGGTTTCACTTGGTTGTAGAAGGTTAGAAACTGTTTTTTTTAACTACGAATCCGACCCGACGCTTAATCGACCCGCTCAATTAATCGGTTAGGCGGTGATTAATCGGCCGAATCGGGGATTAATCGGTCATATTCTGCCCAAACGGCTTGGAGCGACCTTGTAGAAAAAACCGGGTCGGCAGAGCCCATTTTAGCGCCTAGGCGGGGCCTAGGCGCCTCCAGACGGGGATTTTTACAACATTGCTTCAAGAAATGAAGCTCCAACCCTTCTCTCTCTCCTTTGTGTCTTTCGGCCAAGCCACGAAAGTGGCTGATTTGTTGCTCCAATATTGCCTTTAACCTAAACTAGAAAAGGTCTAGATTGCCCCTTATGTCCCCTTCCTTGTTTAGGCCCAAAATGAGGGTAATTGAGTCATTTCCACCCCTTTCTTCTCCTCCAAGACAACATGGACATGTGTCCATGTGGGGTCCACCTCTACCCATAACTATTTCAGCACATTTAAATTAATCCAATTTAGCCCCTAATTTGACCCCGTTTGACCCGGATTTAACTTTTTCGCAAAATTACATATTTGGAAGGAAACGACCCAACTAAGCTAACCGTAATGACGGCTAAGCTTTTTGGGTCCCGGAAAGGTTCCGAATGACTCCCGGAGTCATCGGTTGACTTTTCCGGCGGAAAGTCAACTTTTCCCAAAATTTACCGATTCGACCGGTGTCGACCGGGGGCGGTTCTTACACTTCCACTGTAGATGCATCTGACACCAAGTGAGTGAATACAGACAGAGGGAGCCACTCCAGCCGTTACAACCACCCAATTATGACCTCTCTCTTATGGCTACAGAAATCCCACACATCAAGGCGGACATTCGAAGGAATTGGTCGGAACCCACTCTGACCAAACATAAATCCATTAGGGGATGGAATATGCAAACCATACACATCCCGAGGACCCTCAACGCACCACGACCCACTATCCCATCGGCTTTCGCCCCCCTGGCCCTACAAACTCCGACACCATTGCAGGAACTCCTGCGTAAACCAATGGGTCACACTTGAAAATGACTGGACCTTACTCCCTTAACCCACCCATGCCACCATCTCCGGCCATGTACTGGCCTATGATAGGAAGGATGATCCCGATCTTTCCGAAAACAGAGAAGACCTAAGTGGACAAGGGAGGACCGACCACCCTGATCACCTCATATGAGCCCCGGTTACCCGCCAACCAAGGAAAAGGACCACTAAGTTTAGCCTTAGGGATGAAAGGATGCTTACTATGATACATACCCCCAAAGAAAAGGAATTTGGATGACCTAACACTAGACACGATGCAAGATTTACCATAGCAGGATGAGGTGAGGTCTACTAATCAGCCTTGCTAAGGTCAATGATCATTGGAGTGTGCATGAGGATGCATACTCTTTCATGCTCTACTCGGTGTAATCCAGAGACATTGATCCCCCCCTCTCTTAGTGTTCTCCTCGACATCTTGGGCCACATACAATCATTCTAAATCCAAGCCCAAAGATGCCAGGCCGAGTTAGGAGAAGAGACGCCTATCTACATCCTTATCGGTTATTGGTTGCGATGACCCAACTTTTGTTCCCCTGATATTAACGGGTCTACTGCTACAGAACAAAGAGTTCCATGCCCATGGGGTATAACATTTTCTCCCCCCTTTTTTATTTCTATTATTCTTTTTTAGATTGTCATTGCAAGACTCTATGTGTAATTTGTTTTTGTTACTAATAAAAGTCTCTTCTATTTGTTTAAAAAAGATTTTTTTAAAAGACTTATATTACAATCATCCAAAAATAAGATTACAACTTACTATTTTTGGATAATTTCATTTTAGTACCCTAAAACTTTCAGATTTATTTTTTAGTACCCTAAATGTTTTTTGTGTCATTTCAGTACCCTAAATCTTTGTTTATTCCAGTTTAGTACCCAACGTTTGATTTTCCATCCAATGCTGTTAACTTTTCATCCAATTAACATAAAATGTCCAAAATACCCATCATGTTACATCAAATTTTCAAAAAAATTCCATTGAATTTAATTTTTTTTATATATAAAATAAGGTTTAAAAAAATATATTTTTTAATTTAAAAAAATCAATTTACTGTTTTAAAAAATAAATTTTTATTTAAAAATTAATTTATATATGAAAATAAAAATCAAAAGTCAGTTTTTATTTATAAAAAAATCATTTTTATTTTTCAAAAATTCAATTTTTTAAAAACTAGCTAAGGCTAGTTTTGGTATTATTATAAAAGATATGGTCATGTGCAAGATGAGGTTTTTCCATCCAAAAATGGATGGAAAGTTAACGGCGGGTACTGAATTGGAATAAACAAAAATTTAGGGTACTGAAGTGGCATAAAAAAACATTTAGAGTAATAAAAACATAATCCGACAGTTTTAGAGTACTAAAATTTAATTATCCCTACTATTTTTCTTACGATTATTCCAAAAGAGTATTCTTGTATGTTCTCACAAAATGAAGATGTTCTGCAAGTTATCACGACTTAAACTTAGAAAACATAAGCCCAAATTTGATGGTGAAATGGGCCACGAATCGACGATAGGACCTGGCCCATTCGGTCCAGAGCAAGGCCTGTGCGTTGTAACTTGTAACAGCAATCACGATATTGACGATCATCCAGAATGAAACCCGGGCATGAAGACTTGTCGTTTCACCAAAAGAAGAACGGCAGGTCGTTGTATGGGTCGTTCAAAAAGTCAAGGGCTTCATTGGATTTTCCACAACTCTTTCTGGTTCTACTCTTCAACTGATTGCATCTCTTGATTTGCATCCCCAAACACACACCGAAGGAAGAGCACAGAAAGTGAAAATGAAGGTCTCCACGAAACTCCTTTTTCTTCTGTGCTCTCTTATCGTAGCCCCTATCTTTGCCGTCTCCGATTCCGACTCCGACCGCCTCGCCGATCTCCTCGACCTCCAATCCCGATCCAAATCGGGCGTGATCCACCTCAACGACCATTCCATCCGGCGCTTCCTCACTGCCCCCAACACCCCTCGTCCCTACTACTTCCTCATCTTCTTTGACGCGCTCCAGCTTCACGACAAGTCCGAGCTCCAGCTCAAGGCTCTCCACAACGAATTCAACCTCTTGGCCTCCTCCTTCATCGCCAACAACGACAATCCTGATAACCCAGGTCCCAAATCTGGATCTGGACCCAAGCTCTTCTTCTGCTACATCGAGTTCAAGGAGTCCCAGGCCAGTTTCGCCCAGTTCGGGGTCAATTCCCTCCCCCACATCCGCCTCGTAGCTCCCGATGTCACCAATCTCAAGGACTCCGATCAGATGGACCAGGGTGATATCTCCAGGATGGCCGATTCGATGGCCCAGTTCGTCCAGTCCAAGACCAGTTTCACTGTCGGCCCGATCAATCGTCCCCCGATCATCTCCCGGACCCAGGTCTCGCTCCTCGCTGTCGTAGCCTTGGCCTGCTTACCCTTCTTGGTAAAGAGGGTCTTATCGGGACAGACTCTGCTCCACGACCCCAAGCTGTGGCTCACCGGCGCTGTGTTTGTCTACTTTTTCAGCGTCTCCGGCGCGATGCACAATATAATCAGGAATATGCCCATGTATCTTCTGGATCGCAACGACCCTTCGAAGCTGGTCTTCTTCTACCAGGGCTCGGGAATGCAGCTAGGTGCGGAGGGTTTTGCTGTTGGGTTTCTCTACACAATCGTTGGCCTGATGCTGGCTTTGATGACTCACTTGCTTGTGAGGGTGAGGAATGCAACTGCCCAGAGAGGTGTCATGGTGTTTATGCTGCTGGTTTCCTTCTGGGCTGTGAAGAAGGTTGTATTCCTCGACAATTGGAAGACTGGTTATGGAATTCATGCCTTCTGGCCTTCGAGCTGGAACTGAAGCCCCCATTATGGTGAGGATGCAACCGTTACTATTTTAGCTCTTACAGTGTCATGTTTTGTTTCCAGAGGAACACTTTTGAGTTTGGTACCTATGAACATTGCTAATTTAATATGAAACTTTAGGTGGAGATATATGCATTTGAAACAGAACTTCAGCTTGATTAGTCCTGGTTGATATGTAGTTTGCTTCAGTAGCCCCATTTCCTTGGATATATTGTGATTTTGATGTGATGTATATAAGTGATAGGTACACATGTGTATATCACTTCAATGGGATAACAGATTCATTCAAATTGCTCTACTCCCCCGTTCCCAAATAAGGACCTCATTTCTTAAAAAGTATGTCCCAAAATTACTGTCCTGTTTCAATTTCTGTTAGTTAATTACTAACGATAATAACCTTTCATAAGTTAGTGATAGTGCAAGTGGACATGTGGGGTTTAAATGCTGTAAATACTAAAATGGGAATCTTGTTTTGGGATGAAGAGAATAATTTTGTTGTTCGGGAGCCAGGTTTGTTTGGGAAGTGCATTGTTGCTCGTGGGTTGAATGAAAAGTGAAGTAGCAAACAATTTGCTAGAATCTCTGTTGTGTTATGCCTGTTATGTATCACTGTTACATGTTGATGTCGGTAGTATAAAACTATCAAATATATGTGTGTTGGGGTAGTGAGAATTGTTGAGAAAACATATTACCCTTCAAATTCGGCCCTTCTGATGGATTAGCAGTTATCAGTTAACCGTGAATCCTTTCCATGCATATAGAGAGTTCAGGGTAAGTATCTCTGATGGCAAAGGTATGAATCAGCCTTCTGCATCCTCCCCTTGGATTCAATTGCCTTTAGATAGTAAGATTGCTGTTGGTAGTAGAAATAGCAATTGAATATGAGATTTATTAGCCTACATTTGGAAACACTGAAAATCAGTTTCAGGCAATGTATTGTCAAAGGCTCCATGGGAGCTAGATATATATAAGAGCTGTTAAAGAGTTGATCAAGTAACTACATATAGGATTGTTGTATTTGATTTTGAAGTCAAACATTTTCTTCCTTATGCAGGGCAAGGTTTCTCTTCAACTCAGAAGTAAATATTAGCAAAGCTTTTTGGGTTTTGAAATAATGATATTTTTGTTCCTTCCTCGTCATCTCATGCATCCTATACTTCATTATATTATATTATAGAGTAAATTACGTTGACATCCTCCGAACTATACGCGTTTAACGGTTTACTACCCCAAAGTTTATTCTTAAGAATCACCTATCTCGAACTTACGTTTAGTAACGACGTTGGTACCTCTCATCCACTTTTCCATCAGTTCACTATTCATTTTTTCTAAAATTTCGAAAGTACCCTTACTTTTGTAATAAATTTATAATTAATTCCCTTTTCCTTTTTCAATATTTTTGTATGTTTCTCTTCTATTCTATTATATCAGTTTTTATATATTTATAAATACTTTAATTAATTTATAATAATTTTGTCTAAAGAAAATATATTTTTCATTTTCATAATAATTTAATTATCTGTGTAAGATATATATTTTTCAATTTAATTTTTTTATATAAAATTTAAATTTTAATATATCTTGTTAATTATATTTTTTCAAATTATATTTCAATTCTTTTATTTTTTTCATAAACTTTCTTTCCTTTCCGTTGCTGGCGACCATGCAGATCCAAACAAGAACACGAAGATGAATATTAATCTTCTCGAACCACAAAACCCAGATCTACGATGAACACATGAACACACAAAACTCATTACCTCTAGAAATTGAATCAAATACGAAAAAAAATATTCTAAAATCTGATTTCAGTTCCAGTAGAAAACACATGAACAAAATTTTATTCCAGATCTGCTCGCCGTGGGTTCGATCTAAAAATCGAAGGCGAGGAAGAGAAAAGGTTGTGGCTCACTTGTTCTCTAGCTCTCCCGAATCGGCACCATGGACATGCGATGGCGAGGTTCATCGGTCTTCTCTAGGGATCTGAAGCAACATCAGATCTTGCCGGACCTCGCCTTTTGTTCATTGATCGAGAAGGTGATTTTGCAGAAGAGGCGAGAGAAGACTGTGAGGGAAGCAATATTGAGAGACAAAGGAAATTCTTCTTGATTGAAATTGAAATACAAAGAAGGTAAGAATTACAGAGAAAGGTTTAGCCAAAAGCTTGCTGCAAGCTCTTTGCTAAACCAAACCTTGCTCCAAGATTCCTCCCAATTCTAAGATACTAAAACAAACTACCTTTTCATCTACTAATACTACTCATCACCAAAAGAGTTGCTGACCCTGTGCTTCTTCAAACATGTGATCCTTTCTGGCTTTGCGTCACCAATTGCTTGCCCTCTTCCTTGGGACAACGAACCAGTTGACCAAAGATAACGACATCTCTATAACTGGGCTTGGGCGCTTCTTCCACAATCGGGTCTGGGCTCTCCACCTTCTTTGCGCCAATGCACATAAACCCCACTCCTTCCATTGTTGGCCCGCCGAGCTTTGCAACCCTGACAATGCCCCCCCTCCCCCCATCGTTCGCACTTAACCGCAAGTCCGGAATTGGAAACTATGGAAATCTTTCACGGAAGGAATGCGCCTCCTCCCATCTTGCGTCCTCAACACACTCAGGATCCCACTGGACAAGTTATTCGGCTACAGCTTGTCTGTTCTTCTGAATCAACCGGAGTTTGAGAACTTTGTATGGGAAGGCCAAGAGCTGCCCCTCTCCTCCGGTTTCCGGTAGCTCTGCCACGAACGTGTGACGCTTCCCGAGCTTCTTCTTCAGTAATGATACGTGGAACACGTTGTGAATTTTGGAGGTGGATGGAAGTTTGACTTTGTAGGCAACTTTCCCCACTCTCGCAACGACTTCAAACGCTCCATAGTACCTCGCTGCCAGCTTCATATTCTTCCTTGGGGCAATCGCAGCTTGTCGGTGCGGTTGTAGTCGTAGGTAGACCCAATCGCCGACTTCAAATTCTCGCTCCGTCCTGTGCTTGTCCGCCTGAATCTTCATCCTCTCTTGGGTCAGCCCCAAGTTTCTCTTAAAAAACTGAGCAATGGCAGCCTAGTTCCTCACGAACTCCTCTACGGCAGCCACCAGAGTGTCCAAAATTAGAAGCATCAACGACCGGGGCGTGTACCCATATACTACCTCAAAGGGAATCATACCCAACGCGGTGTGGTAGCTCGTGTTATACCAATACTCGGCCAACCCCACCCATTTGCTCCACACCTTCGGTTTTTGGTGAACCATAGCACGAAGGTAATTCTCGAGACATTGATTGAGCCTTTCCGTTTGACAGTCGGTTTGGGGATGGTAGGCCGACGACATCTTCAACTGAGTTCCCACGGATTGGAATAACTCTCCCCAAAACGAACTAGTGAACACCTTATCCCTATCGGTGACAATAGAGTCGAGTAACCCATGAAGCTTGTAAACATTGTTGATAAAAATTTCAGCCCCCAATGACGCCGAGAACGGATGTTTTAAGGGTATGAAGTGTCCATACTTGGAATACCGGTCGATGACTACCAAGATGCACTCGTACCCGGCTGATTTGGGTAGGCCCTCGATAAAATCCATGGCGATCTCCTTTCATGGCTTTGTGGGGATCGAAGAGGTTGTGGAAGCCCGGGGTATGGAACGTTCTCACTTTTGCATCTTTGGCACGTCTCGCGGGATCTCACAAATTCCTTAACCTCCCTTGCCATTTCCGGCCACCAGAACTGAAGTTAGACCCTTTTGAGCGTGGCTCTTGCTCCCGAATGACCACCCAAGGCTGATGTATGGAGAGCCTGGATTATCTTCTCTTTAATTCCAGCTGCCTTTCCCACATATATCTTGCCCTCAATGTAAACAACCCCATTTTCAACTGATGATTCGGAAGCTGGGAAGGGGTTACTGCCAATTGTATCATCATCCCCTCGGCCTCCATGTCTCCTACATAGCTGCTGGTAGTTTCTTCCATTCATGCCAGAATCAAGACCGTAATAGCCACGCACTCATGGCTGTCCCGACGTGATAAAGCATCCGCCGCCTTGTTGGTTGACCCCTTCTTGTACTCGATGGTGTAGTTTAACCCCAAGAGTTTGGCTAACCACCATTGTTGAAATGACGTCGTAAGCTTCTGCTCAAGGAGAAACTTAAGGGGTTGATGGTCGGTCTTGATTGTGAAGGTCGTCCCCAAGAGATAGTGCCTCCATTGCTTTGTTACGATCACTACTGCAAGTAACTCCTTCTCGTAGGTTGACAACCGACTATTTTTGGGACCCAAAGCCTTGCTCAAATATGCAATTGGTTGCTTGTTTTGCATAAGAACTGCCCCAATCCCGGTATCGCAAGCATCCGTCTCTATGGTGAACGGAAGTTGGAAGTTGGGGAGTTGTAAAATCGGGGCTGTTGTCATTGCTTGTTTAAGCTCCTCAAAGCTGTCTTGTGCTTCTCTTCCCCATTGGAATGCATCCTTCTTCGGCAGGTTGGTTAGAGGCTTTGCGATGATCCCGTACCCTTTGATGAACTTCCGATAGTACCCGGTCAGCCCTAAAAACCCCCGAAGCCCCTTCAAATTCTTTGGTATCGGCCACTCTACCATTGCCTCGATCTTCTTTGGGTTTGTGGCTACTCCTCTCCCCGATATGATATGCCCTAGATACTCAACCGATTCTTTGCCAAACTCACACTTGGATCTTTTTGCAAATAGGGACTCTGATTGCAGCTTCTGCAAAACCAAATTAAGGTGCTGGACGTGCTCTTCCCCATTCTTGTTGTATACCAAAATATCATCGAAAAAAACAAGAACAAATTTCCTTAGAAAGCTTTTGAATAACTCGTTCATCACTGCTTGAAAGGTCGTCGGTGCGTTGGCAAGACCAAAAGGCATGACCTTCCACTCGTAGTGGCCATGGTGAGTCCTAAAAGCCGTCTTCTCTTCTTCCCCATCTTTCAAGAAAATTTGATGGTAACCCGACCTCAAATCGATCTTTGAGAAAATGGTACTGCCACTTAACTCGTCAAGCAGTTCATCGATCGCCGGAATGGGGAGTTTGTCCTTGACTGTAAGATCGTTGAGCTTCCGGTAGTCGACACAAAACCTCCAATTCCCATCCTTCTTTTTCACTAGGATGACTGGAAACGAGAAGGGACTCGAACTATCTCTGATAATTCTCGATTCTAGCATCTCCTCGACCATCTTTTCCACCACCCTTTTCTGTTCATGACTTAGCTTATAGGGTCTGATGGATGGAGGATTGGCACCCTGCACAAGAGGAATAGCATGATCCAACCTTCTTTTGGGCGGAAGTGCCTTGGGTTCTTGGAATAGCTTCTGAAATTAGTCGAGAACCTTCTATAATTCAGGCCGAATACCCTGCTCCATCATCACTGCCCCCTCTCCTTCTATTGCCTCAACCTTGAAGAACTAACCTAATAGGAGATCATCTCCCCTTCGTGCTTCCCTCTGTAGAATGGTAAAATTTACCAACTTTGGCCCTTGCAAAGAACCAGCTTCCCGGATGACTATCAACCGGCCATTAATCTTCATTGTAATAGTGCGTTGAATGTGATCAAATGTGACCGGATTAACGCAA
The DNA here is from genome assembly GCA_963921825.1 of Erodium maritimum. NCBI lineage: Eukaryota > Viridiplantae > Streptophyta > Magnoliopsida > Geraniales > Geraniaceae > Erodium > Erodium maritimum. The sequence continues at coordinate 27,335,731 of OY997589.1, read as the reverse complement.
GCAAGCCAATCCGCTCCAAGAATCAAATTGCAATCGCCCAATGGCATTACGAGAAAGGATCCCTTAAAGAGAAAACCTGCAATCTCACACACAACCTGGCTAATTGACCCACAGAGGAAGGCCTTACCATTTGCTAGCTGAACATGTCGAGCTTGGGTGGACTCAGGGTGTAGTCGGAGAACCCTGGCCGTGCGGTCATCGATGAAGGACGAGGTCGCTCCCGTGTCAACCAGAATAGACATGGTCTTTGTTCCCACCAGGCCTTCTATCCTCATCGTCTTCGTCCCCATGTGAGGTCCCATGGGGTCGCCGATGGCACACACCCGTTCCTCGATGACATCGTCCTCCCCTTCGCCTTGATCGCCCGGGTCAGTCTCGATTTGGGACCCTTAGTCCAGGGCGATTTCCTCCTCGTCCTCATTGTCAGATTGACTGATCATATACAACTGGTTCTGATTGGGGTAGACAAGCCGGTGCTCCTCCGTGTATCGCACTGGACAATTAAAGCATAACCCTCGCTGTCGCCTTTCTCGAAGATAAGCCGGATTCTCCTTGGGCCAGGCCCCTTCTCGTTGTCCACGTGGGCCTCCTCTATTCAAGCCCGGTGCTCGTGCACCCTGAACTGTAATGGGATGTGGGTTCGGGTTTCTGGGCCGACCCACATAAAGGACTATGGCCCGAGATTGGGAGGCGTTGGGCCCGGGCCCAGAACCTCCTCTTTGTCTCTGTTCTTTCAATCTCGCAAGCCTCATCGCCTGGTAGATGGAGGTCGGCGACAACATCCTCACGCCGGCCCTCAAGTGCGGTTTCAACCCATTGATGAAACAAGAGACGAAGTAGCCTTCTGTAAAGTATGGAAAGTCTGTGAGGACCATGGCCCTGAGTTCATCGAATCGATCCTCGTACTCTGCTACCGTACCCATTTGCATCAGATGCTTGAACTCGCCCACCGGATCGTCGAAGCCCAAGGCCTCAAACTTCCATGCCATATCTCGACATAAGTCTTCCCACAGCAGATGTTGTCTACCCAAGTGATACATAGGGAAACAAGTTTCGGCCTTGCTGGAAAAATGAAGGGAAGCCAGTTGTACCTTGAAGTCGTCGGGGATGTGGTAGAAAGAAAAATATCCGACGACCTTTTGGATCCATGAGCGGAGGTCTGTACCATCAAAGGTTGGGAAGGTGAGGTGGGGTATATGGGGTTGTGACTGGTGAGGTTGTTTTTGTTGGGTAGCTTCTTTACTGTCTCTGTTTTGGGGAGGATCGGTTTGTGGAGCTTGGGTTGGAAAGTCACGGATGGGAAACGCACCTTGCCAGTGGGGAATCGATGTCGGAGGGACTAGGAGCCTATTATGCGTGGTGGGTCGTGGAGTGGTTGTTTTTTGCGATCCCGGTTGTCCCTAGGGTGGCTCGCCGACGCCTCTCGTGGGGGTGCTTGACCACGCAACTCCGCCAGGACGTCGTCGACCGAAGCTTTGAGGCTGGCCTGGCTTTAATGTAGCTCGTCGATGCGTGCGTTCATGCCTTGGAGGTTGGATTCGAGTTGTGCCTCGGAGACGGAAGCGTTGCTGCGCTCGGAGGAGTCCTCAGAGGAGGTCATGACTGGGTCGTACGGCTCTGATACCAGTGTGAGGGAAGCAATATTGAGAGACAAAGGAAGTACTACTTGATTGAAATTGAAATACACAGAAGGTAAGAATTACAGAGAAAGGTTTAGCCAAAAGCTTGCTGCAAGCTCTTTGCTAAACCAAACCTTGCTCCAAGGTTCCTCCCAATTCTAAGATACTAAAACAAACTACTTTTTCATCTACTAATACTACTCATCACCAAAAGAGTTGCTGACCCTGTGCTTCTTCAAACCTGTGATTCTTTCTGGCTTTGCGTCACCAATTGCTTGTCCTCTTCTCTGGGACGACGAACCAGTTGACCAAAGACAACGACATCTCTATAACTAGGCTTGGGCGCTTCTTCCACAATCGGGCCTTGGCTCTCCACCTTCTTTGGGCCAATGCACATAAACCCCACTCCTTCCATTGTTGGCCCGTCGAGCTTTGCAACCCTGACAAAGACGAAGATGTGAGGCCGTGGACGCTGTGGCCAAAGAAGAAAAGACTGTAGAAGGCCGCCGCCAAAGGTTCTCGTCGTCGTCATCGTCCATGGATGTCAACGAGCTCTAATTCCGCCGCCATGAGCTCAAGCTCCTCGCCTCCCCCTCATCTAGAGCTCCACAACCCCAACGCCAACCCCAACCCCAAATTAATTAGAATATGAAATAATGAACAAATGAGTCTCTGTTAGTAGGTAGATTAGTTAGTTAGCAGATTAGTTTAGTTTAGTTTAGGTATATATTAGTTTAAAGTTAATTATATAATTTTTTTATAAATATTTAAACATTATCTTATTGTATAATTTTATTTAATTAATTCTTATAATTATTTTATTATCATAAATAAAGGGGTAGATTTTGGTAATTTTTAATATTATTCGAGGGTAATTTCGTCATTTTACAAAAAATTAAAAACCATGGATGGATGGAGGGCAACGACGTTACTAGACGTTAGTTCGAGGTAGGTGATTCTTATGAATGAACTTTGGGGTATTAAACCGTTAAACACGTATAGTTCGGGGTATGTTAACGTAGTTTACCCTACATTATACAATGTCATGGCGCAAACCTTTGTAAGCTCTTCCCTTCCTCCAGATAAGCGTACTGCGAAGCTGTACCCCGGTAGTCAAAGAGGCTCTCAATCGTGGCTTCGCCCCCACATGCATCAGATAATTGATGCCTCAACTTTCCTCTATTGTAAACATCCTTTTTCCCATTTAAGATCTATACCTATTACAAACACTGAGCATCCACATTGAGGCGCCTTGTAACTTGTGATTACTCCACTGCCCTCTTTTCCCTTTTCTTCTCAGTCTCTGTACAGACCTTAGAGCACCTATAACAACACGATCTGTGCATGTGACCAACGACTTATGTTTAGTGAGTCGGAACCGAAAGTCACACGTTGTGGCCTACGACTTGCAAGGTTTCGACTCACAAAATCGTGGGTCGAAACCGCAAGTCGTAACTCACGGTTCACAAGTGTGGGCCGCGACTAGGTCGCACATCCAACTAATGAGACGTTAACACGTGTCCAAATCGGTGGAATAAAAATTAGACCGTTGGAGCAAAGGTTTGAAATAGTAACTTTAAAAAAAATCAAATCCGATTATAACTTAAAAAAATTCATATTTTCCCCATTTATTAATTCCCTATCTCATTCATCAAACCACCAACATTTCCCAACTTTCTCTCAATTTTCTCTCTTAAATTCTCAACCTCTCTAAAAAATCCGATCAAAAATATCCGACGAGACTTAGGCCCTGTCTTCATCAGAGCAAGAAGATTACACGTCGGATGAAGTCCAGTTCAACTCTGATCAACCCGGCTGGTTTCAGCGGATGTTGAACCTCAACACTCCCAACAACTCTTTCACACAGCCTGGTTTCAACCCAGACGCTTTCAACCCTTACATGCAACCTGGTTTCAACCCAATTTCATTCATCCCAGATACTTTCAACCCGTCATCTTTCATTTCATTTACTATTTTTCTTAATGTAAAATATCATATTTTTTTTATAAATGTTGTTAAATGAATTTCAACCTAGGTCAATTCAACCCCCCCCCTCCCCCACCTTTTAACCTCACACCTTTCTAACTCGATCCCAACCATTATGGATACCCCGAGGCTGCTGGATCACAACAACATGGCGGCACCTGGATATCGTCTTAATCGACATCTACTGGACCTTCCAATGAAGGGCGCAAACTTATAGAAAAAATTGACCACTGATGCAGATAAGCACCTCATATATGTTTGGTTACGCACGTCCAAAGATGCATCGAAAGGCAACCCAAAATATGGTAATACCTTTTAAGGCACAATTGCGAAATAGTACAATGAAGGGGGCGTTATCCAAAATTCGGATGGAATGCAGTACATAATCACTGGAACTGACGGTGCCCTCGGCTGTAGAGGTACCACAACATTTTGAAGAAGATGAAGGACGAAAACTGAAGCGGTTAAAAACGAGCAAATATACATCACCGAGGCCAAGTAGATGTACTATGACAAAGCGAAGGAAGGCGAACCGAAAAATTCGACCTTGATAATTGGTAATACATTTTGATGCTTGAGGAGAAGTTCACGGTGGAGGAAGGCATAACCTGTTATGTACGGTAACAACGGTTGGATGAAGATGGGGCTTACAATTCAACTCCACCCACTGATGATGAAGATATTACACCTCTTAGTGTTGAGTCCCAATCAGATTCCGATCTGGCCGAGGGAGCTAGTGGCCCTCTATTGGTAGAAGTGCGACTGTTGGGAAAGAAGTCCACGAAGAGGAAGAGGAAGGGGAAGGGTCTCTAAGATCAAGTCAATCGGCCAACATGGAACGAGAAAAGGCGGAGCATGACCGGGCAGCGACCGAGAGAAGGCGGACAAAATCATGATGCTGAACAACAAATGGCATGAACTCTTCAACGAATACAAACAAATACAACATCTGAAAGTGTCAAGGTTCACGGATGAGGAGATGAAACGACACACATTAATGTTGTCTGAGTTGTGGGAAGCATGTGGTCGGATCAAGGTTCATATTAACAAGCTCTCGGATGATTGATGTGTTGGTTGGATAATATGCTTCAACTTGTATTTTTTTGGGTTATTATTTTGGAGATGAATAAAAGTTGAAGTTTAGTTCCATTTCGTTAATTTATTTTAATAATATTATTTTTTTAAATTTATTTAAATTTTAAATCGGAAATTAATAAGTTGAGGAAAATATCAATTCAGCATCCACTTAGAACCATGAGCCCTATAGTAAGTCTCACTACCGTGGAACACAATTTATATTAAGGGGTTCAGACTTACAATCTTGCACAATCAACATATAAACTCCAGGCCTTAAGTCTCACCATTATACATGCTCTCATAAATGTAAATGAATAAGAGGAGGGTGAGAGGTTTGTCATCCACTTCCCCTACCACGCTATTGTATATTTTTACAACGGGACTGAATCTAAGACATAAGTAGTGCTATTCATGGTTGGTTAATCCAGTGACAGATCTAGTCTTTTTAGTGAGTCGAAGGACCGATTTCTTTTTAGATTGAAATTAGAATAATATACAATAACATTAAAATATTAATATAGTAGAAAAAGAGAATAATTAATACTTATTATAAAATATGATGTCGGTATCATATTTTGAAAATGTTGTATTTTTTTTAATTGTCAATACAATAAAAGTATCGTTCTCAATGTATACGATATTCATTGGTCTTTTATTAAATTTCTTCTTCTTATCAAATATTATGGAGTCAGATTTTTTTAAATGTCTCTATAGTTTTTTACATGACTAAACTAAAATTAATAATAGTCTGAAACTTTGAACATTAACTAAACTTAAACCTTAAATTAATAATAACCACGAGTTTTAAAATAATAACATAAATTAAACTTTTGTCAAACTAAAACACTAAAATAATATAAAACAATTATGGAAGTGAAAAGTTAATATAATAAAACACTAAAATTTATAAATGTAAGCAAATAATTTTAATAAGTTCGAAAAATTATAATAAAAGTGGAATTTTATGGACGGAGACAAAAATAAATTAAAAAAGAATGTCCCTTTTTCTTTAATATGGGGGTACTTTTAATAAAATATGGTGTTTTATGGAGGAGAAAAATAGAGTAATCATATGGTTTTCAAAAATTGACGGGGACACACGACACAAACACCGGATTAATATCTTTTGATATTAGAGAGAAAAGTATTTATATCCCCGATATCAGAGAGAAAATTAATATCAGGTTTAAAGCAGGGAAAATGAAGGTTGGTTCTTAGTTATAACTTATAACTAGCCTTATGTGTTCAATAGTCAAACATCGATTAGTATTTTTTTTGAACGAAATGTACTAACTTTTATTAATAATAAGAAAGAAGAGTCATTACAACGAACAAGGCCCCAAAAAGTCTTTGATAAAAAAACTCGAAGACATATTGATTGTAGGAGACGATTTTGAAGAAGCATGGTAGCTTGATGAAATTGAAACGCATAAACTTAGGAGAATCGCTCAAAGTGGTGCCTAAATGTTGGTTGATCCCATGTAGAGGACTCATTTCATCATGAGGAGGTAGACCAAATGTGAACTCGATAGTTTTAATGGGAGGTGAGGCTTCAGCCAGAAAATCCATGGAGTGAGAAGCAGACTTGGTTTGAGCCGGAGAATCCTTGACAACTCGAGCTGCTCATTTGGCAGATCCCACCTTACCCTCTCTGTTTTTTTCATTCACCATGAGTACCTTACAGTAATCACGGTACAAGGACAACAAGGTGGTACTGAAGATTTGGAAGGAGAGCAACGAACGTGAGGAACCCATCCTCTCAAACAGATTAACTATGTACAATGCATGTTGAGCAATGTTATTTTCCCCACTTCCTTTAGGAACTAACATCAGAATAATCGAGAAGACACGACACCGAGCTAAATAAATACAATGCAAGAAGCTCACAATTATCTTTTTCACAAACTGTGTCATTTTCCCTCAAACGAGTTCAATCTTATTCACACTAGTGGTATCCGGGAGATCCTCTTTGAAACAAGGTTGAACGAGTCCTTGCCAATGACTGGTTAGGCAGGACTAATGGAAAATGATTTTCCTTGATTTCTCACAAATACATTTGTCAAATATATACTAATGCACCTACCTAATCTACGGTTACTATTGCCTAATTACAAGGAATTACAAATCTTCACACATAATTACATGCTATAATAAAGGATTTCAAGTCCTTTCAAACGGTTATGTCATAACTACACATATATGCTACAGATTCTATTATACCCCCGTAGTCGAAACGGGAGGTTTGCGTACGTTGAGACTGTCTGGAAAATCTAAAAACAAGACCAAAGGAAGACCTTTTGTAAAAATGTCTACAATCTGATAGCGGGACGGGACATGTAAAACACGAAGTTGTCCTGTTGCAACTTTTTCACGAACGAAGTGAATATCCATTTCGATATGTTTTGTGCACTGATGTAGGACCAGGGTTGCCAGACAAATATATTGCACTAACATTATCACAATAAACCAATATAGCTTTCTGAATAGGACAGTGGAGCTCCAATAGTAGGTTTCGTAACCAACATGACTCAGAAACTACATTTGCAACACCTCTGTATTCGGCCTCCGCACTTGACCAGGAGAGAGTTGGTTGGCGTTTGGCTGACCAAGAGACCAAGTTATCACAAAGAAACAAACAATAGCTTGATGTGGATCGTCTAGTATCCGGACACCCACCCCAATCTGCATCAGTGTAAGAAACAAGAGTAGACGATAGAGAGGGATATAGATGCAAACCATGATCCAATGTACCCTGAATATAGCGAACAATGTGTTTGAGTGCATGCATATGTTCTTCCCGCGGGTCATGCATAAATAAACAAACATGTTGGACGGCATATGTGATGTCACGTCTTGTGAAAGTGAGGTATTGCAGTTCCCCAGCAAGACTTCGGTAATGAGATTGGTCCTCATATTGAGTGCTAGAATTAGCACTAAGCTTTGGTTTAGTGTCAACTGGAGTGGGAGATGGCTTACACGAGGACATGCCCACTCGATCAACGATATTTCCGTTGAGATAAAAATAAACCATCCGCATGACGAGTCACCGCGATGCCCAAGAAATAACTCAAGGGGCCCAAGTCTTTCATGGAAAATTCCGAGCTCTGGAGTGCAATTATTGACTTACGAAGAACATCAGAGGAAGCGACTAATATAATATCATCAACATACAAAAGAATATAAGCCATATCAGTACCTTTGCGGAATATGAAGAGAGAATAATCTGATGTGCTATGAGTGAACCCAATAGTGGATAAAAAAATCTGCAAACCGCTTGTACCAAGCTCGAGGGGCTTGTTTGAACCCATAAAGAGACTTCTTCAACAAACACACATGAGAGGGACGATCATGATCTTTAAAGCCCAAACGTTGATGCATATGCACAGTTTCTTTGATTTCCCCATGTAAGAAAACGTTTTTCACATCAAGTTGGTGAATATGCCATGATATTGAGAGAGTCAAACTGAGAATCGTGCGAATGGTCGCTGGCTTGACCACTGGGCTAAATGTCTCTCCACAATCAATGCCAACCTGTTGACCTGCACCATCACCTACAAGACGGGCTTTATGCCTCTCAAACGAACCATCGGATTTTTCTTTATTGCTAAAAATCCACATTGACCGAATCACATTAACATCAGGAGGACGGGGCACCAAATCCCGCGTCTTATTTGTGATTAGAGCATTATATTCGTCATCCATAGCCATTTTCCAATTCAAGTCACGAAAGGCAGACACGGGGTTACGAGGTAGAGGATATTTAGAAATTGTAGTATTGAGATTAAACTAACGTCTAGGTTTGATAATACCACTTTGACTCTGGGTAGCTGGCCTTTTTGCAAGAGGTAGAACAGGTTGCGGGGGGGACATGAGTAAGCTACGATGGGGTGGGAGTAGGCTCGTCGTTAGGTATATTTGTCTCTATAGGAGAGGGAGACGGAATAGAGGAGTTGGGTAAAACATCAGCAACACCATTTGAGCCAGAAGTAGGTGATGTCATATGTTGGATCACATATTGTGACACACCATCATCCAAAAAAATCATATAGTGGTCGTTAAGGACTATGCAATTTGGCAAACGGGAGTTGAGTCTCATCAAAAATCACGTGACGATTAATTATGATTTTATGTGATGATAAACGATAACACTTGTAAACACGATGATTAGAAGGATATCCCAAAAACACACAAGGGGTAGAGCGGGGTTGAAGTTTATTAATAGTGGTTGAAGGAATTAGGGGATAGCATAAACATCCAAAAACCCGTAAATGAGAGTAAGATGGATCCTTTTGATACAAAATCCGAAGAGGAGATGAAAAACCCAAATTTTTATTTGGAAGAATGTTCAAACTTGACTCAAGATGGACTCATCAATACTCTTAACAAATCTAATGCTTATACTTTATTCTTTCTCCTCAAATAAGCATATAATATTGAGTAATTTGATTTTTTGGGTTTATAGTGCTGACGGTATAGAATAGTGAATTTGAACCCCTTATATAAACTATGTGTCACAGTGGTGAGGTTTACAGTGGGTTATGGTTATGAGTCGATGCTGAATTAGTTAAATTTGGGTTTAAAACCGTAACTAAAGGGAATAAAATAGAAATAAACTACAACTTTTGTTCATCCACGAAATCTGACAAAAAACAACAACAAGGTGTCGATGCTTTGGCCGACGTTATATTGGGGATCAGGATAGCCGTAATAATTGTAACCGAGGATGGGGGTCATGAAAGGTAAGGTGTCACACCCTAAATCCGGTTTTGACCGGACTCGAGACGTGAACTAAAATGTAATCACAAGTAAAGTAAGTTTAAATGAAATAAGCTCCAACAATGGTTCAAACTCCTAAATCCCGATAAAAAGAGTCAAAAGCTCGATTACCACAATAAAACGAGGTTTAATACAAAGAAGGTATGTCACTAAACAACCCAAAAATAAGGACTCTCGCCAGGCTCCCCAACTCTGAGACGTCCTCTAAACCAACTCACGATCGAAACCTGTAAAACAGTAATGAAGGGGGTAAGCTTTCGCTCAGTAGGAAAAAGTAGTAAAGGAGATGAGCTTTCCGCCCACCACCACGGGTAACCGTCCAATTAGGGCATACTAGTAAGAAAAAACTAATGAATCAGTTAAACTAATAACCCAAAACAACGTTTGACCCCCACTTGGGAACAACCCGTAAATCAAACTCGACACCGAACCGAACTCATACAGTTATTCTTAACTATGCTCTCAGCACCCGTCACCTAACAATTCTCAAAGAACAACGACCATAGTTATCTCACACCCGACCACACGTGCGAACTCGCACGACTATACACTGAACTCAGATATAACGGTATTTCAAATCACAGAAGATTACACAACAAGCATAAGTAATCACAATAATCAAAACAGCTCAACACACATAGTAATAACATTAGCAACCACTTCCACCTGTGGCATTCCAAAGCAATGCGTCGGCTTTCCATAGCTCGACTCAACCACATCAAACTGAAACCGACCTCGGCCTAGACGTCTTCCCGGAACACACAGCATCGGGGCACAACTCATAACATATCGGACCGGAATCCTCCTTCGGTCGGGTATCTTCCCGTAGCACGGGGTACAACTCATATCGTAACACCCAATACATACACACAGGTAAAGCACAATCATCGATTGCTCAATATTCACACTCAAGCCATATCTCAAAAGAATCACCGAGTAAAAACACTCAGGAAAACAATAGCAACCACGCAGTAAATCATTAGCAACACACGCAGTAAATCATTAGCAACACACGCACAGTAAGTCTCCCATAATACATCGGATCACACCGCTATAGCACATTTTACCGACACCTAGCCGGAAGGCAGTCGCACCTTACCACCGAATCATAGCACATTTTACCGACACCTAGTCGGAAGGCAGGCGCACCTTATCATGAAACCATATCACATTTTACCGACACCTAGTCGGAAGGCATGCGCACCTTATCACGGGCAATAGCACATTTTACCGACACCTAGTCGGAAGGCAGGCGCACCTTATCACATAATCTAATCATCGGGTACACGTCATACCAACATATCATGTCAAACATATCAAACCAACATATCACACCGAACATATCATACTAACCTATCATGCCAACACATCATACCAACACATCACCGGTCTAGATATCCTGTACCAGAATCCTCCGTGGTATCATATCGGAACACATCATTGGTCTAGGTATCTTGTACCGGAATCCTCCGTCGGTATAGGTATCATACCAGAACACACGGTATATAATTACCAAACAATCTTACCCAAACACATCACATCGGTCTATCAATCACCCGATCATATCACAAGGCAATAGTTCACATCATACCAAACATATCATACCAGACATCTCATACCAACATATCATACCGAGCATACCATATCATGATCCTCAATTTAACAACGGATACCACATAACAAGCCTTACAAGTCATCAATCACAACAACACAGCCAACACGCAATCCTACGGCCCAACCAGGGACCCACATGTGATACTACAGCACAACAATCCCAAACCTACGGCCACGACCTGGCCTGCAAGTTATCCCTCATTCTCCACGACTACACTCGTTCCTCACATCCTACATGCAATTCTACAATTATATCATTTGTTCATAACCTATATGCATACTAGTAACTTTCCGCAATTAAACCGGTATCCGCTACTTTTCCCTACCTCAATCGCTATTCAAACACTTAGTCAACGCGAGTCGCCCAGTAGCCTCCTCCGCCGTGCTCGGGACCAACGTCTAAGATCACAAGGCAATACGAGAATTAATGCTAATTCAAGTGTGGTTTAAAGAGAGAAATACTCCAAACTAACCCCCAATTGCTCAACTTGTCAAAATGGGCCCGGAAGGCCCATTTTGCACAGAATCGGGAAAATGTTCCTCGGGACTCCGAGAATTTCCCTTTTTGTCTCTATCATTCCTAATTAAAATTACTTGTTCCAACGCACTTGACGGAATCAAATTCCGAGGTCCGAGCGTTCTAAAATAGCAGTTAAAGTTTTTAATCGCATTTTCCGAAATTTCACGAATCACTTCCATAATTCGTTCCGGGCGTGAAATTATCGACCCGGGGTTCACCCAAGACTGCCCAAGCATGGCACAACCAAACCCCGGCCATGTGGGCCCCACGGCCACACATGGTCGTGGGTGGCCGGACCGGGCCGGGCCGGTCACGTCTCCGTGTCCCTCCGACCATGGCCGGTAAAACTCCTCTCCGGTGGCCGGACTCCGGCGACCGACTGGAGCTCTGGCGAAACTCCGGTCGCCGGAAAAATACCCTATTTCTCCAAAAAAGTTCCTAACAAGCTCTAGTTTCTCCAAAACTCCATTTTTAAGTTCTAAACCTCAAAATTAACCTCAACAACTCCAAAACTCCAAACCTAAAGTGGGTTTCATCCAATTAACCACAAACCCAATTGATTTCTAACAACTCTTCCACTTTCTCTCCATAAATCCACCATTTAACCAACAAAACCCCAAACCCATAAAACCCAAGTCTTGTTCATGCACTTTCTACCAAACCCACAACTAGAAATTTAACAAAAGGGAAGTTAAGTGCTTGAATACCTTAGAGAATAGGTAGATGATGAAGCAAATGGAAGAAAATAAGGTTTTCGGGGTAAAAATCAAGTGAAATGAGTCACTTTTCTTCTCTTCTTCTCCTTTCTTCTTTTTCAAGCTATGGAGTTTTCTCTCTCTCTCTCTCTCTCTCTCTCTCTCTCTCTCTCTCTCTCTCTCTCTCTCTCTACTATCTATGGTCGGCCAAGTGATGAAATTGTGCTGAAAATTTCCCAAAAGTGGTCCTTATCCTAAAGGTAGAAATGTCTCTTTCGTCCTTTAGCCTATTACTCTCTCTTTTGTCCACAAGTGGGGACCAAATGGTCTTTTCTCACCCTTTTCTTCCCCTCCAAGCCATCATGGACTTGTGTCCATTTGGGGTCCACCTCTACCCCAAAATATCTCAGCTTAAAATAAATTAATTCGATAAGACCTCTAATTCGACCTCGTTTGACCCGGAGTTGACTTTTTTGCAAAAGTAGTCATTTGAGAGGAAACGACCCAACTAAGCTAACCGTAACGACGTCTAAGCTTTTTGGGTCCCGGAAAGGTCCCGAATGACTCCAAGAGTCATCGGTTGACTTTCCCCAAATTTTCCCGGTTCGACCGGGGGCGGTTCTTACATAAGGGGTGGGGGTGAATGAAATTAAATAATTTGAAATTCAACTAACAAAACAAAATAAATTTAGTAAATGAAATGAAAACTTAATAATAATACCCAAAAGCCCTGCGAGAGCTCTCCCCCCCAAAAACCCTAGCCGTCGACGACCTCCTTAGCTTTGGCCATGGAAGTTGTCAATGGAGATTCCTCTTTGCCTTGAGTCCCTCTATCAACAATCGGCCTCACCTACGTACTTTCTCACCGCCCTCGTATTCTCGCCGTCATCGCCGTGCTTCTCTACCGTTGTCGGATCTACGCTTCAATCGGGTGTGCGATTGGTGGTTTATCCCATCACCCACCGAGGTAACACAGAGTCGAAAAGACTATGCTGCATCTTCAGTTCATATTGTACCCTTAGGGGTTTTTCCGTACCGATCTCCACAGTGTATCCACTTGGAGAAGGTTGAACTTTCAGGTAAAACTGAACCCTTCGGGGTAATGACGAACCTACCTCCATAGTCTATCCACTTGGAGAAGGTTTTGAAGCATCAGTGGAATTGGGATCCGGGACCTACCTATCACGACTCGGGACTAACGTTGCTCGGCCGTCCTGGGAGGAGAAAGGAAGCAGATCGTCTTTTATGTTTTAGATTGGAGTCAATTTTAGTTTCAATTCTGAATTGCGAGTATTGTTTTAGATGGGTTTTTTGTTGTTGTTTTGCTTTCGTTTTTAGGATCAATAAGCTGAAACGATGTGTAAGAGGATGTCCTCAATTTGTATCTACGGTTAGGCATAGTATCTTTGACAGAACCATGAGCGCTGGGTCGCCTACGGGAGGCCCGGACAAAAACCTTGTATCCATGGCCGTTAGGCTCTACCCTGTGACCTTTTATTTGGTATAATATAATACCCTTCCTCTTGTTTCAAAAAAAAAACTTAATAATAAAATAAATTAAAAGTCCAACTAAAAAAATGAAATGAAAAATGGGGGATAAATTTACCAAGGTTGAAAGTACCTGGGTTGAAATCAGGTTACATATAAGGAATCGGAAAAAAAATCGTCTAACTACATGAAGGGGTTGTTGTTCGAGTTGATGTTCAACATCCGATGAAAGCCACCAAACTGATCTATGTTGAAATCGGGTTATTGGTCTGGTTGCTCCGATGTGTACTCGTGTTGCTCCGATGTGTACTCGTGTTGCTCCGGTGGAGGCGACGTTTGAGTCTCATCGTCGGACATTTTCTCGATCGAAAAACAAACATTTGTGGGAGGTGGAATATGAAAGAGATAGCTGAGAAATGAAGAGAAAATGTATAGGTTGATGAAGGGATGAGTGTATTTATAGATGAGGAAAATTAATTTTTTAGGTTTAAAATTAGAATTTATTTCATTTAAAACAATATTGCTGACTATTGGAACCAACAATCACATTTGGCCACGTCTGTGCCTTGTGGCACGATGCCATTAACTGATCGGCGAATTGCAAGTCTCAATTTACAGTTCACGTTTGTGAACCGCGAGTTGTGACTCGGAGTTACGACTCACGGTTTAGTGAGTCGGAACCGCACAAGCCGCATACTATAACGTATGACTTGTGGTTCACAATTCATTAGACTGTGAGTCGCGGACCGTAAATCGCTACAATATAAACACTCTAACAGATGCCCATAGTTCTACCCTACCTACTGTACATGCTCAAATATATACAAATCATTCTTAAAGAATGTCGGGTACTTCTTAGACTATCCACAATGGAATTAGACCGATTCGGTCTAATTAGGTCGTATTTGTGGGAAAGTGATGGGAGATTAGATCCGATTCGTGGGTTTATTTTTTTTATTATGTAGTGGAAATATACCGATTCGGTCTATTCCGAGTGTATTGTGTAGAATAAAAATCGAAAATATGTTCAAATCGATGTGTTTATCAAAACGCAAGACGACCCGACCCGACCGAAATACATTTATTAATATTTCTCGTAAGCTTGAATAGGAGTACAACACAATACTATCTCCATGTAGGCCTCTTGTACGTTGAGTAATGGGTCTTGGGGTGTAATATGAGGACACGAAGCTAAATTTTATTCCTGGAAATATGTAATCGAAAGTAATTGGTCTGGGGGTGTAATATGAGGAATGATTTTAAATTTTTTTCTCAGTATTTCATAATCAAAGATGGAAAGTGAAGTGGATTTTCTAATGTCATTACTACAAGAATATAGCAAGTCCTGTCACATGACCATGTAGAGACAATCACGGGACAAAACTAGCTGTGTTTTGTAGCAAGTCCATCAGGGTACCAACGTCACTCGTCATTTTTTATTATGGACAACTAAGGTACAATTTCAAGTCGTACTAAGCATTACACCTCCAAAAACAATTACAGGTCCTCCACTGTCCCTTGATCCGCCATCCTTTATTGCCAAAGGTTGACCGTCTTTTATTGTGTGAGGACAACCTTCGGCTATTGCCCGGGATGGCTATCTTTTCCACAAACTCCAACCACAATTTCAGCTCCTCTGCCATCACCGAGTCCGCGATCCTCTATTGCAAAACGTTGGCCTTCCTGTATTGTCAAAGGACGACCTTATTCTTTCCAACTCTTTGGCGGCTCAATTACTATCTTTGATTACGGTTGTGTCAACGACTGCATCCAACTTGGATGGTCCAGCACGAGAATCTACCAATGCTGCCAGACGAACTCGTGTCTGTATCTGTCGACATACACCTCATCAGCAATGTCCATCACCTACGCGTCGCACCAAACAAGTTGGTAAATGCGCTTCATCTGCCACTAGCACTCATTGAAGCTCTTCACTTTCCGGTTGACGACGGTCCAATGATAGTTGTAGTTCTCGGCGGACCACTTGGTCGTGAGGGATTGACGGGTCATGTGTGCGAGCTCTCCCCGTATGGCATCCCAAAACGCATCGTCGGATTGGTCACCACCTTGCTCCGCCTTTATGAGCCACTCACACACCAATGCGGACTCCTTGGGCCGAGTCCATTTCCAGTACATGCGTAACATTCTCAACGGGTTGACGTTCATTCGTGCGTACAAGACCATCGACGGGATTTGAGTTCTCGGTTCTGGCTGGTCGTCGTATGGGGGGGGGGAGCGAGTCGAGCTCGACCCCAGAACCATAGAAGAGCCTTGGCAAGGATTGTTGTCGACCATTGGAGGAGATTCAGACGACAGGTACACGAGAAGTGGACAAGAGGCAATGGTGAGGTAAGGCCGGTGGGGAAACGGTGGTGGCACAACTTTGGTGGAGACACGGTGTCGATGTTCCGGGGGAAAATGTGGTGGCAGAAACACCGGAGGCTTGAAAACGTGACGTAGAGAAGGTCTGCGATGGTACTCGAAAGTCGAAGAAACGGGTGTAGAAGAAGTAGTGAGGAAGACGAAGCGTTGAGTCCATTTAAGCCTGAATCGTGCCATGCGGAACACTATGGTTCAATGGTCATGATACGTTTGTGCCCCGAATTCGTCGATTCGACGGGTCCCTGAGTCTGCAAGACCCATGACGTCGAGTCTACGCTTTAGCAGATTCAACGTAGACCCGACTCAGATTCTCATATTCAACGTATATTTCCACCACCACGTCGAATTCGACAACGAAACGACTCGTCTAATTCAACAACGAAACGACTGGTCGCTTCAACGTCATTATAGATAACCTTAAGTAATATTCTACGATAGAAACTGTCGTCAAATCAAAGCCTAATTAGCTGTCCCTCCACACAACAATCAAACAAAAATAACAAGGACCAACCGTCCTTGACGTAATTAAAATAAACGGCCATTGATTTCATCTCCCATCCCTGGGAGTCTGGGACCATTAACCTTCACATCGAAATTAACAAAACCAATTATATAATTTTTCTCTTCAATAATCACAAAACAACCTTAATCAAAAAAGAAAAACGCATCTATGAAAGTGTCAAAAAGCCTTAAAAAATTTTGCTGCATGACTTAATCATAACACTCCTAGGTGTAACAAAACTCACTCCTCACCCCATGCACCTATCAAACTACTCACTCCTCCCATTCCCATACAACTAAACCTCTCCTTCTCACTTGTTGTGCCCATTCACAATCCCAACCATGCCACCTTCACTTACACCATCGTCACCGCTGAGATCACGTGCCACGGAACCCTAGTCGCGGAAGCTCACGTGCCGGGTAGCACACTACCTGCACGTGCAACCCGTGATATTAACACCAATGTCGAGGTCATACGTGTTGATAAATTTGCCTCTCAATCTGATCTAAAGGGCATGTTAAGTTTAAGCTCCTCTACCGAGTTGTATGGGTAAGTTAGTGTCTTGAAGGTCTTTAACCTTAAGGCTACGTGCTTCACCGATTGTGATATCACGGTCTTGTTACAAACGGCACTTGCAAATCCAGGGTCGTGTTGTAATTTGAAAACACTTTTTTTATTTGATATATTACGTAGTCTTTTGTAAGAGAGAAAAGTTAAGGATTTATGAGTGTGAAGTAAAGAGTTGTAGATTCTTAATTTTTCTTATCCGAGATCACATACCGTACGTGTGAATCAAATTCTATCAATATTACTGATGAAAGTTGTTGTGGCTGCTTTCAATTCGTTTTATCTTTATTGTGATGTTATCAGGGTAATAAAAAGTATTTGTCAGGGATTTTAATTGTCTTGGTATTTTCCAACTCCGGATGTGATCAATTTCTGGTATTTTCTGATGCAATTCGTTACTGTCATAACTACGATCAATGAAGGGTGTGGTGCACGTTTACATATACATAAAATCTAATTTTATATCCCAAGACTAATCTTATTCTTATATTTGGGTCACTGTTAATTGATTAGAGTGCGATACGTCTCAATCTGGAACATCCTTAATTAATGGTTGTTTTTGGGCCGATCATTTCTCCTATTTACCGACATCGATCTGGTCTCCAAATTGGGCAGCTTTATTTATGCCGGCTCTTGACTTTGTAATTTTTTATTTTCTTCTACGGAAAATTACACATAACCTTCTTTAGGATTGACTTATTTTCAGATACCCCTTAACTATTTTTTTTACATTTAACCCCCTTAACTTTAGTTTTTTTGCACTTTAGTCCAACGTCATCCAAAAACAAACGGAAAAAAACATGTGCAAGGCACATGTTGTTATATTTTAAAAAAAAAAACCTAAACAACCCTCATTTTATTAACCCTAAACTATACCTACCCAATCTAAACCTCACAGCCGCACCCACCACACACCACTCATTTTGTTTTGCTCTCTCCATCTCCACGCCACTATGGAGCTCGACCATGGGCCAATTTCCAGATCTGCGTTATTAGTTGGACGGCGAGCGCGGAGTTGCAGGAGCTCAGGGCGGAGAAGACCGCTCCGGCGATGGTGTTTCCGGCGAGGGAGGAAGTTGTTCGGGGTTTAGGTGGGTCTTGAGTCTTTTCAGAGGTTTGTGGCAGAGAAGCTTCATCTGCTGATTTTTTTTTTCCATTCCTTAACATTCAATTAGTTCTCTTGCAACTGATTTCGGGCTGAGGTGGGACAATTTTTGGTTATTCTACTGAGATTGGGGACTGATTCAATGGAAGGGAACGTTAATTTGATTATTGGGGCTGATAGTGGTTTATACTTGGTTCTCCAATACTCTTCCCATGGCAACCTTGAATCTTTGCTTCACGATGATTAATGTTTCTTACACATAATCATTCCATAATATTGATGAGGACATGCACAGTGGTGAGGATACATTCAGCCTTTCAGATTCAGAAGTTTGAGAACTGCTTTTTCATTCTTCAGAAAAGGAGAGAACAGTTTGGTATTAGAACAATAAAAAAAATTAGAAGAAAAGAAAAAGAAAAATAAATGAACACATAAACAAATAAGAAGAAATTAAAATAGAATTAAAATCAGATTTTTTAAAAACAAAAATCAGATATTTGAAACAAAAAATGATTTAAAAAAATAAATATAAGATTTTCTAAATTAAAATAAGTTTTCAAATATAAAAAAGATTTTTTTGTTTTATAAAACAGATTTTTAAAATGAAATGGAACTATTAATGAAAAATTAGCAGAATCAGTGGCAGATTTTTGAAAATTTGATGGATACTAAGGGGTATTTTGGACATTTGATGTCCATTAGATGGAAAGTTAACGGCGTTGGACTAAAGTGCAAAAAAACTAAAGTTAAGGGGGTTAAATGTAAAAAAAATAGTTAAGGGGGGTATCTGAAAATAAGTCAATCCTAAGAGAGGTTATGTGTAATTTTCCCTTTCTTCTATTCATTTTTTTTAGATTCATTTTTTTTAGAATAAGAAGGAGCTTTCATTAATTATGAAAAAAAATCATTTCTCTCTACGCGCAGCCCCTTCCCTACACCCCCCCCCCCCTCTCGCTACCTTCCTCCATGACATCCGTCATTGAAGCCCCGTGCTTTCACCATCGAAACCCCTGTTTCCAAAGCTCTCCACTATCCTTCGGGGTCCGATCTACCGTCGTCGTTCTTTTGATCGGATTCGGTTTTATTTTTTCTTGTCTTTTTTTGCAGACGGACTACCTCCGCAGGTCGCCGCCTATTGTTCAATCCTGCCACGACCTCTCTCTCGCCTCGCGCTACCGATCTCGAGTCGCCGGACCGGTCCCGCCCTCGAGCCAGTAGCCACCGTGGCCCCCCTGACGTTTTCCGGAATACGGGCTCCACGCGCCGTCTTCAATCTGCAGCGGCCTCCCGCCCCAGGGTCACCCCTCGCCGGCATGGGTCCGCTCCCTCGTTGGATCTGGGATCCGGGAGGAGGGACGGTAGGCTGGGGCCTATTTCACCGGCACCAGAAGTCGGGACTCTCAACCCCGAACAAGCTTTTGCAACAGGGAGGTCTCGGGGAATGGGCACTAAAGGCTAATTCTCTAGTAGGTTTCACTGTTTTAGGTCGAATAACCTTTTGGATCAATAATTTTAGGACTTTGGTTTATTATTTGATTGTAACGTTGAATCGAGGAACACTTGAGTTCGGATCTACGAATCAAAGCAGACTATATGTATGGAACCATGTGCGCCCGACGGGCTACGGCCGGTTGGGACAAGAAGCTGGTATCCGGGACTATTATGTCCCTCCTTGTAAGCATGATATGAGATCATAATACAACTACCTCTTTTCCGTATCAAAAAAAATACCTTAAAAAAGATAGTGATCCAATAATTTTTTAAAACGAACCGTTTCGACAGGTGCTGGTCATAACACTCATAACTAGTACACAAAAATAAACTAAAACAGAAAAGTAATCCAAAACTAAAACAGTAAGTAAAACCACAAGATGCCATCTGCCAAAAACAACTCAAGGTGCGGCGATGCTTGGTCCCTGCTTTCCAAGGACTCGTTTTAATGAAACCACCGAACTTGAATCTGGTGATATGTCTGGGAGGAATGGCTCATATTACGGCTCCTCCCGGAGTAGGCCCATGGAGCCATGGATGCCAATCATTCCTCTTGGCGGAGCTGTTTTCCAGCCCTCACCCGATCCTCTTGCGGCTCCCCTTGTAAAAACCACTTCCGGTCAACGCCAGTCAAACCTGAGAAAAACAGGAAAATTTAAAAAATTTGAGCAGACACTGAATTGAACCGGAATTGGACCCCGAGGGTCATACCGGACTTAAGTTGACCCCGTTATCGACCAAAGTGAGTTCCGGGGGACTCAGGGCAACTTTCTGATCGTTTTGGGAAATGTTGACTTTTCGCTGGAAAAGTCAACCGAGTGACGTTTTGGTCCATTCGAGGACCATTTTGGATCCAAAAAGCTTAGCCGTCATCGCGGCGGTCTTAGTTGAGCCGTTTCCTTGTAGCCCGTGAAGTTTCGTAATTTCTTGGAAAAAGTGCCCGTTCGGGTCCCGAAACGTCCGAATTTCGCGAATTTGATTGCAAAATATCTAGGAGATATTTTCCAAAAGGTGTGGGACCCTTTTGCCACATGTCACACAAGTGGTGGTGTTAGGTTTATTGGACAAAACAAAAGATGGGACTTGATGGTTAGTTTTGTAAGTATGGAAAGTGTTGTATTTTTGAAAAAATACAAAGATGAAAGGCATAGTGATGTTTGGCCATTTTTGTGAAAAAGGGTGAGTTTCAGAGAGAGAAAGTAGATAGAAGGAAGAGAGAAGAAGAGAGAAAAAGAGAAGAGGCTTGGGGGATTTGTGACGTTTCTCGTTCATCAAGCCGTTGGATCGTCTCAACGATAGAAGATTCAAGCTCACACCGTCATTCTCTACGGTGAGCACCTAACCGATTTTCGTTTTGGTACATTTGAAATTTAGGGTTTGAGTTTAAACGGTTTGATTATGGTTGGGTTTTGGTTAGAATTGGTTTAAAGATTGAATGGTTGAGGTTTGGGGTTCGTTAGGAACGTTTTGGGGCAAAAAGGGATTTTTTCCATTGTGGCCGTGTGGGGCCCACGTGCTCGGGTTTTGTGTTCGGGTGGTTTAAAACGATCCCCGGACCATTTATCCTTAACCGAATCGAAAATTGGAATTAAATTGGAGAAGTTGTAATTTATCGGGTTTAGAAACTTTAAACGGTAATTAATTGACTCGGGAGTCGGAATTCGATTCGGTCGAGTACATTGGTACCCTTGAATTATTCTAAGACCGTAGAAACGAAAACGGGAATTTTTGGATCCCCGGAAGGGCATTTACAAAACCCGGGCAGATTCGCCATGTCGGGCGAATCGGGCCTTTACGGGTCCCTTATCGACAATGTCGAGTAATTGGGAAGTTTTGGGAGTGATCGACATTGTCGGGGTTAAGGCTTGGGTCTGGGTCGGTTCCGGATTCGGACCGGGTCTGGATCCGGGTTGGGCTTGGATTCGGGTCAAACTCGGGTCGGGCCGGGTCAGGACAGTTTTAATTACTAAATTAATTAAAATTAATTATTGGACTAAAATTAGATAACTTCAAGGACTTATCGGACAATTTAAAGGACTTTGGGACAGACTACTGGACTTAAGTTAATAATTTGAGGACCGTTACGGATTGGACCGGGACTGATGACCGTCCCTTTTGTGTTAAAACCAGGCCTTTACCCCAGGCACGGAGAAGACCGGAGTTGGCCAGGACGTCAGCAGCTTGGCGACCCAGATAGAGACTGAGGTAGGGATTACCTCGAAACCCGCTCTATTACGGATGTACTAGAATGCATATAGGGAAACCTAATAACCGGTTAAATAACTAGTATGCATGTAGGATGTGAATAAATAGCCTAGACGTATAAACTACGAACATTTACGATTACTATCTTGGGAAATTGCCGTGTTTGTAGAATCGGGCCATGTCGCGCCCGTAGGACTTGTGTGCTGAATGTATCTACTTGTGTGCTCTTGATGCTTGAACGGTTAATAAATAACGAACATGAAAAAGAGTAGAATTGAACTGGTGATACATGTTGATGACTTGAGTGGTTATTTCCTGTTTCGTTGATCTGTTGATTTGGTAATATTGGGGAACGAGTACCGGTTAAGCCGGTGGGGTTACCACGTGGAGAGTGGTGTCAGTAAGTGATGGTAAGTACGTGACTTTTGTGTAAGTATGATTGTGAGTGTGATTGTGATTGTGTTTGTGATTGTGAGAAATGTGGTTTCCCTACCTTCCGACCGTGAGTCGGTAAAACGTTGTGTCCCGTGAAGAGGTGGTTTCCCTACCTTCCGACTAGCACTCGGTAAAACGTTGTGTTGTGCCGCGATGAGGTTGTTCCGCGAAGAGGTTGTGCCTGTGTTCCGCGATGAGGTTGTATCGCGAAGAGGCTGGGCCTGTGTTCCGCGATGAGGTTGTACCGCGAAGAGGCTGGGCATGTGTTCCGCGATGAGGTTGTACCGCGAAGAGGTTGGACCTGTGTTCCGCGATGAGGTTGTACCGCGAAGAGGCTGGGCCTATGTTCCGCGATGAGGTCGACCGCCTCTTCCGACTTTGTGTTGGGGAAAGTTGCGTACGGCTACGCCGGGCCGAGCGGGTTGCTCCCGAGACCGTGCAAGTGTGTGAATTGCTTGTGTTAAGTTTTGCCTTGGTTTTGATTGAGTGTTGTTGTGTTTGTGGCTATGGGTGCTTTCTTTGTTATGAGTTGTGTGTGACCGCGAATGATTGATTTTGATTGTTTGATGATGAGTTCATGTGTGTAGTTTCCGTGTAAGTTAAAGCGTTGTCCTTGTGATTACCCGTGAGTTGGTTGTGAAGGGGTTCTGGACGAGTATTTTGGGATAGTTTGTGGTCGAGTAAGTGAAGGTTGTTTAATTTGGGATTACAGGTTCTCGTTGTCGCCTTCCCCCTTTAATCGTTGAAAGTTATTTCGGAAACGTACTTAGGTGTCTTACTTGGATTGTTCTCTTCGTTGTGTGTCTGGTTTAATGGTTGGTGATTGAGTTAAAGTTGGTATGGTTGGACCGTTGAGCGTTATGTTTAAAAGGGTTTTTGTCTTTAAATTGGCTTAAGTGTCGCATCGTTATATCAAACTTTTAATGTGATTTAAATTGTGGAATATCATTTCTGGTAAATCCGAAATGAGGAAGTTTTATGGTTTTTCCCTACTGAGCGTCAAGCTCACCCCTTACCGTGTCTTCTACAGGTTTTAACTTTGACTTGGAGTATAGGACACCGCGGGGCATGGGGCTAGCGAGGGTCCGGGATTATCTTTATTTTGTGTTCGTAGAGACGTACCTTTATTCTTGGATTATTGTATTTGACTGAGCTGTCACTCAGGGTTTTGAACTTCCGTTGTTTTATATCATTTCATCTTATTCAGATATTACTTATCTCTTTTACTGTTTTACTTAAATTCGCTAAGTCACGTCTCGGGTCCGGTCAATACCGGATTTGGGGCGTGACAATATGGTATCAGAGTCTGGTTTCATTTTGAAATGATTTTTCAAAAACTCGAACCATACGTCAACTAGGTGGGTAGAGTTAGGTGGCTAAGGTTGTAGTCCTCGGTGACGCAAGTCGGAATTTGCCTATGCGTAGAGTCGAAACGACGAGAGCCTCGTTTGTTAAAGTGCGTTGTTTAAGTTTTACCTTACTTGATTTGTACATTTTCTCTGTTGGTTGTACACCTTAAGGGATCCATGATGCCGATCGGTTGAGATCGAGGTTGGTTAACGAGCGAGGTTCGGGCTGGTTATGACGCGTTGGTTGATTAATTGATATGTGGGTTGCTGCCTTGGTCGGCCGTTACTTGATTGGTGAAATGTTCGGCCTAAGTGTCGTGGATGTTTGGGTGGACTTGTGTGGTTTGTGGTTATTGTTTGAGTTGAACTGTTTTCCAAGTTTGGACTCAACCGGGCGGTAATAGTGAGATTACCGAGACCCGAGGGGTAAGTTGAGATAATTTGCTGAGGCCTAAATTTGTGATTTGGTGCTGCTTGCATTTGGTATTTGGTTGTTCCGCTTAAGCGGTTGGTTAATTTGATTTACGATTGGGTCACTAGGAGTTGCCGTGTGTTGGTTGCTGTTGGTTGACGAATGGCTTGCCGTTTGCTGTGGTTAATGTGTTGTGGACTACTTACTAATGCGTTCGCTGTGTGTTGTTTAATTGTGAACTGTTTGTTCCGCGTGCACGGTTGGTTGACCAAGTTTTCAAATGGAACATGCCGAAATTTTATGGAAAATTGGAGTGTATGTCCTATTATGATTTCACTGCAGCAAATCAAGATAGCGGGGATATCAGTTGGTTACAACGTAGTTCGGGGACGCATGAACCGAGTTGTAACGAGATGATACCAACATGTACTATTTTTGCTACAAGAATAAGCTTTTGCAACCTGTGTTAATGAGTACGGTTGAGACTGTGAGTTTTCGTGCTGCTTTGTGATTTTGTGGACTGATTGGCTGCGTGTAAGCTTGTTATGTTATGCGTTGAACTGATTGACTGTGACTGAATTGTGAGACTTGTGGTCTTTTTTTTGTGCAATGGTGTGGTAGGTTTTGTGTGACGCACTAGGGTGCGATGTTTTTACTAGTACTACTACTACTACTACTACTACTACTACTACTACTACTATTACTACTGTTTTGAGTAAACCGAAGTTTTGCCGAACCGTTCAAGTTGTTGTTGTGCGTGTGTGTGAACGTTAGTACCTTTAGTGAGTCACCTTTTAAGAGTGGTTGAGACGCTGAACTTGAACGCGTGCGTATACCCTCGCGGAGGGTACTTACGACGTGGCACCTCGAGGTGTGAGGGTAAGCCGTTGGGGCACAGGTGCCCGGAGTACTTCCACTGAGAAGGTTAGGAGGAGTAACACCAGCAGGTCCCGGGCTGCGAAGGGACGGAACATCAGAGATGAGGTACGAGGCCAGAGTTACGGCATGGGCCAGTTGCACCAGTTTTGGTGGCAGTCGAGGCGAACCGATGCAAGAGATTCGAGCGAGGGCCCGAGCCCAGAGTTTGACTCGAGTTCTCACCATGATGACTCGGGTGTAGCTCGAGATAGTGGATACGACGACAACAATAGAACGAGGTCGCAGAAAGACTGCGAGAGTCCGTAAGACTCGACAGCGACCGAGCGGTGTCGCGGGACCGTACGAGACTCGAGAACCGAAGGAATGAAGAACCGCAGGGTTCTCCCGGCCACAGGCCTCGCCTGACGTTTTGAAGCAGACAGGTTAAGGAACATCAGTAGTTTACGTCGCGTTCGAACGGAGGCCAGTGCTTTCACACTGCCGGCATTCGGAACATCGGATACGAGTGCCGAGCGACGGAGGGCCGCAATGGTATCAGTAAACCGACAGAATAGTCGGGAAAGGTGGTCGGGTGGCGATGAGATCAGAGTGGCGCAGCGGAAGCGTGGTGGGCCCAGAACCCACAGGCATCGCACTCTTCCATTTTCTTCTGCCCTTGCTGAGAAGTTTGGGCTTAAGAGTAAAGCCTCGATGCGACCCTTGTGTCTTAACACCCCGACTACGGGTGAAGTGGTTGACGAGTGCGAGCCATACGTTTTAGATTAGAGTGGTCGACCGTTCTTGGTGGACTTCTTGTGCTGAACTATAACCGTGTGACATGTTGAGACCGGCAAGATACCTATACCGACGAAGGATTCCGGTATGGGATATCTAGACCGATGAGGTATTCTTGGTGAGTTGTGACGATAAGCGTCTTTGGGTTGTTGTGTTCGCCGTGGTGTAGTTTGTGTGGTGTTGTATGTTGTGAATCATACCCCGAGTGACAGGAAGATACCCGACCGAGGTTTATGCCGGTCCGGTATGTGTGTTTTGAGTTTTGCTCCGATGTGTGTATTTCGGGAAGACCCCTAGACCGTTGATGTTTTCGGTACAATTTGAGCGAGCCGAGCTATGGGAAGCGGGCACTCTGTTTTGGGATACCTTAGGTAGTACTGATTGTTGTTTTGACTTGGGGTTTTGGATCCACGTAGACTACGATGACTGCCTTGACACGCAAGGGAGCGGAAATTGTGTGGACTGATGAGTGTGAGCACTCCTTTTTCAAGCTGAAGGCTCGTTTGACCGCCCTGTTCTTAGTAACCTTTTAGGTGTTGAACTTGACGACTTTCGATGCCATCCTGGGGATGGACCGACTCTCAAGACGCGAGGCGTCAATCGATTGTGACCGACGACCGATGGAGGTGCGATCGGGCAATACGACCGTCACGTGTGGACAGGCAGTAGGTGCGAAGTTTGAATCGAAGCATATCAGTTGTCAACAGATAAAGGTCGAACGGCAGTGTTCCGCGGGAACTAGTACGACCCCACGAGAGCACAATATAAGTAATAGCACCATCTGCCGGAGTCCGGAAATGGTTAGCCGAGTGAGACTACCACAATGCGTTCAGGCCAGAAACATTATGGCACCGTGCG
Organism: Erodium maritimum; assembly: GCA_963921825.1. Classification (NCBI taxonomy): domain Eukaryota; kingdom Viridiplantae; phylum Streptophyta; class Magnoliopsida; order Geraniales; family Geraniaceae; genus Erodium; species Erodium maritimum. Next base: position 27,308,997 of record OY997589.1, on the reverse strand, counting down.
AAGCATTGTTTGGTAGGTCAGTGCAGCTGCCCAGGCGGGGCGCAGTTGGGAATTTAAAAGTTGACCTTGTGGTCCCGAGTTGTTCGAAAGGCGGCTGAAGGGTCGCGTGGATAGTGAACGATTAAGAACCGCACATAGTCGACGCGGAAGCGCAAGGATGAGGCACGCGCAGGGTCTCCAAGACTGGTTGGCACCTGAGAAAATGGTATTTGTAGTGTCTTCCGTTTTGTGGTACTTTGGGTGGAGCGACTTGTAAATTGATTCGATCGGCAGTTTGTGAGCGAGCGTCAACGGTAAGCGCGAAATCCCGGTTGGGTAAGCTTCGTTGGTTGATCATGACTGTATGTCACCACTTGTGGAGTGTCGTCATAGTGAGGTCTGACAAGTTGGGTGTTTTGAGGTGCGCACGCCCTCCGACAAGTTACAGATAAGATGTACCGTCACTCCGAACTGTGTAGCAAGTGTGAGATCCAATGCCAGGTTGGTTGAGATCGTGTTAAGTTCTTGTTTTACCGTGTGAGGCTAGCCGTGGCGTAACCATGTTTGGAGTCCGGCGTGGATTGCACGAGTAACGGTCGTGGTCCCACGTACGTGCGGTTCCCTGTGTGTTGTTCCGGTATGACACCTATACCGACGGACGGTTCCGGTATAGGATATCTCGACCAAGTCGCGTGTGTCGGGGCGACGTCCATACCGACGGTGGATTCCGGTATCGACAAACTGGTTTATGTAATTCTGTGGATTTGGGTGACAATGGACTGGGAGCTTTAATCGGACGTTCCTCGAGGTAGGGTGAAGTGGAGTACGTTCGTTTTAAATTTCAGGGAAGAAATTCCTTTAAGAGGGGTAGACTGTAAAGACCTGAAAATTTAAGTTTTTTGAATTATTGGTTGGAGCGTCGAAGATTGGAAAACGAGTTGGATTTTGGATCGATTTAAAAAAAGGAAGAAGAAATGAAATAAAAAAGGGGGGAAAGGGATTTGGGCCAGTTAGACCCAACCTTTTAGGCCGAGCCAGAACCGGCCCGGTTAGTGTGCCAGGCCCATCCAGCCTTTTGATGCTTGAACGGTTAATAAATAACGACCATGAAAAAGAGTAGAATTGAACTGGTGATACATGTTGATGACTTGAGTGGTTATTTCCTGTTTCGTTGATCTGTTGATTTGGGAATATTGGGGAACGAGTACCAGTTAAGCCGGTGGGGTTACCACGTGGAGAGTGGTGTCGGTAAGTGATGGTAAGTACGTGACTTTTGTGTAAGTATGATTGTGAGTGTGATTGTGATTGTGTTTGTGATTGTGAGTGTCTTGGTTACTTGAGAAATGTGGTTTCCCTACCTTCCGACCGTGAGTTGGTAAAACGCTGTGTCCCGCGAAGAGGTGGTTTCCCTACCTTCCGACTAGCACTCGGTAAAACGTTGTGTTGTGCCGCAATGAGGTTGTTCCGCGAAGAGGCTGGGCCTGTGTTCCGCGATTAGGTTGTACCGCGAAGAGGCTGGGCATGTGTTCCGCGATGAGGTTGTACCGCGAAGAGGTTGGGCTTGTGTTCCGCGATGAGGTTGTACCGCGAAGAGGCTGGGCCTGTGTTCCACGATGAGGTTGTACCGCGAAGAGGTTGGGCCTATGTTCTGCGATGAGGTCGACCGCCTCTTCCGACTTTGTGTTGGGGAAAGTTGCGTACGACTACGCTGGGCCGAGCGGGTTGCTCCCGAGACCGTGCAAGTGTGTGAATTGCTTGTGTTAAGTTTTGCCTTGGTTTTGATTGAGTGTTGTTGTGTTTGTGGCTATGGGTGCTTTCTTTGTTATGAGTTGTGTGTGACCGCGAATGATTGATTTTGATTGTTTGATGATGAGTTCATGTGTGTAGTTTCCGTGTAAGTTAAAGCGTCGTCCTTGTGATTACCCGTGAGTCGGTTGTGAAGGGGTTCTGGACGAGGATTTTGGGATAGTTTGTGGTCGAGTAAGTGAAGGTTGTTTAATTTGGGATTACAGGTTCTCGTTGTCGCCTTCCCCCTTTAATCGTTAAAAGTTATTTCGGAAACGTACTTAGGTGTCTTACTTGGATTGTTCTCTTCGTTGTGTGCCTGGTTTAATGGTTGGTGATTGAGTTAAAGTTGGTATGATTGGACCGTTGAGCGTCAGGTTTAAAAGGGTTTTTGTCTTTAAATTGGCTTAAGTGTCACATCGTTATATCAAACTTTTAATGTGATTTAAATTGTGGAATAGCATTTTTGGTAAATCCGAAATGAGGAAGTTTTATGGTTTTTCCCTACTGAGCGTCAAGCTCACCCCCTTACCGTGTCTTCTACAGGTTTTAGCTTTGACTTGGAATAGAGAACACCGCGGAGCATGGGGCTAGCGAGGATCCGGGATTATCTTTATTTTGTGTTCGTAGAGACGCACCTTTATTCTTGGATTATTGTATGTGACTGAGTTGTGACTCAGGGTTTTGAACTTCCGTTGTTTTGTATCATTTCATCTTATTCAGATATTACTTATCTCTTTTACTGTTTTACTTAAATTCGCTAAGTCACGTCTCGGGTCTGGTCAATACCGGATTTGGGGCGTGACAGGAGGAATCCGAGTTGGCGGAGGTTGTAGGGAGGTCGAGGAGGGGAGCGACAATATCACTAAGAGAGGAGCCTTCACAAGAGGGGACGTTGTTCGTATCTTTCTTCTCCCTTTCACTAGTTTGGCAGAACCCTGGACGTGTTTTGGAAGCATAAGGAGTAGTGGAGGGGTAGGAGAACCATCTAAAGAGAGGGACACCTCAATGATAAGTAGCAACAACACGACAAGTGAAGATGACACAACAGACGAGCAGGTCCGGCTCTTCTCTTTAGCCATTTAAGCAATGGCTTAAGGCCCCAACATAAAAACAAGGCCCCAAAAATTTAGTATTACTTGTTTTATCAATTATCAATAAATATAAAAGCCCCAAAAAACTTATTTTAGAGGCCCCATATTCTAGTCTAATAGGAAAAAAATCCTTATGATTTAACATGTATTTAAAAGCTTTATTTGAGCATAAGCCTATTATGCAATTTTTTGTAAAATAAAACATATAAATCATCGCTTAAGGCCTCCAAATTTATCGGACCAGCCCTGCACACGAGGACAAGGATGACATGTCTACAAAAAAAAGACTAGAGCTTTATCTCTAAAGTTTAGCACCTATGTGCGGCTAGTAATTAAATTTTGATTATGTCAGTAATTCTATTCTATCCCTGCTAACAATAAAACCGTATAACTAAATGTTTACGTAAAGGAAAATTAACTAATGGAAACGATCGTTTCAAAAAAAAAAAACTAATGGAAACGATGGCGTTTTAATGAATCAGTGCAGTGAAGGTTAAGTGTGACAGCTATGCATGTACAAGGGAAGCTTTATACATGGTGGCGTTAAAAATGGCACAGGCACGTATTAATAGTGTATTTACATAACAATATACCGTGCACTCTGATAAAGCTGCTGTTATTAGATATTAATTAATAGTGTATTTGCATAACAATATACTGTGCACTCTGATAAAGCTGCTACTATCACTTATTAGTTATTACCATATGGGTGTAAATGAATAAGACATGTGTCAAAACTAATGATTCCATCTTGTAAGTTCGTAAATATTCCACCGTCAGTTAGATGTGTATTTTGTGGCTAGGCTTGCATGATTTGTGCTTTGGGTGTATATAATGAGTGTATATGTAAACATGCATGCAGTGTTAGTTTTTTTTATCAGAACATTTTAGTCCGATCTAACCCACCATCCAATGTCTACCCTTACTCCTAAATAAGTATATTCATATATTAGAATATAACTATAATTAAGCCTTCAACTATTAGCTTGAGCTTTTAGTTGAGTTGGTTCTCTATAGTTATATTCTAACACACGCTCTCACGGACAAGTCTGTTTACGGGTTTGGAGGTAAATTATTTAGAAGAGGAGATGAGCCCATTGAGAGAACTGATAAGGGCTGACCCATTTTTTTGAGGCAAATTTGATAAACATAGAAGAAAATAGAAATTTTGTAGAGCGTGGGGTTTGAACCCGGGTCCGTGAGGTGCCAACCTCTGATACCATATTAGAGAACCAACTCAACTAAAAGCTCAAGCTAATAGTTGAAGGCTCAATTATAGTTATATTCTAACACCATCAGGATTCGAACCCGTGACCTCAAATAGAGGTGAGATGTGAAGAGGTATTCACTACTAAGCTAACCTATGTGGGCATGTACGTAGTGTTAGTTGGGGCATCCACAGTGCTACCGCCGGCTGCTCGCGGGGAGTGTTCGGCGGAGAACATTAAAATATTGGTTTTTTGCCTCACCGCTAGCTTACTGCCAGCGGAAAATATCAGCACCGTGCAATTGTAGGTGGTAAGAGCTTATTTCTTCATAATTTTGCTTACCGCCGGCATTGAGAAGAGGTAGTGAGCTCCCCATCGGTCCTCATTGCCAGCGAGCTCCCTGCCAGCTCCCCGTCAGCTCCCCGCTGCCGACTACCCCCCTCCAACTCTCAGCCCACCACTGTGGATGCTCTAAATAACAGCATATTAGTATTTGAGATGTTCTTAGGTTTAGATGGATTGAATGAAAATCTTTGTCCAACTATTTACTTCCTTTTTTTTTTCCGCAGACAATGCTAACAAGGATATACATTGTTACAGTCCAATCCTTAACTGTTTTATGACAAATAACATATGATTCAGGTGTATTATACATTCTATTTGTTCTATCTTTGAAGACACTTTCAGCATTTTCTGTGTATTTTCAAATAAAATGGCTCACTTACGTAGAGTCACGGTTTCACAACTCAAAAGTCAATTTTGTTATTGATGTATGGTATTAATCTTTACATGGATCTTAAAACTAAAATGGTCTCTGGGGTTTCGCTCTCGCCTCGAGGTTCTTCAGGATCGATCAACATCTAACGTTGTTGGTGGCACTCCTCCTCAAGCGTCTCCCAACCTGCCTGCTCTCCCAACCACCTCCGTCCTCCTAGCCTACGTTTCTTCCATCGTACCGCCCGACCCTGTCCCAAACGTCTTCTCCGATTCCACGGGTAGCGCGTCTCCACCGCCCTCCTTGGATTTGCGAATTCTTTCTTGGAACTGTCAAGGCATGGGCTCCGACACCTACACCCAGCATGTGAAACATCTCCTTCTCCAACATAAATGACACTTCCTATTTCTCTGTAAAACCTTAATCCCATAAGCAAGAATGGCAATTCAAACGTAATTTGGGTTTTCACGGGGTACCTGGGTCGCGGCGGCGACGAATTAGAGGGGGATGGCGCTATGTTGGTCTGATGGTTTCTAGATAAAATTATGGGTCGAATCCTTCCATTCCATTGATATGGAAGTTACGGGTCCATACTAGAATCCTTTCTTCCTCATAGGACTCTATGGATAGCCTTGCTGGGAGCTGCGTCGGCAATCATGGTACCTTATTCGTCGCCTCGCTAGGATAAGACAAGAACGATGGATCGTCATTGGGGACTTCAATAACGTGCTTGAAATTCTGATCAGGTGCAACAACAAAATGTCATTCAAGATGTTGTGACTTTTGACTGACATCTTGCATTTTAACTGAATGGAAAATTAACAATACAAACAAACACACAAAGACACACAAGTTAGTTACCTAGTTCGGTGCATCATCTATTAGTCTTAATGCATGTAGTTCAATTGTAAACATCTAAATGTATATACTATCGTTAGTGATAAAAGTAAAGCGAATTTATGTATTACTTATGTGTTGTATTAATATATCAATGTGTAATTTGATTTATGCCCACCATGCGAAGTAGAACCATATATCGAGATAAATCATACTCGATAGGTCCCTAGTAAAAAAAGCTTCACTAGAAGCGACTAGTATGAAATATGACTCTTCATGGCTTACGTTCTATTTAGTCATTGGAATGTGATTCCGGAGTTCGAACATAGATATCATTTGGGACATGATATCGGACGACCTAACATGAATATGTGACATAGATCAAGTCAAGAACATATTCATTGTCGTAGCTTGTCATGTATCTTAGACCAAGGAGTCTTTGTGATTACTATGCAGTAAACAACTGAGTTTGACCTGAGCCCAACGTTGCCCGTAACAGGGCTTCCATAAGGGCCATGATTGGCTTGGGGACGGACTGCATGAGTGACACGAAAGACGACTAAGGGATTTATCCCTCATACTACGGTATGAGAAAGATATCGGTTCTCGACCACTTGATCGAGAGAGACTTAAAAATAGCATGGCCATGCACATAATACTGGGTATCGAAGATTCAGTCATCTCACATATCAAGGAACAATGATCGAGAGTAATAAGGATGGCGATTTTATGCCTTATCTCAATCAGGAAATCTAGAGATAAAAGGATAATGACATAGACGACATAAAGGTTAGAATCGACAAGGTCGATTCGTTATACATTGTTAGGCAATACTAAAGTCTCGTTAGTCGCCACTTATGTAGGGTCAAGTAAAATAGCATTTTAAATTGATCTACCGACATGCTTAAACCTAAGGCTCACACCGGAGGATGAAACTCATTAACACACTTATGGAGAATGGCCAAGAGGGATGTTGTCATGGGACATGACCAAAACTCTATTTTGGTTCATGTGACCGTAAGTAATTAGGACTTTACGGATCGACACGAGACTTGGAGTCTTGGGATTGATCGTGTCGGATAATGTTGCACATATCCAGGATGGAAGGTGTGGAGGCGATGAGCGCGTCACGCGACCTCATCAGGAATGACCATGAGCCATCACCCGCGAGGCCCATAGGCGGCCCATGCCACCAAAGGCCCATGGAACCAACTAATTGAGTCTTAAATATATGGTTCTAACTGAACTAGTTATATTAGGTAGTTGGTGATTCACTCCACCAACTTACCACCAACTTCTATCTACTTTACACCATCCTTGTCCTATTTACTATTAATTTATTATATTAGTGGGATTATATGATATAAGTCATCCTTGTCAACATAACAAACACAAGAAACAAAGAGAAAAAAACACCAACACTTCCTATTCCCTCTAAATTTTGGTTTTGGCTTGTTCTCTCCATCTTGTTGTGTTCTTGAGTCCTCAAACTCAAGAACTACGTGGCTTTGATTCCTTGGAGGATAAGTAGGTGTATTGGAGAATCAATCTCAATCATTCCTTACCCTACGTTCTTGATTTGGTAAGAAATGTTGTCACGCCCCAAATCCGGTTTTGACCGGACTCGAGACGTGAACTAAAATAATAATTAAATAAAACAATTTAAAAGTAACTAAAATCTGAAATAATAACCCGAAAGTAATAATCCAATCAAACGAGTCAACAACTCGGTAAAAACCAGTACTAACAATGAGTTTAGTAAACAATAAAACTGTATGTCTCTAGACCACACTAGACAAGACCCTCGCTAGCTCCCAAGCTCTGAGAATCCCGCTAGCATAAATCCCGCTCAAGACCTGTAGAACAATACAGTAAAGGGGTGAGCTTTCGCTCAATAGGAAAAGTAGTTAAGGTTATAAGCATCCGCCCACCACCACGAGTAACCGTCCAATTAGGGCATACTAGTACAACACACAACTAATCACAACATGGAATCTCATAATCACAAACCTCAATCACAAGACTATAACCACTCTCACAAACATACTTACACGACCATTATCACACTGTAATCACTTCACTTATTCAATCATCAAGCATACAATATACAGTAAAATAAACACACGTCCCGTACCGCAGTCCCCGAACTCCGCCGGTTGTACACAGCCCGACTCTATCATATCATACCGGAATGTTAGTCTTAGTGCCCGTAGTTGAATCCTAAATGTCCAAATGTACATATCATCGTTAGCAATAAAATTAAAGAGGCTTTATATTACTTATGTGTTGGAGTAATATATCGACGTGTGCTCTGATCTATGCCCACCATGCGAATAGAACCATAGATCGAGATAGATCACACTCGATGGGTCCCTAGTCAACAAAGCTTCACTAGAAGCGACTATTATGAAAGATGGCTCTTTATGGCTTACGTTCTGTTAGTCATTGGAATGGGATTCCGGAGTCTGATCATAGATATCATGTGGGACATGATATTGGACGACCCGCCCTGAATATGTGCCATAGATTAAGTCATGAACATATTCAGTGTTGTAGCTTGTCATGTATCCTTAGACCAAGGAGTCTTTGTGATCGCTATGTAGTCAACAACTGAGTTTGACCTGAGCCTAACGTTGTCCGTAACAGGGCTTCCATAACGGCCAGGATTGGCTTGGGGACGGGCTACATGAGTGACACGAAAGACGGCTAATGGATTTATCCCTCATACTAAGGTATGGGAAAGATATCGGTTCTCGGCCGCTTGATCGAGAATGACTGGAAGAATAGCATGGCCATGCACATGATACTGGGTATCATATCTTCAGTCATCTCACATATCAAGGAACGGTGATTGAGAATAATAAGGATGACGGCTCTATGCCTTATCTCAATCAGGATATCGGAGATAAAAGGATAATGACAGGGACGACGGAAAGGTTAGAATCGACAGGGTCGATTCGTTATGCAGTGTCAGGCAATACTAAAGTCTCGTTAGTTGCCACTTAAATAGGATCAAGTAAAATGGGATTTTACGTTGATCTATTGACATGCATGAACCTAAGGGTCACACCGGAGGATAAAACTCATTGACACATTTATGGAGAATGGCCAAAATGGAGTTGTCTCGGGACATGACCAAAACTGGGTTTTGGGTCATGTGCCCGTACGTGAATAGGACTTTACGGATCGAGACAAGGCTTGGAGTCTTGGGATTGATCGCGTCGGATAATGTTGGACATTTCCGGTATGGAAGGCTTGGAGGCGATGAGCGAATCACGGAACCTCGTTAGAAATGGCCACGGGCCATGTTCCAAGAGGCCCATGAAAGGCCCATGCAACCAAGGCCCATGGAACTAATTAATCAAGTCTTGATTAATTAGTACTAAGTAAGCAAGACAAGGATTAAGGTGTTGGTGATTCACCACCTAACCCAATCTTGTCTTGCCATACTTTGTCCTATTTACACCTTACTTGACACCATACTTGTCTCATGCCTTTAGTTGGACAAGTATGAGTTTTGTTATGTTTAAGTCATCTTTTTTCAACATAACAAACACAAGACAAGAATAGGAAACACATTTTCTCTCCCTCTTCCATGGCCATTTCGGGTTTGGCTAGTTTCCACCTCCATGTTTGTGTTCTTGAGTCCTCAAAGAGAAGAACTACGTGGCTTTGATTCCCATGTGGATACGTAGGAGTCTTGGAGACTCAAGCCAATCATTCGTTAACCGGTGTTCTTGTTTTGGTAAGAACTAGTGCTGAATTTTTCTCTTGTTAATCCATTCTTTGTTAGTTGTTTCATGGTTTTAATTGTCTCTTGGTTTTCATTGATTTTCCGCTGCGAGTTGGTTCATCTCCAACCCTACCTCGAGACCCAACACGGAACACTCAGCATCGGCCTAGATATCTTCCCGGAACCGCATCGGGGCATAATCACAATACATCATACCAGACCACACAGCATAGGCCTAGATGTCTTCCCGGGAATCCGTCGGGGCACAATCACAATACTGATCACGTAACCGTCGGCCTAAATACTCTACACCGGCATACCCCCTCGATGTAAGTATCGTATCGGAACCACACCTCGGGGGACCGCGCATATGTAAGACCACACCGTCGGCCTAGGTACTACCCTACACCAGCGTACCCCCTCGGTGTAGGTACCATACCGGAATACAACTCCTCTTGGAACATGCATCAAGAAGGTCTCACACATCACAATGCCATAGTTCGACCACAGTATACCAACCGGGTCAACTTACCACAACACATCACATCGGTCTATCAATCACCCGATCATATCACAACCATTAATTCACATCATATCAAGCATGGCACACTTGCCCAAAACATAACAACACGCTACACCGAGCATAACACAAGAACATACCATATTGTGATTCTCAAGCTAATGTCGAATAGACCACACATCATGCAATCACAATCATTAATCATGGCGTCACAATCAACACGCGAACCTAAGGGCTCGACATGTTCCACATGCATTTCTACATCACGACAATTCCCATAATTGAAAGAAGTTATTCTAGTGAATCACATCCTATATGCAAACTAAGACTCTTCCGGTTATTAATATCCTATAGGCATACTAGTAACTTTCCGCAATTAAACCGATATTCTCTACTTTCCCTACCTCAAAAGCAATCCAATCCAGCAGCGTCGCCCTGACTAGCTTCCTCCTTGTCACTTCACGAGGTCCAAAAGTCTCATCCTCCGTCAAGCTCGGGTCCAAAGTCTTGGATCACAATTAAACACTCGAATCAAGAGTAATTCACAAATGGTTTAAAGAGGAAAACATTCCCAATTAACCCCAAAAGGACTCGGTTACAGATGATCGTCCCAATTACTCGAAATCCAACAAAATAGGCCAAAAGGCCCAACTCTGGTCTGTCACGGTTCGGGTCACGGACCCGTGGTCTGCACCGTCACGGTTCTCCTCATGGAGCCGTGACTGGTGCTGTCACAGTCTCCCTCATAGAGCCGTGACGCGTTCCGTCACGGTGCCCGTCACGGATCCGTGACGGGTCTGACACTGTTCTGCCTTCTTCTTCCTCCAGCTTCAATTTCACGAAAAACAACTCGAAAACCTCCATTTTTAACCATCAAAAACCTCCAAAACATCTCCATAAACGTCAATAACTCAATACCCATCATGGGTCTTCATCAAAACTTCACAAATCCAATTAAAAACCATCATCTAACTCCATTTTCTCTCCAAAAATCATCCTCTATCAACAAAACCCAAAACCATGAACAAGTTCATCCTTTTCCCCTCAAAACCCATGAACCAAATTCAACAAAAACGAAAGAGGACTAGATATTCACCTTGGGAATAGAAATAGAAGAAGAAACTAGTGTTTTGGGGAAGATTTGGGTAGAAAATGAGTTCAAGACCAATCCTTTTCCTCCTTTCTTCCTCCTCAAGCTTCCATAGCTCTTCTCTTCCTCTCTCTCTCTCTCCAATTTCGGCCAAGAGGTGTAGAAATGCTGAAATTGTTGTTCCAAAACCCTTAAAACCTACTTTGGTATTACCCAATTGCCCCCTTTGCCTAAAAGCCTCTCAAGTTCAAGTTTGGGGGTATAAGGGTCCTTTCCACCTTGTTTCTTCTCACCCAAGCCATTATGGACACTTGTCCATGTGAGGACCACCTCTCTTCTAAATAAAATCCAGCACAAGATTAATTAATTCACTAAGACCCAAGGTTTGACCGAAAATGACCTCGGGTTAACTTTTTCACAATTACAGCTATTTGAAAGGAAACGGCCCAATTAAGCTAACCGTAATGACGGCTAAGCTTTTTGGGCCCCGGAAAGGTCCCGAATGACTCCCGGAGTCATCGGTTGACTTTTCCGGCAAAAAGTCAACTTTCTATAGAATTCGCCAGTTCGATCGGGATCGACCGGAGGCGGTTCTTACAAATGCTGACTTTTTTTGTCTTGTGATTCCATTATTTGGTAGTTATTTCATGGCTTTAATGGTCTCTTGTTTTGATTATTATTCCACTGCGCGTTGGTTCCTCTACAACCATATCTCGGGACCCAACATCATCACCTACGTCCAGGAGCACTTTTACCGTTAAAAGGTTTCACTATGTGTAATCAACCAATGTACAAGTTCTGATCCTCCATATCAAACCTATGCTATTATTACAATGCAAACCTATGTCAAGGTCTCCCCTAGAATCGAAGGGCCACTCTTGATTCCACTCTATGAGCCATTCAGTCTCGGATTAGCCTTGTGGTCTTCAATGATTGTTTGTGACACTTCAATCACGTAAACACAACATCATCACTCTTCAATTACGAATTCAGCACAACAACATTCCTCCTTACTTAAATCACTCAATCGCCTAACACGCTAGTTCAACAAGCTTAAGAACCCTGAATCACAAGCACACGAACAACGAATAAATAGTCCTTACGGACGACAAAATAGTTTGTTATAAATTACAGAGTTCAGAGAAAATAAGACAGATGATCCGAACCAAGCCACTAGAGTAACTCTTGTATCGTGCCTCCTAAGGTTTACTTAACCTTGAGAGTCACGATCAAGTTAAATCACTTAGTTTCCTTGCGTTAGAGACTTTCCTCAACAAATTAGATATTTATTAGAAAAGTATCTTCTAAATAAGAAACAAATATGCAACACCAGATAAGCACAGTTACACACAAGATCTCTTGAAATCTTGGATGACATCTTTGTCACCAGACACACATAGGATGTCAGACGACATCTCGGATAACATCTTGCTTGACACAAACATAGCCAACCTAGATGTAACAATAGTCCTCAACCAGCATGAATTTATGGGTATTCGGCCTTACCCGACTGTACTCACTGAAGACTTCCAAGCAGTGATTGACGAATTGGATCTCAAGGAAATTTCGCTATTAGGCCACCCGTTCACCTGGTCTCGGGGAAAGGACCTCAGTACCCGTATTGAGTCCAAGATGAACTGAGACCCCATGATGAGGGAGATCCTATCATCGATTTCTGATGTGGAGCTTCATAATACAGGCATAAAAACTTCCAACTATTGGCCGATCTTGCTGACTGTCAACTCTCGCCGAAAAGAAACCCCCCCCCCTAAAATTCCGATTCGAGTTTAGATGGACCGAAGACCTTGAGTGTGGCAATATAATTCAAAAGGATTGGGATACAGATTTAGAGACACTCATTCAGGAGGAAACTAGTAAGATTGGTATATCCTTGGAGCATTGGGGGAAAACAAGCTACAGAAAGACTCTGAACCACATTCAGTGGTTCCAACTTCGAATTGCAGAACTTAATTATAGGATGGAACGTTCGGGGATCAATATTAATGGGGAAACCCAAATACGATATGAAGTAGCCTTTCGGATCCAGGTAGCATTCTGGAGGCAGAGAGCCAAGTATCATTTGCCAATGGATGGGGATCGCAACACGAAGTTCTTTCATGCTGCATTGTCATACCGAAAGACGGTCAATACTGTGTGTTCTTTCCAAGACAACTCAGGACAATTTGTTACATGGGAAACATACTTGCGAGAACTGGTGATTGATTACTATACCAATTTATTCACCACGTCCAACCTGGATCTTACTCACTTCCCCATCTACATTTATCCAGGGGGGGGGGTCACGAATAGTCAAAATGAAGAACTATTATAGAAGGTTTCGCTGGAAGAGGTCAACTAGGCGGTGTTTCAGATGGGATCTGAAAAAGCCCTGGGACCAGATGGCCTGAACCCCTGATTCTATCAACACTACTAGTCGATGGTGCGGGAGGAAGTTAACGATTCATCCAAACAACGATCCATAAGAGATCCTCTTATCAGCCACTCAATGCCATAAATTTGTGTTGATCCCGAAGAAGCCCAACCCTTTACTTATCACCTATTTACGGCCTATTGCTCTCTATAATGTAATTTTTCATATTCTATCCAAGGTTTTGACTGACAGGCTTAATCCCTTATTATATAATCTTATTGTGTCGATGGAGGGAGTGTTCATTCCAGGTTGAAGCATCCAAGATAATGTTCTTATATTGTTTGAGTTGATCCCCTTCGTTCGACAACGATGATCAAACATCATGGGTTATATGGAAGTTAAGTTGGATATGAGAAAGACATATGACAGAGTGGAGTGGTTATTTCTGTTAGCAATCCTACAATGATGGGGTTTCTCAACAAACTGGATGAAGTTATTGACTACTTGTATGGGATCGGTTGAGTATACGACCAGTTTAGGAGGAAAAATGACTCCAACCTTTGCTCCAACAAGAGGTATTATCCAAGGAGACCCCTTTCACCTTATCTTTTTTTTTTTTTTTGCATGGAGGGTCTATCCAACCTCCTTAATAAAGCATAGACCACTGGGAAAACTCATGGAATCTTGGTGGTGAGGGCCCCCATGACCATATCTCATATGTTCTTTGTAGATGACTGCTATATTTTGTGTCCTGCCAACCTAGAAGAAGCCGAGAAGGTACACACTCTCCTCCCTCATTTGGTATTTTGTCAGGACAAGTCTTGAACCATAAAAAATATTCGATAATTTTCAGTACGAACACAACTCCTGCAAATCGTAGGGAGTGTTGTACGGAACTCCATATTATGGAGTTTTGGCGACATATTTATATCTTGGAGTCTCAAATATGATTGATAGGCAACGAACCAGTAACATGACATATTTAGCGGATAGAGTAATTAAGTGGATTCAGTCATGGGATGGGAAACTATTGTCCTTCGTCACCAGCTTTGGTAATTTTTATTTTCAACTTCTCCGGCGACTCAGGGTGCAGGAAAGAAGCCTTTGCCTCTGGTGGTGGGCTGGGGTGCTAGGGTGGTCGACCATCATTTCTTGTGGGTGTTACAAACCATCATGGTGTAGTTGGTCGCAGCGGTGCTGAGGTGGTGTCGAGGTTGCAGTTTCACCAAGGAGGACAGAGTCTTTGCCGCATCTGGCTAGAGTTGTGCCTCACCTCCTTTCTAGGGGTTGGGGTTGTACGTGGCGATGCTGAGATCATATAGGGAGTGCACAGATCGATGCCAAGGAGGTTGAGGATGGATTTATGCGCGGTAATGGTGGGATTAGGTTTGGAGCACGACCGAATGATGTCAAGGACGTGGTGGATGAAGGTGTGCGCCGTGCGCATGTAGTTACAAACTCAAAGGTCTTTACCATGTTCAATGGGGCATCAAGAATACCGACGAAATGCGGTATTCTTGAAAAACCAATGGGTAAATGATAAGAATATTTGTACATATTTACATTAACTTGTACACGTTTTTCACATGAATATATTGTCTAAAAATATCGAATACCACGCTAATTTTGACATTCAATAACAACATTCGTTTTTCATTCATTTTTTTACTGTTCATCTTCGTAAAATGCCAAAATTACCATCAGTATTATAACCTTAGAACCAAATCCAACCTTAAATAAGCCCACTTTTATTATATAAACAAAAAATAAATTTATTTTTAGTTGAATCATATTTATTAGTTATTAAAATTTAAAAAAAATACTTAAAAATTTATTTTTGGGATAACACCGGATCCTAACTGTGTTGGAAATGTGTTTTTCACGTCCTAATTGAGGGTCACCTTTTGTTACATGTCCTATACCAAAGGTCACATTTTGTCACATGTCTTATACAAAAGGTGGTTTTTTTTTTGACAAAACATGAAAAATGACACCAAAAAAAGTGTTTTTTTTTTGGTAAATTTATACCACCTACCTCTTGTAGTGCACTGATAAACGTAAATTATATAAAAATTAAGAGGAAAAACCATCGAATGCGAACATTATACCACTTTTTTGGTGTCATTTTTCATGTTTTGTAAAAAAGAACCACCTTTGGTATAGGACATGTAACAAAAGGTGACCCTCAGTTAGGACGTGAAAAACACCTTTCCAACACAGTTAGGATTCGGGGTTTTCTCTTTATTTTTATAATTCTTACTTTTTTCTTCTCCTCATCCCTACAGTCTACAAATCCAAAATTATTCTTACATCTTCTCAATCATACAGATCCAGAACCATTCTTACATGTTCTCAAACTTACAAATGTAGAATCAATATATGAGTGCCATAACCCTAAATCCATCACCCTTCTCTTACCTACAAATCTATCATTCTTTTGATTTTCCTCTTAACCCTAAATCCATCTCTCGTACACACTTCACAAACTTTGTCCAACCTTAAACCCATGACCACTCATCTCCTTCGCTGTCTCCATCTTCTTCATTGCGTCATTGAGTACACAAGCTCACATTGGTCGAACTCACGATTCATGAACCAATTCTTAGTAAAACCTAGAAATGCTTCATGGTGATGGATCTAGAAAATTTATTTTGAATCTGCCAGCCTAATCTCAAATATGCAAGTTCGGTAATGTATGCGACAATCCAAGTTGAGGAATCGCGATATCTTAGAATTCAAACTAGAAAGAAAAGTGGGTTGACAGGGATTTCAGAATCTGAACAAGTCTGACCAGAAATTTGCCTGAAGGGAGATTTGGTTATATTTTTTCTTAATGAGCCTCAAGACGATGGTGGCACCCTTCAGTCAACTGGGCTAACCTCTACTCGACCAACGACCACGCCTCGTCTTCATCTTTCATCGCTGAATCCAACTTTCGAGAGCTCCACCAACCCTTTTTTTCTTCTCGAACCAACCAGGAACAACTAAATTAAATAAAAAAATCTAGTTTGGTAATTTTAATATATATAATTTTTAAATAAAAATGATATAAAGAAAGTAAAGCCTGATTTTAAAAATATATTCTTTAAAAATGATAAAAAATTATATAAAATATGATTAAAACATATTCTTTAGAAATAAAAAAATATTTTTTTTTAATTTAAATTTAAGTATAAAATTTTAATTTTAAAAATTATATATGATAAAAATACAAAATTCAAAATAAAAAATAATTTCGATATTTGTTTATATAAAAATAGATTTTATGAATTTAAAAACTTTTTATAAATTTATAAATATTTTATTTTTGGTGATATAAATTTGAAGAAATTAATAAAAAAATCGAAATGAATGAATTTATTTTTACTAATAGTGGGGTTGTATAATTTTGATACTACTTAAGGGAATTTTTTTATTTCATAAAAAAGAACTATCAGAACTGGATAGAAAAACGGACATGGATATTAAGTGTATAATTTAGTATGAGATGTTTTTGCACGTTAGGTTAGTGTTGGTATTTGTAAATATATCTATCTGATAATATGATCATACGCATCGAGAAAGATTTATATATATATATATTGCTTTGATAACACAAGTATTTAAAAATAGTTCTAAAATATAAAATTTTGACATCACAATCGGTAATAAATAAGGATTAGTAGTCATATTTTTATGCAATATTAAATATTTGTATAGTATTATTTTATAATTATTTATTATCACATAATAAATTTTAATGCGTCCTCTCAAAAGAAAAGCTGACTCAACTATTACAATGATGTTTTTTTTACGTTTCTTTGACGATTAAATGAATAAATCCGTCCACCTTTATTCACGTGAAAATTTTATTTAGTTTAATGTCAAATTTAATCTATAAAAATAATAATATCAAAAAATAGGGATCTATGACCTATATAGTTCATAGCTTGCAACTAATGCAATATGTAGTAGCTCTTTTTTTTTTATCAACAATGCAAGATTAATATTAAAAAGACCCATTTAAGAAATTTAAATGGATCCACAGTCAAAATACATAGGTAAGTTTCAATACAAAGCCAAGATCTAAGCAAGGAATACAAACATAAAGCATCAAGAATGATAAGAAGATTAAGAAGAGAAGTGTTGCAGACAAAAACTAAAACACCGAGAACCAACTATCGGTGAGGACCAAACAGGCAGGCTCATCGTCCCTGAGCCGGCCCTCCCCATTGGTCCAGCCCAGGCCCTTCTGTCATCCGCGAGTGGCCTGAGCCAACCGCCCCATCCGGCCCATGTTCCTGCTAAGCCCTACACGGCTCTTTCACGACCTCCTTCTCCACGTAGTCGTCGTCGTCTCCGGCGTCCGGTCCACCGGTTGTCCCGTCTCCTTATTTGATGGCACATACACCACAGAGGCCGGACTTGAAAGGGATCGATCCACCTCCCCATCAACTTAGTCCTCCGATCGATCTGCCTCTTCCAACCTCCTTGCCATAGCCTTTCCCCACCAGAAACCCAACGGTGGGGAACCTACTCTCGTCGGGATCTCCATCGTGTTCCCCACATTAACCAGACGCGGCCATGGTCCCAGCACCAGAGATCTTCTCACAAGACCTCTCTGATATTCCATCATGTGCCCCTAAGGTCGTCGTCCTCCCGTCCCTCGAGGCACCCCTGACCGGCAACCCTCCTCCCGCTGAGAAGTTAGCCGAATGTGTTCCTCCCCCGACGTTGCCTTTGGTGAAACAGATAGAGAGGGAACACGCTTAGGAGATGGGGACATCACCGGCCAACCACCGGTTTTCTCCTCCTCACTCCCGTGTTGTGTGTGACCAGAATCCGCTGAGATAGGCATCGTTACCGCCGCCCACTCTTCGCAAAACCTTAATCACTTTCTAGAGAGAAAAATAACTAGGGATGCAGATGATTTTATTCTTATAGTAAATTGTATCTAATATACTTAATCAAACCACCATCATGTATATATTAAAAAAAATACTTATGTCATACACCTTAGTAACATCAAGTAGATTCGGACTCCACACTGTATAAGTCTTTGACTATCAGATATTATAATATAAATCTTGTATATTCAATTTTACTATTTTTAAGTGTAATTTTACTAACTTAATTGACATGATAAATATTTTTTTGTTTTAAATCAATAAAATAATTTATCTTTTTTATTTAAAAAAAAAAGTTGATTTTATTGAATTTTTTATTCAGTTTCTACTTCTTGAATTTTCAAAATGATTTCTTTGTTTAAAAATTTAATCTATAACTGATGTAGTTTTAATTTATTGCTTATCATATTTAGTATAACAAATGGGCTTTTAAAGGCAAGAAAAGATTGTTATATTATTAATATAATAAATTTACTTATATTCTTATGTAATTTTTTCAAAAACATTAAGGGTAAATAAACGAAATTATGTTATAAATATCCAATGAATGAAGAATAGTATGATTATATATATCGAAATAGATATTTTCTTATCGAATTACCATTTATAATATTTTACAACACTTTTCAAATATGTAATCTCGACACCACGACTTGTATTAAGTAGAGATTTTGTCATACAATATTAATATTTTTAATTTTGTTTTGTATTATAACTATTACCGAAAAAATATTTGTGTCCTCCTCACTGAAAAAATTGGCTCCGCCACTAAGTGTGAGAGTGTGAGACACATTTTTTTTCTTTTTTAATACATATTATTTCATATTTACACTACTGAATGTAAATAGTTATTTGAATACATGACAACAAATATACAATACAACAAGTGAGGAAGCCTACAGGTTCCTACGTATTATTTTCTGATAATCAAGAGTCAAGCCTTTTTTTTCTTTTCTTTTGAAATATTAAGTCTTTAAATAAAGAAAAGAATTGTGGCTAATATCATGGATGCGGATGAATAGGGCACCATCATTCCTTATGCACCAAAATCAAGAGGCAAGGGTGTGAGTACATTGATGAATAAAAACCAAGGTGATCAATTAATTGTAATTACCTAACTACTAAGAACGTGAAAAGAAGAGGACGGACATTAGGAGCATAGGTTCAAGAACAAGGAATTAATTATGGTACTTGTCTTGTCATAACAGCGACTGTATTTAATTGGAGCTAAGATTTGAACCCTACAAAAATTCTCACCTTCTACACCAACTCGACCCAAGTTCTTAATCACATCCATACCAATGATATACCATTTTCTTTTGGAAACTTTTTCTCATCCAATCTTTGAAATATGGGGATTTTATGTATATGTTTGTTTCCACTTTTTTTTTTTGGAAACGAAAGAACAGTATTCATTATTTGAATTGTTGCAAAATACATGTGAGTGCATCCGGAATGATAAATCCGGACCACGAGAGGACGGGCATAGAATGGGCTTCCCTAGCTAGCCAATGAGCTGCTCCGTTCGCTGACCTAGAGACATACTCGAGTTTAACATCCTCGAGAACTGCTAATAGGGACCGACAGTCGTCAACCAACCGGCCCAAAGGAGAAAAGACCTGGTGAGATCCTTGGATTAAATGTACCAGGTACTGAGCATCACTCCGAATTATTACCCTGGAAAGTTGCGAGGTGTGGATCCAGTGCAAGGCCTGATAAACAGCCATGGCTTCAGAGTATTCGGGGCCCAGCATGTCACTCCCACTACCACTCCTCCCTTCCAAAACCACTCCCATCTCTGTTCGACAAATCCACCCCCAACCGAAATGCCCTGAGTTTGCAAAGGTCGCTCCATCCACATTGATAGTGGACCAATTTGGAGGCGGCGGAATCCAGCTCGTCTGCCTGTAGTGGGGAACAACAGAGGGTTTGGGCCGACCATTCTGGGCTTTAGACCAACTACATTGGTTGCTAAGAACAGTAGCAAGAATGCCCTGTGGGGTAGGAGTAGTATTATCCCAGACTTTTCCATTCCTTGGTTTCAAAATCTCCCAAAGGACTAGGCTCATTTTTCTTTTTTTCAGCGTATCCGATAATTGTAGCAAAGACGATAACCAGTCATGTAGAGTACCTGAGGAGGGATAGGAGCCTGCAACTCTACGAGATCCCAAACGGAATTAGAAAAAGGGCAATGGATGAGAAGATGGTCGGTAATTTCCGAGTCACTCTGACACATCGGACAAGTATCCAGAATCGGAACAAATTTTGTCCGAAGGTTGACTACAACTTGTAGAGTGTTTGACAGAGCCCGTCATAGGAACACCTTAATGCGCGGTTGAATGTCCAGGTCCCAGATGCCCGTCCAGACCGTCGAACCATTCGAAATGTGCCATCGACCATTCTCCCGGGATAGCGCTCTGTATCCTTCCTTTACCGAGTATACCCCCCGAGTATTGTACTTCCAGGACCATTTGTCTGTGTGGCGTGGGAGGGGCGGAGGCACCTGCAGTATATCTTCAATGATGGGCGGAGGGAGATTCTATTGAAGTTTCGGAAAGTCCCACGACTGGCCAGTGTCCAATGCGAAATTCGACACTCTCATACACGGAGTTAGACATGTATGAGGTGGGATGACCGGGGTATTTCCTAAGAGCCATGGAGATCCCTCCACTATAGTCGAAAAGTCGTCCCTAATAGTCCGAATCAAACCCTACCTAAGCAATTCCTGTGGATGGAGCGACCTTTGCAAATTGGTCCACTATCAATGTGGATGGAGCGACCTTTGCAAATTGGTCCACTATCAATGTGGATGGAGCGAAGAAGAATAAGGCCTAAGCAAATTTGTTTCCACTTATTCTCTCTAATACTTTTGGTTTTAATTTAATGTCACATAAATAGTAAGTTGGTTGTATTAATCCCCTCATGACAAAACGCAATTTTCTCTCGTAATTGTTGAGATCTCCTATTTTTCGAGAAAGCCCTATCTTACCTATGGATTCCCCTAACCCTACCGTTGATTTAACTGTCGCTTGTCATCTTGCCGGTCTTGTCCCATCCCAGTCAGCCCTAGTGCAGTACCTTCTACGTGTGACTCCACCTCGCCCCTTGTCGGACGTAAAGCCTTCCATAATCCAAGGCGTAGAAGAAACCCTAAGCACTCTTCTGCCGCCCCAGTCCCTATCTTCCTCTCTTCCATGACGCCTCTCCTTCCTTCCCCGACCACGAAGATCATATCCTTCTCTCCCGATCCGTCTGAACCTCCGAGTAAACCTCGACGAGGTCGGCCTTTGAAGAATAAAACCCTAGCTTCCTCTGCAAGAAACGCTAGGGTTTTGGTGAATTCACCTTCGCCTCCCTCCACCATCGACTCGAAGGTCCCGTCATCCACTCCTGACAGCGTGAAGACTTTACCGCCTCCTGTGGCTGTCGCTACTCTTCAACCACTGGCTGGACCACCTCCCCTCATCACCGTATCTGCTCAGACCGTTACCGCTTCAACTCTCCCCATCGCTGCGTCGCTTGTGAAGGCACCCGCCATCAACCCGCTCCCCCCACTGGTACGGGACCCTCTTAAAGGGAAAGCCCCCATGTCTGCACATGAGAGGTCGGAGCCAGGGCAAACGGAATTGGATGCTCTCTGTGAGGGGGTCTAGGTTCCCAACGCCGATAGGATCCGCGTGATCCCAGTACTTCTCATGCTACCACCGGGGATGGTTCACCATCGCAGAACTTTAAGAACAAAGGAAGTTGGCTCTACCTCGATGGCTCCTCCTTCCCCGGCGTCTCTAGACTCCCAACTGCTCAACCTTCAAGATGGTCTCTCGTCTTTTGGAGGAAGAGGAGGAGGTCGAGGTGATGGTATCATATACTCCAGTGAGTCCATCTGTTATGGCTAGGCAACAATTTTCCATGATGGGCAAATTGTGGACGTCCAAGCCGGCTCGGAAGGAGGTTCTTCTTCGGATCATCACCAAGGCATGAGGAAAATCAGCTAAGGGACTGGTGATCAAGGACATCGTACTGGGTATCTTCGGGTTTTACTTCGAGACGGAGAATGCCCGGGCATTGGTTCAAGACAATGAGTCGTGGTGTTTCGATAAGAGACCACTATTCTCGGGCGACCTCGACCCGATAGCTAGAGAGCCCCCACCTTATATAGGATCCAATTATGGGTACACGCCCATGGCCTCCCTCCCTTGGTCTGTACCAAAACCACAAGATAAACGATCGGCGCGATGCTGGAACTTTGTGTTCATGTCCCGTGTGACCAATGGGGTACATGCTGGGGAGGAACAGTCTAGATTCGTTTTTGGAATCTTGTGGAGCTCTCTCTTCGCAGACATCTCCTACTTTACTTTCGAGAATTTCCCGACCCAGTTCATGTCGCTCTTACTTATACAAAACTGTTTGTGTTTCGTTATAATTATGATTCCCACAAACAAAAATGATTTGATTTAAATTCAAATCAGATTTGATTTCAAATCCAAATTCAATTTGACTAAATCTGGATTTGAATGAAGAGATCCCAATCCCTTATTCTCCTACATCTTGTCCCCTTACCCATGTGTCCGTCCACATGGCGTCTCTTCCCTTGATTCATGCCACATGTCCCCGCCTAGGTGGCATAAGCCCAACTTGGCCATGTCAAGCACTTCTCGTGGGCCTTGACCATGCCAAGTTCAAGTTCTACCACCTTGTCTCGTGTCTTCCTCTTCGCCACCACCTCGGACCGAGCCTACTTCATTGCCCATACTTGTCCCGCACATGTTTAGGCCCGTGCAAATATTCGGTCTGTGACATCCTCCCCCACCAAAGTGAGCAATTTCCCCAATGTTAGGCTGCCCCTCGCTCCATGCTAGGTTGCCTTTCGCTTTGTGGTTGCCTTCCTCCATGAAAAAACCCGCATTAGTGTTACTCAACGGGTCGTGCCCCCACAAGTCCTCGCCCAAGGCACTTGCAAGTCCTAATGTCTTCTTATCTTGAGAAGGTTTAAGCCTTGGTGGCAACTTCTGGGACAACCCACAAGGCAGAGTGCCTTTGAACTCGACCAAAAGTTCGCCCACCATCTCGGTAGTCCCTTCTTTCTTCTTCACCCCTTTGTCACCCATGTTAACCCCAAGAAAGGTAGAAGAAGATGGATGCTTAGAATCAAAATTTGATGAAATTGACACAAGCATCTTACCTCCATGTGTTGGGTCTCGAGGTAGGGTTGGAGATGAACCAACTCGCAGCGGAAAATCAAGGAAAACCAAGAGACGATTAAAACCATGAAACAACTAGCAAAGAATGGATTCACAAGAGAAAAATTCAGCACTAGTTCTTACCAAAACAAGAACACCGGGTAACGAATGATTGGCTTGAGTCTCCAAGACGCCTACGTATCCACATGGGAATCAAAGCCACGTAGTTCTTCTCTTTGAGGACTCAAGAACACAAAAATGGAGGAGGAAACTAGCCAAACCCGAAATGGCCATGGAAGAGGGAGAGAAAAATGTGTTTCCTATTCTTGTCTTGTTTTTGTTATGTTGAAAAAAGATGACTTAAACATAACAAAACCCATACTTGTCCAACTAAAGGCATGGGACAAGTATGGTGTCAAGTAAGGTGTAAATAGGACAAAGTATGGCAAGACAAGATTGGGTTAGGTGGTGAATCACCAACACCTTAATCCTTGTCTTGCTTACTTAGTACTAATTAATCAAGACTTGATTAATTAGTTCCATGGGCCTTGGTTGCATGGGCCTTTCATGGGCCTCTTGGAACATGGCCCGTGGCCATTTCCAACGAGGTCCCGTGATTCGCTCATCGCCTCCAAGCCTTCCATACCGGAAATGTCCAACATTATCCGACGCGATCAATCCCAAGACTCCAAGCCTTGTCTCGATCCGTAAAGTCCTATTCACTTACGGGCACATGACCCAAAACCCAGTTTTGGTCATGTCCCGAGACAACTCCCTTTTGGTCATTCTCCATAAATGTGTCAATGAGTTTCATCCTCCGGTGTGACCCTTAGGTTTATGCATGTCAATAGATCAACGTAAAATCCCATTTTACTTGATCCTATTTAAGTGGCAACTAACGAGACTTTAGTATTGCCTGACACTGCATAGCGAATCGACCCTGTCGATTCTAACCTTTCCGTCGTCCCTGTCATTATCCTTTTATCTCCGATATCCTGATTGAGATAAGGCATAGAGCCGTCATCCTTATTATTCTCAATCACCGTTCCTTGATATGTGAGATGACTGAAGATATGATACCCAGTATCATGTGCATGGCTATGCTATTCTTCCAGTCACTCTCGATCAAGTGGCCGAGAACCGATATCTTTCTCATACCTTAGTATGAGGGATAAATCCCTTAGCCGTCTTTCGTGTCACTCATGTAGCCCATCCCCAAGCCAATCCTGGCCGTTATGGAAGCCCTGTTACGGACAACGTTAGGCTCAGGTCAAACTCAGTTGTTGACTACATAGCGATCACAAAGACTCCTTGGTCTAAGGATACATGACAAGCTACAACACTGAATATGTTCATGACTTAATCTATGGCACATATTCAGGGCGGGTCGTCCAATATCATGTCCCACATGATATCTATGATCAGACTCCGGAATCCCATTCCAATGACTAACAGAACGTAAGCCATAAAGAGGCATCTTTCATACTAGTCGCTTCTAGTGAAGCTTTGTTGACTAGGGACCCATCGAGTGTGATCTATCTCGATCTATGGTTCTATTCGCATGGTGGGCATAGATCAGAGCACACATCGATATATTACTCCAACACATAAGTAATATAAAGCCGCTTTAATTTTATTGCTAACGATGATATATACATTTGGACATTTAGGATTGAACTACGGGCACTAAGACTAACAATCTCCCACTTGCCCTAGTTCCAATCTAAACTCCAATATGTCCCCATCGACTTTACATGTCTAACATGTTCAGGCAGTGACACTGCCTTAGTCAAAGGGTTGGCTATGTTATCATCTGTTGCAATATCGGTTATCTTCACTTCACCTCAGTTCAGTATTTATCTGATGAGGTGGATACGCCGCAGTACATGTTTGGATTTGTTATGCGATCTAGGCTTTTAGCTTGCGCAATGGCCCTTGTGTTGTCGCAAAATGGATTCACCGGACTGGATGAGTTTTTAATTACACCCAGCCCTGCCATGAATTTCCAAATCCACATAGCCTCCTTAGCTGCCTCTGCAGCATCCATGTACTTGGCCTCTGTCGTAGATTCGGCAATGGTATCTTGCTTTACGCTTTCCCAGCTAAAGCTCTGCCATTCAGCGTAAACACATATCCTGATTGACTTCTAAAGTCATCTGGATTTGTCTTGGAAAACTAGCGTCTACTCATCCTTCGACGACTAGTTCAGCATCATCTTTCCCCCGGGTTAGAATGATGTCTACTGGTACAACATAAGGCTTACGAGACGTCTGGTCTCATACATGTCATGGCATATATGATCGATCCTGCCCCCAGGCGCATAGGATTCTCATCATCCTTTTCAGCTCATCAGGTGTCTTAGGACACTGAGTCTTGCTGAGATGAATGCCATGACTAGTGGGTAAGAGTCCTTTCTTTGAATCGAGCATTAAGAACCTACTCAATGCCTTGTTCACATAGGTTCCCTGACTTAAATCCAAGACCCTCTTGGTGCGATCTCTACATATCTGAATCCTTAAGATATAAGAAGCATCGCCTAAGTCCTTTATTGAAAAACACTTCCTCAACCAAGCTTTAGTCTCGTGCAAGGTTGGGATGTCGTTTTCAATGAGAACCAGAAAGGTAATCTTGCTCCCACTAGCCTTCTTATAAACGCAAGATTCATCCTCGTTCTTGATTAAGCCAAATCCAATTACAGCTTCATCAAAACGAAGGATCCAACTCCGAGAAGTTCGTTTCAATCCATAAATGGATTTCAACAACTTATAAATCTTTCCTTTATTCTTCGGATCGTCAAAACCTTTGGGCCGAGACATACAAACGTACTCAGTCAAATTTCCATTTAGGAAAACGGTTTTGACATCCACTTGCCATATCTCGTAATTATGATATGCAGTTATGTCAAGAAGAATTTGGATCGATTTTGACCATGGCCACTAAGGAGAAGGTTTCCTCATAGTCAATCCATGCCTATAACCTTTCGCCACCAGTTGAGCTTTGTAGGTCAGAGGGTTGCCATCCATGTCCATCTTCACCTTGAAGATCCATTTGCATCCGATGGTCCTCACACCATTGATGGGATCAACCGGTTCCCAGACTCGGTTGTCCGACATGGATTGCATTTCCTCCCTCATGGCTCCCAGCCATAACTCGGAGTTGGGCCCATCCACGACTTCCTGAAAGGTGGCTGGATCATCGTGATCCACCATGACTTCATTGTCACCTCCGGATACCATATCTTGGAGGTGGAAGATTGATCCTTTCAAATCGCCTTGGACCTTTCGGAATTGTAACAGGAATTGGTTCTTACTCTACGACAATCTCTGGCTCCTTTCTACTGGGTTGCCAATTGGTTTAGACAGATCTGTATCATCCTGAATTTCTTCGAGATGCACAGTCCTCCCAATGACGTCTTTGGAAACAAAACTTTTTTTCCATAAAGACCCCACCCCAAGCGACGAACACCATGTTCTCACTGGGATTGTAGAAATAGTATCCCCTTGTTGCTTTGGGATACCACACGAAGGTGCATATCTCAGATCTTGGTTCGAGCTTAGTCGAAACCAAATGTTTCACATAAGCCTCGCAACCACAAATCTTTAGGAAGGACAAAGCGGGCATCATCCCGTACCATTTTTAAAATGGTGTCCCTTCCACACCATTCGTCGAAGCCCGATTCACTATGAATGCGGTCGTCTCTAGAGCAAAACCCCTAAAAGAGATTGGGAGATCAGTCCAACTAATCATGGAACAGACCATTGTCTAACAACGTCCGATTTCTCCGTTTGGCTACACCTTTCAACTACAGTGACCTAGGAGGAGTCCATTCCAAAAGGATCCCATTCTCTTTTAGACGATCTAATAACTCTGTGGTCAAGTATTTTCCACCTCGATCCAATCGAAGTGCCTTAATACCTTTGTCGAGCTGGTTTTCTACTATAGTCTTAAACTCTTTGAATTTATCAAAAGCTTCAGACTTATGTCTCACCGAATAGACATAACCATATTTACTGTAATCATCAGTAAATGTGATAAAGTAGCTAAAACCCCTCCTGGCAAGTGAACTTATTGGTCTACACACATTCGAGTGTATCAGCCCCAATAATTCACCCGCCCTTTCATCGCGATCGATAAAAGGCACTTTAGTCATTTTGCCCATCAAACAAACCTTGCACCTATCGATCGAATGGAATTCGAATGAACCTGAAAGCCCGCACTTCTGAAGTGCTGATAGGCGCTTCTTGTTTATGTGACCCAAATGACAGTACCATAACAGAGTTAGGTTTAAATCGTTGGATTTAGACCTCTTGGTATTAACGGAATATATAGAACTTGAGGCATTGTTACCCATATCTAATATGTACAATCCTCCAATCATGTCAGTATTGGTATAAAACATATCATTGCATAGAACATTGAAAACTCCATTTCCAATATTAACATTATATCCTTCCTTGTCAAACACGGATACAGATATAATATTCCTACTAAAAGTAGGTATGCAATATACATTATACAATACTAAGACAAGGCCTCTTGGCAAAGCAAGACTCATGGATCCTACAGCAGTTGCCACAACTCTGAGGTCCATTTCGTGCTTTCCAAATCTCTCCTACTTTCAGCCACCATATATTAGTGCATGTGTGAGATTCATTCATGGTATCTAATACCCATGAATCTTTGGAAGTAGAGAGATGTAGCTCTATAGAGTTAATACCGAATGAAGGCACGATCTCACCGCCCTTCCTTAGATCATCCAGGTTTCCTGATGAAGGCGCAGTCCTACTGCCCTTCTTCAGATCATCCAGGCTATTTGATGAAGGCGCAGTCCCACTGCCCTTCTTCAGATCAGCCGTGAACTTCCTGTAATCCCGGTTCCAATGACCAGGCTGTTGGCAGTAGAAGCAGACATTCTCAGGTGTCTCATCTTTCCTGCCAAGTGCGCATGGGCCCAGCCCTTGCCACTTCCAATTCCCTTGTTGACCATCAGAATATCCTTGGATCCCAGATCCCTGAGATATTCTTCTCAGCAGTTGATGACACTTCATGTAACTCTGATATGGTCTTAGAGATAGCCTTGTCAAGGACATATTCTTTGCGTTCAGACTTGAGGACTATCCTCAAAATTCTGTACCAGTCCAAATAGTTTGTCCCATTTAGCTTGACCCTGTCAAGAATGGTTTTTAATGACAAACTATTAATGTTCGCTGAATTTTCCATTTGATCTACAACAGATAAAATTCAATCAGTAAACTGAATAAATTTTATGAAGATCAAGCTTAAACACCAACAATCAATTCTAAACCTTTAGAATCTGAAACCAAGATCCTTGATTCACTCGATTAAGCTGAACTAATGCTCACCACTTAATCGAGCTATGTAGGTAGGACTCCATCCAATCACATCCAATGTGACTCTTGGCTAGGGTATGTACTTATGTACACGACTTACCCTATCTGTTACCCTAGCTCAACCTCAGGCCGAGAATCGTAGTCGGGTCCACCAATTTTCAACTATGGCTCGTCACTATGTAAGTGCTCCGCTAATGCGCACGACACCCACATATGTCGTCCAAACCTACTACCCCGCTTCCCCATGGATGCTCCGCTAATGCGCACGACAACCATAGGACGGGGAGGTAGTAAGGTGTTGATGATTGGGAGGTATCGGACATGACCCGCTTTTACTTGTCCAGTTGTGTTCAAAACTTTGGCACATCCTAGATGCGATGAGCACATCAACTACATTCCAAATGCAATGATGCCTCAAATTACATCCAATGTAATTCTTCCTTTGAACCCGTCAACTACATCCAATGCAATGACGGTTCTAAGGGTTCACACACAAGGATTAAAATTCCAATTTTATCTTTGCATGTGAGGTGATATGCTCGGTAAATAAAGTTAAGCATGCAATTCTAAAACACATAGAATTAATCATGCATAAACTAAACCAAGCATAAAGCGATAAATGTGCACATAATAGCCCCCTAAACTAACTCCCACTAGCTTCTTGAGCTCCACCGACTCCAAGCCGATGCCAACACCCGAAAAGCCACCAAATGACCTTTTCGCCCTTTCTTCGTCTTGAGTAAAATATTACAATTTAATACACGACTCGCAGGTCGGGAATAAATAAATATTACAAACAAGTGGTTCGACGACCACACCTTGAAAGAATAATTACACGCTAACTCTAACGGCTCGCAGGCCGTGAAAAGCGATAAATAATTAAATCGAGCTCGGGGCTATTATGTACACCATGCCAACATCACATCACACATCGTGTTATCAAACAAGCATGTTATCAAACATCATGTGATTTTCCGGTTTTAATTAATAGCCAAGTTTCGAAAATTTTTGATGCTCGGTTTATCGAAACCGTTCAAAAATGAAACTTTTGAACATTTGATCTTCGAGTTCGTCATGACGGTTCCAAACTCGTCATAACTAACAAAACGGTTTAGCCTTGGCATATCAACCATCCAATGGTCATGCTTGGCCTAGCTCCGTCCAACGGAGCCCCGTTCGGTCCCGGTTTCGGCTCCCCGAGAGTCCCGCTCCCGAGACCCGAAAAATCAAATTTTTTTCAAAATTTCCAGATTTGAAATAATTTTCAAAAATTCATTTTACATGCATTAAATCCATAAACAATAATTTAAAACATGTTATCAAACAATTTAGCAAAATAACATGCCAAAAACGAAACTTTCAAGCAAAACCGAAACTTTGAACACCGTCTTGTGAATCCCGAAGGTAGCACGGCTCTGATACCACTGTTGGGTCTCGAGGTAGGGTTGGAGATGAACCAACTCGCAGCGGAAAATCAAGGAAAACCAAGAGACGATTAAAACCATGAAACAACTAGCAAAGAATGGATTCACAAGAGAAAAATTCAGCACTAGTTCTTACCAAAACAAGAACACCGGGTAACGAATGATTGGCTTGAGTCTCCAAGACGTCTACGTATCCACATGGGAATCAAAGCCACGTAGTTCTTCTCTTTGAGGACTCAAGAACACAAAAATGGAGGAGGAAACTAGCCAAACCCGAAATGGCCATGGAAGAGGGAGAGAAAAATGTGTTTCCTATTCTTGTCTTGTTTTTGTTATGTTGAAAAAAGATGACTTAAACATAACAAAACCCATACTTGTCCAACTAAAGGCATGGGACAAGTATGGTGTCAAGTAAGGTGTAAATAGGACAAAGTATGGCAAGACAAGATTGGGTTAGGTGGTGAATCACCAACACCTTAATCCTTGTCTTGCTTACTTAGTACTAATTAATCAAGACTTGATTAATTAGTTCCATGGGCCTTGGTTGCATGGGCCTTTCATGGGCCTCTTGGAACATGGCCCGTGGCCATTTCCAACGAGGTCCCGTGATTCACTCATCGCCTCCAAGCCTTCCATACCGGAAATGTCCAACATTATCCGACGCGATCAATCCCAAGACTCCAAGCCTTGTCTCGATCCGTAAAGTCCTATTCACTTACGGGCACATGACCCAAAACCCAGTTTTGGTCATGTCCCGAGACAACTCCCTTTTGGTCATTCTCCATAAATGTGTCAATGAGTTTCATCCTCCGGTGTGACCCTTAGGTTTATGCATGTCAATAGATCAACGTAAAATCCCATTTTACTTGATCCTATTTAAGTGGCAACTAACGAGACTTTAGTATTGCCTGACACTGCATAGCGAATCGACCCTGTCGATTCTAACCTTTCCGTCGTCCCTGTCATTATCCTTTTATCTCCGATATCCTGATTGAGATAAGGCATAGAGCCGTCATCCTTATTATTCTCAATCACCATTCCTTGATATGTGAGATGACTGAAGATATGATACCCAGTATCATGTGCATGGCCATGCTATTCTTCCAGTCACTCTCGATCAAGTGGCCGAGAACCGATATCTTTCCCATACCTTAGTATGAGGGATAAATCCCTTAGCCGTCTTTCGTGTCACTCATGTAGCCCGTCCCCAAGCCAATCCTGGCCGTTATGGAAGCCCTGTTACGGACAACGTTAGGCTCAGGTCAAACTCAGTTGTTGACTACATAGCGATCACAAAGACTCCTTGGTCTAAGGATACATGACAAGCTACAACACTGAATATGTTCATGACTTAATCTATGGCACATATTCAGGGCGGGTCGTCCAATATCATGTCCCACATGATATCTATGATCAGACTCCGGAATCTCATTCCAATGACTAACAGAACGTAAGCCATAAAGAGGCATCTTTCATACTAGTCGCTTCTAGTGAAGCTTTGTTGACTAGGGACCCATCGAGTGTGATCTATCTCGATCTATGGTTCTATTCGCATGGTGGGCATAGATCAGAGCACACATCGATATATTACTCCAACACATAAGTAATATAAAGCCGCTTTAATTTTATTGCTAACGATGATATATACATTTGGACATTTAGGATTGAACTACGGGCACTAAGACTAACACCATGATCATCCTGAATTCGCCCATTTGTTGCCTCTTTAAAGTAAGAACTATGGATGTCTCCTTCGGTATGCCACCCTTTCACTTCTTCTTGTACAACTTGACGTCCTTCAAGATTGTGTTCAATATAAGGATCATGTAAGTTACGATCGTCCATCACAACACCCAATAGCTTGGCCCTACCCAAAGGTCTACCTTCGCATAGTGTGTACGATGAAGACCCAACAACACATGCCTCTTCTTGTTTTGCACATTTGTTGAGAAGTTTGCATCCCTCCACAACACTTTGAGCCATTTGACCCTCATGGTGCGCGGTTTGACCTTACGGATGACCTTCCTCTTGGTCACATTCGGTTTGTTTTCCACCTCGCCATCCTTAGGTATAAGTGTTGTTGCCTCCAGTTGTCCCAAAAAGTCCCCACAAAAGTTTCTTGCTTGAACATTTGAATGCTCTGCTGGTACAAGTTCCTTGACATCCACGTTGTCAAGCCTTGGTGGTAGCATCTTGGGCAGCCCACAAGACGAATGTCTTTGGGCTCGTCCAAAAGTTCCCCCACCAGGGTAGGAACTTCAACCTTTTCCCCATCAACACATATGTCTCCAAGAAAGGTAAAAGAAGAGGAATGACTTAAATCGGAATGTAATTGCATAGCTGAAATTACTTTACCTCTTTGAAGTTTCCTCTCGAGCGGGATCTCGCACGGTATCCCCTCCAAGATCCACATCGTGTTGGTATGTGGGATGAGTACACTTTGTATACGATCGAGAAAATCCAAACTCATAACAAAGTCATAGTCATCAAGTCTCATGACCAACAAATCTACCTTCCCGTTCCAAGTTCCAATCTTCAATTGGACACCTCGAGTTATGCCCTCCATAGGGGTTGGCTCTTTGTTCAGCGTCTTCACAGTCGAACCTTCTTTGCGTATCTTGAGCCCCATCTTTTTGGCTGCCTCAAGACTCACGAACAAGTCTGAAGCACCTGTGTCAACTAAGGACTTCATCTTGACTCCGTTCGCTTTAGTTTCCACATACATAGAACCTTTACGCTCAACCCTTCCTTCATTCACTTGCATGGTACTCAGGGTGTTAAAGAGCTCATTGTGGCCTCTTGCGGCATTTCCGGCACGGTCTCCTTAGCCTTAAGACTATGTTTGCTTGGTAAATCCTTCATCATATGAGAGTCATCACATAAGTAACATTTAAAGGCCTACGAAATGGAACCGATTTACCTGGACTAGATGACCTCTCGCCATTGTGTTTGGGCACCTCCCCTTTGAAGTCACTTCTCTTCTCCTCCTTATGATGAGGCTTTCCATGCTTCACACCTTCATCGGTTTCTCTTTCCCTCTTGTTCTAATCTACCAAATATTCTAGAACTCGAATCGCATCATTTATAGACCTTACATTGGCTCATCGCAACTTCGCTTGCACCCAAGTAGCCAACCCATCTTTGAACTGGAAAAGAGCTTCCTTCCCTCCAAAGCCTGGAATGTCCAACATGATTTCCTGAAAAGAATACACATATTCCACAATAGTGCCCTTCTGAGTCAAGCAACGAAGTCTTCCCCTTGCTTTGTCCTTAGCATTTTCAGGTCGAAAATACTGTAGGAATTCTTCCTTGAACTCCAACCATGAGTCAATGATTTCCTCTTAATAGAGTTTGATATCCTCACATCTTTTGCGCCACCATAATCGAGCAGAGTCAACAAGATAAGAAGTAACACATTGAAACTTACTTGAGTTCTCTCTAATTCTCATAGCCTCGAAGTAATTTCTATTCTCCATAATGCATTATGAACAACTGCAAAAGCCTTTGGCTTAGGAATATCGATCATAGGAGTGTTCCCGCCTCCATTAGCCAAAGCTTTCTTGCAAAGCTTCAGTTCATCCTGCAAAACTTCCACTATGCCTTCTAGCACATCCACCCTAGCATCCACAACTTTGATGTTTACCGCCACAATGGTTTCATCATGCTCAGCTAGCGTGACGCATTCCCCCTTCACCCACGTCCATCTCTTCTCTCCCCTTCTTGTGTATTCCTCCAAAAGAGAAACATGTTCCTCCAAAAAAACAGATGAAGAAAAATCAATATCACGAAGAGTGGGTTCTTTAGACTTACTTATTTTCTTTGTATTCACTTTGGAGATATCACGTCCACTTACCTCTACTTCAAGCGCGTTCCCTTTCTCTGCCATTGCTTGTTGTTTGAACCGGAGCTCTGATACCACTTGTCATGGGACCAAATTCAGCAACTCGATTTGTGCGGCTCACGACCTTGCACAAGTCTCTTTCCCGAGATTTGCAAGCCTTCATGATCAACCTTACCACTTTGCGGAAGAGATTTGATAACAAGTACACGAACAAACCAAGCAAGAAATGTAGAATAAGATATTGGTGCTCAAAGAGAGAGCTTTGGGACTTTATATTGAAGAATAAACAAGTAGTAAGCTCGTGGATGATTTACAATGGCCTAGCTACCATCTATATATACTACTCCAATGAGATCTTTCATGATCTCTTGGATTACAACAATCAAGAAATTGATTCCCACAATCAAAGATGATTTGATTTGAATTCAAATCCGATTTGATTTCAAATTCAAATTCAAGTGGACCAAATCTGGATTTGAATGAAGAGATCTCAATCCCTTATTCTCCTTCATCTTGTCTCATTGCCCATGTGTTCGTCCATATGATGTATCTTCCCTTGATTCATGCCATATATCCCCCCTAGGTGACATAAGCCCAACTTGTCCATGTCAAGCACTTCTCGTGGGCCTTGACCATGCCAAGTCCAAGTTCTACCACCTTGGCCCGTGTCTTCCTCTTTGCCACCACCTCGGAACGAGCCCGCTTCGTTGCCCATACTTGTCCCACACATGTTTAGGCTCATGAAAATATTCGGTCCATGACACTAGGCACATAGATAGAACTGGACTTACAGTTGGGTCTGGTGTTGGAGCAGAAGCCGGGGGAGTAAAGAGGGGGTCCATTGGGGAACCCCTGGATGATCAGGACAGGGCGGGCAAGCAGGCCTGCATGGAGGAATGAAAGGTATTCAGTGCTCCAGGGATTGCCTTGGGAGGGGTCCTTGAAAAGAGCTATGTCTCCTCATGAAATCAATGATCGCAAGTTCGGCTTAATACATCGAATGGAGCATGAAGGCTACATCTTAAGCAGCAATCCTTGGTTTCGTCATAGTTTAATTTTATTTTCAGTTCGCCTTTATGGTTGTTCCAACACCGGTTGTACCTGACCATTTGTCTTAGAGTTTTTTGTAAAAAATATCCAATCGAATGGAGCATGATGGCTGTTCCATCGATTGATTATTATCCAAAAACAATTTTTCATTCCATATCCAATCAGAACAAGAAAGAGTTGTCTTAACAAACCTATGAACCGCTCTATTCATCGCTAAGTTAACAAACAAGGTTGAAATGAAGTTTAACTTTTGAATCAACGTTTTACGATATTCATAAAAGAAAATGAATAGGAGAAGAGTCACAAATTACCACAAACAAACTTTTGCAATCTGATTCTACATAAACTTATTTTTTCTGCTATATTTTTCTACATAAAAAAGGGATTAATCTTTGAAGCTAAGAAAATGGTAATTTTTTCTTATAAGTTTCTTAATTATTTTGTGGTAAATTTTTATAATACGTTTCTTGGTTATTTTGTCGTATTTATGGTTTGAGAGTGTTGGATACAATCAAGTGTGAACCCTTAGTAAAATGTGAACTTGTGAACTCTTCCACAACGCGCCACGTGTCGCACTTAATAATTTAATCATTCTCGTTTCGTTCAAATCTGATTTGTTTTTTTTTCTTGTGCCAATATTTTTATTTTTCCAAGATCTACCTATCAAGTAGCATATTGAATATGTTTATTTTTATCAGCAAATTTTTAAATTTTTTAAACCATGCCTTTGAAATAAAGGTCAAGGCCAAGGGAAACCCTCAAAGTTGACTTACAAACCAAGGCACCAAAACATGGCCACCTACCAACAAAACTTGTTACACAAGTAACACAACAAGCAAAACTATTGTACTCTAGCAATTAATCATCATCTGAGATAACAACTCAAATATTAAGCCCCAACAGCAACCACCAATACACCCTGCCGAGGAGCCAAAGAAGTCTGCATCACAACCTGAGGCACCCAGAGGGAAAAGGAACCAAGTCAGCAAATCACCATCCAACTATAGACAACTTGAGAATTAAGTTCTCCCACAAATCAAAGATTGTCAAAGAAACAACTTCAGCGGGTAAGAAATGCCATAGTCCACACCTGCAGATCAATCACATAAAAAGAACACTCAACCTAGTAACATACCCACACACTTACAGAAAAGAACAAAAAACCTCAGAGAGAGGTACCCACACTCAAGTGATCTCATAAAACCAAAAGAATACAATGAACCTTACAAAACTCACATCTCTCCCTAAACCACCCTAAACCCTTCCCAAAACCCACTGTCCCCAAGTCCTATAAGTCCAGCCAAATACCTTGTGTTCCAAGGAACCAAATAATACCTTGAAACCTTAACAAAATCCTGCAGACCTCCTTTTATAGCAATTATAAGTATCATTAATCCAAGAGAGAAAAGAGAAAGAATGCATCCTACATATCGAATATGTTTTCAAACAAGAAAATTATCTACAAGCAAAAATTATGATAGACATAATTTTCCCAAAGCACGCCCCTCATATTCTAAAACCACATCACTCCTATTCTCAAACTACATTGCTCATATTTACAAACCATAATCATATCCAACACATTCATAACCATGCATCACACATAATATTTGCAAACCACATCACTCATATTCTCAAACTTCATCACTCATATTCTCAAACCGTATGCAACACATCCACAACCACATTGCTCGTATTCTCAAACCACATCCCTCATATTTTCAAACCCCCCATCACACATATATTATCAAAACATGTTACTCATATTCACAAACCACATCGCGCATTTTCGCACTCATATCCACACATTAACAACTGTATCCAAAAACACGTCAAAGTATATTCAATACGCTACTTGTTAGAAAGCCCTTGGAAAAAATAAAATAGTGGCGCAAGAACAAAGCCAATCGGAATTGATGTTTGCACCTAATTCATCTCATATATATATAGGGACGATATACAGTATAAACCACCCTTATCGTGCAAACTGCGGACTCACAAGAAGACGACATGCATTCTTTCCGTGCGTGCGTGGTGCTGGTAGCACGCGCAGAGTGCTGGTACCCCTCATACACAAGTGCTGTTACAATACACACACAAGTGATGGTACAATGTTTATTAATTCAAAAAAGTGATTTTTACAAGCTAAGCCTCGTGTGTTTGTATAACGAAACTAAACTCCAACGTCTTGATACACAAGTAAAGTAATATCAAAGTCCTAATACGAATAAAGGAAATCATAAAACCCTAAAACAAAAAGCAAATAAACACATGGAAATTAAAAGTGCGAATTTGACCCTCTAGATGACCCCGGATGGCCAAAAAACATCATACATCATAGATGTGAGTCATGCTCAAAAGGTCATTTCCACCCAAAAAATGCTAGGGTTTTGTTAGATTCTAACACCGACTCCTTTTCAAGTTCTTCAATGGCCGAATCAATATGGAATGTGTCACATACACAAGTGTTGGTACCTTACATACATAGGTGCTGGTACTCTATATACACGGGTGTGGTGGTGCCACGTACCAGTACTTTGCATGCGCGAAAAAAGACATGTGTCGGTATTGTATGGAAGGTACCAGCGCTTTTCATGGGGGGGGGGGGGGGGGGGAGGTTGTCCTAGTACATTACATACACAAGTGCTGGTACTTTATATACATGGGTGCTGGTACAAACATGTACCAGTACTTGCATGTTGGTATTAGCACTTTGCATGCGCAAAAAAAGACATGTGTCAATGTTTGTATAGAAGGGTACTCGCGCTTTGCATGGGGAGTACCAGAGTTGTGCACGCGCGAACCAGAGCTGTGCGCGCACACACACGCGCGCGAAAAGGACATGCGTCACCCTCATGTGAGTTCGCAATTTGCACGATAAGGGCGGGTTAACATTTGATAACGAGGATATACAGTGAATCTGCGAACTCGTGAATATAGTGAATACGGTTTGCAAATATAGCATTCCATTTTTGTGGTGAATATTCTTAAACCATAATTTTCTGAACTGAGTACGCTGGTTTTGTAAACTACATTTTCTCAAACTAAAATGGTGTATTCTCAAACTAGGATGTTGCTTTTTTCAAACCATATCTGTGATATTCTCAAACTTGACTAAGGGTTTGCACATTCGCACTGTAAGAATGGTTCGCACCTGATTGTGCATATATATAAGTACAATCAGGTGCGAACCCCCAATAACAATATGAACATGGGAACTGAATCCCAACGCACCAAGTGTCGCGCTCAGAAAATGTCTCCCTTTTTTTCTAATCAAGTTTACTAATTTAATGACTCCAAGTTTATTTGGTTGCGCCAATATGCTTCTTTTTTTCAATGGCTTTCTAACAAGTAGTGTATTGAATATGTTTTGGTGTGTTTTTGGATATGGGTGCGGAGGTGTGGATATAAGTGCGAAAATGTGTGATGTGGTTTGCAAATATATGTGTTGTGAGTTGAGAAATATGGTGATGCGAGTTGAGAATATGAGTGATATGGTTTGAGAATATGAGACGTGTAGGTTCGAGAATATGAGATGTGGTTTGAGAGTATAAGTGAGGTGAGTTGAGAATATGAGGGATGTGATTTGCAAATATTCATGGGTAATGTGTGGTTGTGCATGTGTGAGACACATTTTGCAAATATGACATATGTGATTTGAGTTAATAGTGATATGTTTTGAGAATATGGTAGATGTAGTTTACGGATAGTGTGTCTATCGTAATTTTTACTTGTATATGTCTTTTCTTACTTCAAAACACATTCAATATGTTACTTGATAGATAATGTCACGCCCCAAATCCGGTTTTGGCCGGACTCGAGACGTAACTTGAATTAACAATTAAATACTAATAAAATACTAACATCTCTGATTTAAAAGCTCAATAGGTTCCAATCAAATACTCAATTAACATGTGTTCCAAAAAGTAATGAGGAGTCAAGCTCCATAAAGAATATGTAAAAACATAGGGTTCGATACAAGACCCACAACGTCTCTAAGACAAATCACCCTGATTATCTCGAGCTTCGAGTCCACTACTCAACAAGCATACTTGTACAAACAATAGATAAAACAAATAGGGGTGAGCTTACGCTCAGTAGGGAAAATCATAAACAGTTTAACCTCCAATTTATTAATAAAACCGCCTTAGCATGACAACACAATTTGCAATTAAATGCTATTAATCAATGAAATGCTATGGAATCAGTATAAATAGGAATAGTATCGCATTCTTAAAGATAACAGTAACTTTAAAAGATTACGTGAAAAGTGCTGTAAATATTTTATAACTATTAACATGGGAGCAAGTAATATCACACCACCCACTTGCTTTCTCAAGTCTCCGATCCACGGATAAATTTTGGTATCACATCGGGTCTCATACCCCGATCCACCAGAGTATCCATGTCATATCGGATTTTCCCTCGGTCCAGAGGAGGCACATGCATCGAGGCACCGGAAACAATCCCAAAGGGACGCTTATCCTCGGGATTCTCGGAAATGCCTCCAAAGGACCATACGTCATAGGAAACCAAGGTATTGCTCCCGCAGGACGCATACACTTGGGTGAATCAACCAGTAACCATTCCCCGCAGGGTAAACCATCCAATTTCCCCGCAGGGTCCAATAACCAATGCCCCGTAGGGTCCAATAATCAATGCCCCGCGGGGTCTAATAATCAATGTCCCGCAGGGTCCAATCCACCGGCTATGATACTACCCCACACCGGCACTTCCTTCGGTGTAGGTACCATACCGGATACCGACTATGATACTACCCCACACCGGTACTTCCTTCGGTGTAGGTACCATACCGGTTACCAAGTCATCGACTTAGGTACTACCCCACATCAGCATTCCCCCTGGTGTAGGTACCTTACGGGCACTACCCCACCCACAGCGTGGGTGCCATACCGATATAGAACTCAACTTACAGATTCACGAGACGATAACATACTAAAACAATCATGGATCAACCAAGCTTAACAATTCACAATTCAGTCATACACAACACCAGAATCAACATAACCTTACACTTACCGCTCACTAACCAATCGCTCTCCACCGGTCAATCGATCACCTGATCGTGTCCTTTGGCACAACCAGTCATACTCGATCAACCATTCAATCATTCAGTCATTCAAGCATTCACTCAATCGATCAATTATTCAAGCATTCAATCAAATACGCAATCAAGCAGTCAAATTCAACATTCAAATAATCTAGTTGCATTAGACTCTTAGCTTATCCAAACTAGGCAACCAAGCATGTGAAGCAAACACAACTAATCTGAGGGCTCATCACGGCCTCTCTACCAGTAAAGCAATTCCCAAGTATTGAAAGCGAGTTACACTAGTTATTCGCATCCTACGCATGCATACTAGACACGTCCGGTTATTTAGTAATTGAAAGACGATTATTCTAGTTATTCGCATCCTATATGCAATTCTAGAACCTTTCCGATTTTATTAACCTAATAGGCATACTAGTATTGAATTACGCGAGGAGTTAGTACTTTCCCTACCTTGTAATCTTCCTCTAATAATACTCATGGCTGCTGACGACCGGGCCAACTCCGTCTTCTCAGGCGAAGTCCACGAAGTACAAGGTCTCGGGTATAGTCCTAACCTAGGGTTTAGCAGTTAAAACTTACAATCAGTTTCAGTACAATCCAAATTAAAATCAATACGTTGCCCTTTAGACTTGAACGGTCCCAAGCGAGATTATACGACGAATCGGGCTCGAGTACCCGAGCCCCGAGCACAGAACCCGGTGCACGTAAACCGAGGCACGGTTGCCAGTGCATGGATCCCGATGTGCGGGTATCAAGGCACGAATCCCGAGGGTCCGATTCAACGTTCCACTTTTGTCCCGTTCTAAGTCTGATTAAAAGTCCGATTTAGTCGTTCTAGTTACCAAAAACGTATAACAGCCCTACGTCGTTTAGATGTTCAAATTATAGTCTTTTTAAATAAAACTGATTTCTTTTCCCGTTTTTGATTTCAAACAGATGTGGTTCTAAATTCAGTTCTTCTAATCTCTTTAACAAAATTGAGTACTCTGCTTCAGTTTCAACAACAATTGAACAGAACCAGACAGCTCGAGAAATGAAAGGGTAAGAAACAAGGCTCGGGAGAAGTTTCCGACCACCGGCGACGACATCGCCGACGACCAAACTCACGGTTGTAACGCTCACCGTGGGGGAAAGGGACGATGGCGGGGAGGTGGTTTTAGACGTAGGAGCGGCGGAGCGAGACGGGTCTTCTCGCCTCAGATCTGGACGGTGCGATTTCCGTCTCAGATCCGGCAAGAACGACGGTGATGATGGGAAGTTCGGCGGCGCGTGGAAGATGGTGCAGCCGGAGAAGACGAGAAGAAAGGTGAGAGGGGCAATGAGCTCGGCCGACGAGGAGTGGCCGTCGAGAGCTCGATATGAGATGGAGCTTGGGACGGGGAAGGGAGAGAACGCCGGGGACGAGAGCGTGGCCGGAACTTGCGCTGGGGTGCCGGGATCGGGATGAGGGAGAAGAGGAGGTGGGAGGGACGGTGTGGCCGCATCTGGCCGAAAAGGTGAAGGAGAGGACGGTGAGGGAGAGGGGGACGGTGTTGTGAGTTGGGTCGGGAGAGGGAGAGACGGTGGCGGTGGTTGCTGAACGGAGTGGGGTGACGCGGCTTCGGGGCGAGGACGAGAGAGTGAGGTGGAGAGGGAGAGGCGTTCGCGAAGAAGAAGAAGGACGAAGTGAGGGCTTCAGAACCCTAAAAACGTGTTATATACGCGGGCCGGTCTAAACGGGCCTCAGATCGAAAATGGGCCGCTCGGCCCAAATGCCAATTCGTCTGGGTTAGGCCTGACCCGGCTTGGGTTGCTGTTCGGGTCTGACCGACCCGGTCCGACCCTCTATATATATATATATATGCGAACCCCTCTTAAAATGCGAACATGCGAACTCAACAACAACATGACACGTGTCGCGCTTAGAAATGCTCATCTTTTTTTTTTCCCACCAAGTTTATTAATTTAATTTTTCCCGCTTCGTTTCAACTCCGATTTAATTTTTTTTGCACCAATATTCTTATTTTTTCAAGAGCTTTCTAACAAGTAGTGCATTGCATATA
Organism: Erodium maritimum; assembly: GCA_963921825.1. Lineage (NCBI taxonomy): Eukaryota > Viridiplantae > Streptophyta > Magnoliopsida > Geraniales > Geraniaceae > Erodium > Erodium maritimum. The sequence continues at coordinate 27,266,817 of OY997589.1, read as the reverse complement.
TTTTGATGTGTTCTTGAATACGTGTGTGGATGTGTGAATATGAGTGCGAAAAAGTGTGATGCGTTTTGCAAATTTAGTGTATATGGTTTGCGGATTTAGTGTATATGGTTTGCAGATTTAGTGTATATGGTTTGCGGATTTAGTGTATATGGTTTGCGAATTTAGTGTGTTTTGCAAATTTAGTGTATATGGTTTGCGGATTTAGTGTATATGGTTTGCGGATTTAGTATATATGGTTTGCGAATTTAGTGTATATGGTTTGCGAATTTATTTAGTGATGTTCAAGGCATGGAAGTTCTTTGTTGGTATGTTGGGAGCATTTTTCAAACAAATCAAATGCACTGAACATCAAGAAGATGAAGATATTACAAATCAGCATAATATAGTATATATATTTATATATGGTATTAGACAATTAATATGATGAATTAATATGATGATTTATGTAACTGACTGGGTGTTACAGGGGTTGCCAACTACAAGCACTTTGACATTTGGAGATGCAACAGCATTGAGAGCACTGAATCAATAAAGATACAATTTTGAGCAACACACATATAACATACATATATGGACACACTATAAATAACACTAAATTCACAAACCATATACACTAAATTCGCAAACCATATACACTAAATCCGCAAACCATATACACTAAATCCGCAAACCATATACACTAAATTCGCAAAACACACTAAATTCGCAAACCATATACACTAAATCCGCAAACCATATACACTAAATCCGCAAAACACAACACACTTTTTCGCACTCATATTCACACATCCACACACTTATTCAAAAACACATCAAAATATATGCAATCCACTACTTGTTAGAAAGCTCTTGAAAAAATAAGAATATTGGCGCAAGAAAAAATGAAATCGGAGTTGAAACGAAACGGGAAAAATCGAATTAATAAACTTGATTATAAAAAAAGGGGGGCATTTTCTGAGCGCGACACATGTCGCAATCTGGTTGAGTTCGCATGTTCGCACCGTAACTCATGGTTCGCACCTGATTGATCTCCTATATATATATATATAAGTTTTTTTTATTATTATTTTGCTTTTTCTCTTTTTGCCTTTTTCCGTTCTTTTTTTTGAAATCGATCAAAAATAAACTCGTTCCCAAACTTCGACGTTCATATTTACTAACTCAAATATTAATTTTCCCGGTCTTTACAGATAGATCTTGAGTAAAGAAAATGTAAGAACCGCCCCCGGTCGATCCCGGTCGAACCGGTGGATTTCGACGAAGTTTGACTTTCGGCCGGAAAAGTCAACCGAGAACTCCAGAAGTCATTCGGAACCTTTCCAGGGCCCAAAGAGCTTAAGCAATATCACGGTTAGCTTAGTTGAGCCATTTCCAATATTTTGACTGTATTATTGTAGCGGTCAATTTTCAGTCAGCGGGACCCTTTTTATCGATAAATTCCGAATTAACTAAAGTATTGGTTATTATTAGAGACAAAGTGGTCCCCAACTAGGACACTTGTCTTTCTTGGCTTGGAGGAGAAGAAAAGACCCCTATTTGACCCTTCTACCCTCACAAAAGTTAAATTGGAAGGATTGGGTCTAAGGGCATTATTGGAATGTCATCAAACTAGGGTTTTAAAGCAAATTGGAACACTTCTCTCCTCATTTTGTGTGCTGGCCAAAATTAGAGAGAGACAGGGAGAGAAGAGGCAACTTTGGAGCTTGGAGGTGAAGAAAGGTGCAAAAATGGAGTCTTGAGGTGGTTTCACTCCCAAAAACTCTCCAAAACATCATCTTCTACTTACCTTCCTCACTCTCAAGGTAAATCTCTCATCTAATTTCGTTTCTACAACTTTTGATTCATGGGTTTTGGAGGAGAATGGAAGAACTTGTTAGGTTTTGAAGCTTGAGTTTGGTTATTGAAGTTTTGGAGGATTTTGATGGTAGATGATGGTTTTAATTCGTGTTTTTGGAGTTTTGATGAACACCAATGGTGGGTTTTGAAGTAGAGACGTTTAGGAACTGTTTTTGGAGCTTTGGAAGGTCATCTATGGAGGTTTGGGGGGTTAAAATCGTGAAAACCCGAAGCTGGAGGAAGCAGACGGATGAACAGTACCATGCGTCACGGATCCGTGACGGGTACCGTGATGGAGGACGTCACGGCTCCGTGAAGGAGACCGTGACGGCGCAGCCCACGGATCTGTGATCAGATTCGTGGCAGACCAGTTTTGGTCCCTTTAAACCCCTTTTCGATCCTTTTTCGTCTACTTCAAGATTATGTTTTTGGAACATTGGATGGAGTCTTTTGAGCTTGATTGATTACACCTTGGTTAGATTTTAATTAGAGTTTACTTGTGATCCAAGATCGTGGAACCGAACCCGAAAGGCGATTACTTCTTGGGGAACCGTGTGAAGAGCGGAGAGGAGGCTAGCTTGGACTCCGTCAACTTGAAGAATTAGAGGAAGACCGCAAGGTAGGGAAAGTCCTAACTACTCGAGTATTTCACTACTAGTATGCCTTTTAGGTTAATAAAATCGGAAAGGTCCTAGAATTGCATATAGGATGTGAATAACTAAAATAATCGTCTTTCAATTACTAATAACCGGATGTGTCTAGTATGCATGCTTAGGATGAGAATAACTAGTGTAACTCGCTTTCAATACTTGGGAATTGTTTTACTGGTAGGGAGGTCGTGATGAGCCCTCGGATTAGTTGTTGTGTTAGGTTCACATGCTTGGTTGCTTAGTTTGGATAAGTTAAGGGTCTAACGAAACTAGCTAGATTGTATGCTTGATTGATTGATTGAATGTTGAATGATTGAATGCTTGAACGGATGATCGAGTATGACTGATTATGCCAAACGGTACGATCAGGTGATCGGTGGACCGATGGATCGTGACAGGTAAGTATAACGGTGAGTGTAAAGATTAAATGGATGTCTTTGGGTGTATTGTGGTGAAAGTGTGATTCGATAAGCGTTGGTTGGTTGATGTGTTATTGTGTGTTGCTCTTATTCTTATTCTTAAGATGTTTGGTTGTTCGGTATGGTACTTACACGGGGGGGGGGGGGGGGGGGGGGGGGTAATCCGGTGGTGTTATAGTCGTTGGTGTTGGCAGATTGATTATTGGAGCCTGCGGCCATTGGATATTGGACCCTACGGGGCATTGATTATTGGACTCTGTGGGGCATTGATTACTGGAGCCTGCGGGCATTGATTATTGGACCCTGCGGGGCATTGATTTTGGAGCCTGCGGGCAATTGGATGGTTTACCCTGCGGGGAAATGGTTACTTGTGGTTTCACCCAAGTGTATGCGTCATGCGGGAGCACTACCTTGGTTCCCTATGACATATGGTCCTTTGGAGGCATTTCCGAGAATTCCGACGATGAGCGTCCCTTTGGGATGGTTTCCGGTGCCCCGATGTACGTGCCTCCTCTGGACCGAGGGAATATCTGATATATGGGTACTCTGGTGGATCGGAATATAGGAACCGATGTGATACCAGAATCTATCCGTGGATCGGAGGCTTGAGAAAGCAAGTGGTTGGTGTGATATTACTTGCTCCCATGTTAGTAGTTATGAAGTATTTATAGCACTTTTCTAATAATCTTTTAAAGTTACTGCTATCTTGGAGAAAGCGATACTATTTTATTTGCACTGATTCCATATCATTTCATTGGTTAATAGTATTTACTCGTTCCCAATTGTGATGGTATTCTATTTTATTATAGTGTTCTCTATTTATTCTCCGGGAAGTTATCGTTATCCCTAAGAATGCGTTATTGTTTCTTGTTGCTTTCTATATGTTTACTACATCTTTTGGTCTAAAGGTATTAAATGCTTTTGTGACATCAAACTAGAGCAGTTTTTATTATTAAAATTGGAGGCTAAAGTTGTTACGATTTTTCCTACTGAGCGTAAGCTCACCCTTACTTGTTTATTTATTGTGTGTACATGCATACTTGAGATCTGGGGTTTCGAGGCTCGGGAGCTTCTGGATGTCTTGAGGATTGTCTTAGAGACGTGTTGGTCCACGTTGTTGAACTTTATTTATCTTATGTTACTTGTCGAGTTTTGACACTATATTTGAAATTTTGGATCGAATTATTTGAGAAATGTCTTGGGATTCGTTTCAGCTTTAAAGGATTTTATTACTGTTTTACTACTTTTATCTCGTTTATTTCAAGTCACGTCTCGAGTCTGGCCAAAACCGGATTTGGGCGTGGCAGAAAAATACAGGCGTAAGAAAAAAATCAGAATTGAAACAAAGCGGGAAAGATCAAATTAATAAACTTGGTGGAAAAAAAATGAGTATTTTCTGAGCGCGACACATGACGCGATATGGTAGAACGCATCCTTATTGTGCAAACTGTGAAATCATATGAGGGCGACACGTGTCTTTTGCGAGCGCGCACAACTTTGATACCCCTATGCAAAGCGTTGGTACCTTACATAGAATGCTGACACGTGTCCTTGTTCGCGCATGAAAAGTACCAACATTTACACTGTCACTTTTCATACAATGCTGACATGCGTCTTGTTTTGCGCATGCAAAATGCTGATACCTACTACCATAGTTTTGTATATTGGTACCAGCGCTTGTGTATACCTACTAACATTTTTTTGTGTATTTAAGTTACCAGCACGTTGCATGAGGAGTACCATGGCTGCGCGCGTGCAAAATCGCTCTCATGTGAGTTTCAGTTTGTACAATAAAGACGGTTTTCACTTTGTACCGATCCTATATATTGTTATGTTTGAATTCGAGAACATATAATTTGTTAGGGTGTTTGATTTATTCAAATTTAAAATTAGGAAATGCATAATTTGTTTTAATGTAGTGTATACAGTATTATGAATATTAAGTATAAAAAAAAGTTATCAATCACAGGCTCGAAAATTGTATATTATAAAGAGATATATTATTTAAGTATTCATGTACAAACTGTACAACAAAAACAAGAGTGCAACTACATAGCAAAATCATTGGTGTTTATTTGAAAACAAGATGGTATTATGAGTAATAAACCAAATTAAAATAGTTATAAAATATACTAAGGAGATAATGCACAGAAATAAAATAACAACAAAAATGTAAATGATATAGTGATAATTAGTAATGTAATAATATTAAATTAGGTGGAAGAGAGTTAGTGAAATATTGGTTGAGAAGTTGGGAGTTAAAGAAAGGATAGTAATAGTTTCACCATCTCCATTTGTTGCAAAACAAAAGAGTATTTAATTTGCTTCTCTCTCAAATTCAATCTCTATTTCTATTTGATGATGCAAATACATTACTCAGTCGCTGCTTCCATAAATGCTATTGCACCCTCTCACTATGCTATGCAATAACTCCTCTTCTTCTTCCTCCTCCCCTCTCCATATCTACCTCCTATTTCTTCTCTCTCCTTTACACCATAACCACAAACAGAAAGAAACACCATCTCTTCTTAAACCCTTTTGGTTCCATTGACAACACGCAAGAGATCGACCACTCATCTCGTCGTAGCAGAACCCAACTTCATCAAACTAGCTTCCCGGTCGCGGATCTGACCCAATGCCACTCAATGTAAGTTCTTTACTTATAGTAGCTCTCTATCTATGTGAAATATAACTCTAACGAGATATAACTTGGAGAAGTAGGGTTGAAAGTTGAGTGGAGACATTAAACCTTTTAACTAGTATAAAGTGCTTTAATTCTCGGCCATGTTCAAGACATGAAAATGGTGGTGATGTGAAATTTATTCTCTTAGAAGAAAGAGAGAGAGACAAGAGAGGAGTTGGGGTTTGAAAATTTGGTGTGTTAAGAGTAAAAGGTACTTTGTCAACTCTTATTTTATCTTTTTGGTACTAGAAAAATATGGCCTCGTAGACTTTCTTGATAACCTAGAGAGATGAGGTTGTATAGGATCTATATGTTCCACACTTTGACTCTCTCTACAACAAGTTACAAATGCATATAAATATTTGTTTACTTTGTTATAGATTTGAAGTTGAAATGTTTATGTGTAAAAACGAAACTCTTTGTTAAGCAGAGTGGAAAGGAATAGTTGGAAAAGGAAGGTGGAGAGATATGTTCCAGGCAAATATGTTCGAGTCTCATCACCACATGCTCGAATTGCCGATCCACAAGAGCAGTAGCGACAGTGATTTCGGAAAGTTGATGAGAGACGATGAGTTGGAGACAAGATCAGGGTGTGATACCATGGATATTCCCTCCGGCGACGATCAAGACCCCAATCAACGCCCCCGGAAGAAGCGTTACCACCGCCATACCCAGCGCCAAATCCAAGAAATGGAAGCGTAAGAAGAAGAAGAATAATTATATTCATGCATTTACATATATATACATATATATGGTTCCATTTGTTCTTATGATATATATACTACGTAACTAGTTTCTTCAAGGAGTGTCCTCATCCGGATGACAAGCAAAGGAAGGAGCTGAGCCGGGATCTTGGTCTAGAGCCCTTGCAAGTCAAGTTTTGGTTCCAAAACAAGCGCACTCAAATGAAGGTAACGCTTTGATAATTAGGCGCACTTTTTAAAAAAAAAACTCCAAAATTTATTAATAAGACCGATTCTAAAAAAGAACGGAATGTCCTGATTCAAGAAGAAGCAGGGTAAGAGACAACGATAGGCACACTTTTCTTTGCTTTCCATTCTATGGAGTGAACTGAACTATACCTATTACCTATATATATATACAGGCACAACAAGAACGCCATGAGAACTCTATACTGAAGGCTGAGAACGAGAAGCTCCGCGCCGAGAATGCCAGGAACAGGGAAGCCTTATGCAACGCCTCTTGCCCCAACTGTGGCGGCCCCGCTGCCCCCGGAGAGATGTCCTTTGATGAGCAGCATCTCAGGATTGAGAATGCTCGCCTCAAAGAGGAGGTAATGAAACATACATGATTTGATAACAGTTTGCCAAAAGACTTGAACAACTAGTATTAGTGTTTGTTAACTTGTTATTACTGACTTGCAGATTGATAGGATATCAGGAATTGCAGCTAAATATGTGGGGAAGCCTTTGTTCTCCAACACCCACATCTCTCCTTATAGCAACGGGCCTAGCTCTCGTTCCTTCGATCTCGGTGTTGGTAGCTTTGGTACACAGTCAGGTTTGGTTGGGGAGATGTACGGTGCAGGCCACGAGCTTCTTAGGTCGGTGTCTAGGCCTACTGAGGCTGACAAGCCGATGATAATTGAGCTTGCTGTAGCTGCAATGGAGGAGCTAGTCCGGATCGCTCAGGCTAAAGAACCATTATGGGTTACCGGTGAAAACTCTGCTGAGATCCTCAACGAGGATGAATACTTAAGGACGTTCCCCAGGGGGATCGGCCCTAAGCCCTTGGGTCTCAAGACAGAAGCTTCGAGGGAATCTATTGTTGTCATCGCCAATCACATGAACCTTGTTGAGTACCTAATGGATGTGGTACGTGTAATGAATCTTCCCGTCCCTTAACTACCTCGTTTTGTTTGAAATGTTATGTGTTGAATATTGTTCTTTATGGCCCATTTCAGAATCAATGGTCGAATGTGTTCTGTGGTATAGTGTCAAGAGCAGCAACTCTAGAAGTTCTATCAACTGGAGTTGCAGGGAACTTCAATGGAGCCTTGCAAGTGGTAATGATCTTATTATTTTGCATACACATTTGCAGCGTACAAAACTTATTAGACCTTCAACTATCAGTTTTAGCTTTTAGAACAAACAATTTCGATCATATGATTGGTATAAGAAACAGATGGATGAAAAAGAAGACAACATGTTTGTCTAATTAACATGCATTGTAACGATGGTCTAAAACGTCTATTACAATTAAACTTAAGCTTTTAGTTGAGTTGGTCTTCTAACAATATATATGCACAGATGACAGCTGAATTCCAAGTCCCTTCGCCACTGGTTCCGACTCGGGACAACTACTTGGTGAGATACTGTAAGCAGCACGGGGACGGGACATGGGCAGTGGTGGATGTTTCCTTGGACAACTTGCGCCCCACTCCTATTGCTAGGAGCAGAAGAAGGCCTTCCGGTTGTCTGATTCAGGAACTGCCCAACGGATACTCCAAGGTTGCTAAAACGTTACCTACATACAACCTTGTTTACCTAGTCTTCAACTCTGCTAACCAAAATTGGCTTGTCCTTAGATCACATGGGTCGAACATGTTGAAGTTGAGGATGGAGCCGTGCACGCCATATACAAGCCACTGGTAGAGTCCGGCCTTGCTTTCGGAGCGAAACGTTGGGTTTCCACACTGGACAGACAGTGTGAGAGACATGCAAGCCTCATGGCCAACCACATCCCAGCAGGAGACCTCTGCGGTAACACCACGCAAGATCATGTTATAACAAATTAAAACCAACACCAACACCAACCTAGTAATTAATTACTCATGATATGGCTTTCGATTACTCTTAATATGCAGTGATAACAAGTACTGAAGGTAGGAAGAGCATGTTGAAGCTTGCTGAAAGGATGGTGCTGAGCTTCTCTAGTGGCGTTGGAGCCTCCAATACTCACGCCTGGACAACCTTATCAGCTACTGGTTCTGATGATGTTAGGGTCATGACGAGGAAGAGTATGGATGATCCGGGCAGGCCTCCTGGGATCGTGCTCAGCGCCGCCACTTCCTTCTGGCTTCCAGTTCCACCTAAACGTGTGTTCGATTTTCTTAGAGATGAGAACTCCCGAAGTGAGGTATGTGATTTGGTACTAATATGATCAACTCCATTTAATTAGCATATGATCAAATACTCATCTTTAATTTGTGTCATGTTGTAACAGTGGGATATACTGTCTAATGGTGGCATTGTTCAAGAAATGGCACACATTGCCAATGGTCGCGACCCTGGCAATGCTGTCTCTTTGCTCAGAGTGAATGTAAGTTTTAACATGATATCAGAGTTGTTATGAAGAATTTTTGGGGAATGAGTTAGATTAACCGTGTTGAAATTATAACTTTCAGAGTGCGAATTCGAGCCAGAGCAACATGCTGATACTGCAAGAGAGTTGCAGTGACTCTACAGGGTCGTATGTGATATATGCTCCTGTCGACATAGCTGCTATGAACTTGGTGCTGAGTGGTGGTGATCCTGACTATGTGGCGCTTCTGCCATCAGGTTTTGCAATACTTCCTGATGGCCCCGGATCCAACAGTGGAGGAGGGATCCTTGAGGTTGGATCCGGAGGAGCATTGCTCACTGTTGCATTTCAAATCCTGGTCGATTCGGTCCCAACTGCAAAGCTCTCTCTTGGATCAGTGGCTACTCTTAACAGTCTCATCAAGTGCACGGTCGAGAGGATCAAGGCTGCTGTTTTATGAAACAGGTAGCTAATATTAGAGCTTATGTTTGTTTTGGTCTATATACATATACCAATAGCACTTGATCTTACCTTTTTATCATCCGTTTCTTGTTAATTTGCTGCAGCTGAGGGAATAATAAAGCAAGGAAAGTGGTGTTTACTGAGAAGATCAAAAACCAAAAGGAAAGAGTCAAGAACGCACCTTCGATGATCCTTGCCTTGGCTGCAAGGGTGAAAGGTTCGGGTATTGACTTTGCCTGGCCGGTGGAAGATTACGTCAAGAGTGAACTCAAACATTCCTTGTTACATAGTTTAGTAGAGAATTAACTAGGCATCTCACTGTCTCTGTGTTTGTTTTGGCTTAGCTCTTACAAGTTAGTGTCCTTCTGTAGAACTGTTAGGTTAATGTGTGTTAGAAACAATACTAGCTAGCTAGTTAACCCTTGTAGTGATTGTAGTAGCTTTCAGAATGATTCTAGTGTTCTTGTTGAGCTTCATGCTCTTAATCTCATGCCTTCTTATGAATAATAAGAATTGGGTCTTGCTCCACTCTCCATACATAGAATCAGACTTTCAAGTATCAACTCAAACTTTTAATTGAATTAGATCGTTAATCTCTGGGCTATAAATCAAATCTCTACGACCTATTATTCATGATCCAATGTGAAGGCAAAATTGGTTCGTTAGTGAAAGTCTCAAAATAATGATGGAATAGTAAGATTATCTTTTTCTTTTAAAGGCTGAGAATTGGTAGGGATGTTTGTGTGACTCTATTGGTTGTAATCCTAACCCAAATAGTAGCATCAGAGAAAACTTGAAGGCGATTGAAGGATAAAGGTAGGTTAGTTACGAGAATAACTCACATAGCATGATCGAAGGCGACAGGGACAAGTCGTCATAACAAATGACACAGAAGGTCAGTCCTGCTGCTACTATTTGGGCAGAAACTGCAATTTCAGATCACTTAATAGTAGAAAGGAGGAGAGATGGTGTGACTTCATTCCCCCACCCTCTCATTTACAAGGGGCCAAAACACTTAATGTGCTTGTCCCATAAGGTTGTTGGAACCATCAATTCAATCTACTTTATGCCATAGTTTTTGAAAATTTCCAAACAGGGCCCTTACAGGATCAATGAAGGAGGACACACCATCTCTGTTTTTCCCATGCATCCATCCACCTCCGCTTGATTTCATCAATAAAAGGTCCTACTTCATATCTCAGTTTGCTTTTTCTCTATTCGAGATCATTCTACACGTCGTCAATAATTAATGTTTTCAAACGTGACATTATTTTTTTTAAACGATTGTCCCTACCCAAGAGGCAAACTCTTATGTAATATTAATTAAATCCCCAAAAATATATGTATTTAGAGCATCTTTAATATTAGATGTTAAGGACTGGTGCTAAGTTCAAAAAAGAAGAGAGAAATTCAAAATAAAAGAGAGAAAAGAAATAATTAAATAATCTTTCACAGTCGGCAATGCATTGACTGGTGGTAAGCGCGTTTACCGCCATCGATTGAAAAATTGTGGAAAAAATAACACGGACAGTCAGCACCAACAGAATAGTATTGGGGGTGTTGACGGTTAACACAGACTATAAGACAGAAATATTAACTTAATATTCTTACCACCAGCGCTTATCCTAATATTGGAGATGCTTTTAATAATCGTGGACACACATGAGAGGCCTAAACCAAAGTAAATAATATGTTTCTACATTGCATGGTATTATAGTTTCTGATATTGCTTCAGATATATGCTACTAATACTAGGATTGTGCAGTAAAGATTAAGATTTGCAGAATCCAAAAACAAATAAAATAATGATAAGGGTTGGGGGAAGAGATTTGCAAGTGAATTGGAAATGAAAAGTGGGGACAGGGTAAGATGGAAACATAAATAAGGAGGCAGGGGAAAGAAGATAAGGTGAGGGAAGGGCTTGAAGGGGAAACAACAGAGGAAGGAAAGACTGTAGTTGTAGGAGTCTTAATGATCCATCAAATATAACATTGATTACGATTGGCAGCAAACTTGAAGGCTCGAGCCGCACTCCCAGGCCCACCCAATTTAACTAACACTCCTTTTCATCAATGCTCCCATCTTTCTCCTTCTTGTTTCTCCTTTTCTTTGCTATTTTCTTATTCATCAATGGCTCGTCAGATGGGGCTCACACTGGACATAAATATCAGGTTTGAGGGGTCTGTCTAGTCTTTGGACCCAATCTTACCTTGAAATTAGCTTTTTAACCCATCCAGAGTTGGGCTTTCTAGAGCAGGCCTCGTCAAAGAGAATAACAAATCAATGTGTCTGATAAGCCCATACACTTCTTGTTCTTCTCTCTTCACTTTTCTTGGACCCTTTAAGTCTGTTCCAACCGAGTCCTTGCATCTTGTAGTCTTGTTCGATATGGTGTTTTATACTTTCAAACTCTTTCACGTGTACAAGGCCGGTTGCTACATATAAATCACATGAATAATTATAAGAAACACTTACGGTGGATTGTAGTGTTTTGTTCTTTTTAATCGGCTATTTTAAAATTGATTCGCCATTTCCCTAAATGTAGAAAAGGGGAAAGCTACACCAAAGTGGAGTTAAAATAAATCTTTGTTAAGTACGTGTGTCCGAACAGAAAAGACGTGGTCTTCCACATACGAAACAAATAAGGCCTAAAATAATAAGATCCAAAACAAGGGCTCAAAACCCAAAAATCAGGGAACAACCGCTAACAACAATTCCGCTCCACCTCTACTATAGACCCTTCGGCCACAGACCTTGCCCACGAAGCCGGCAAGCGCCTAGCCTTCCTACCAGACATTGGGATTCAAGGGACCTAGAACCACCTCTGGTCTGGTCTGTTCTGGGTTCAGGCCTGCGTCTGGGTTATACTATTGCTCTTCTCACAACTATCGAAGGACTAGGGACCGTTGGACTGAGACTGGCCCCAAGAAGACACCTAGGGCACAACAAGAGGACCCCCGTTGGTACCCTTCCCCTCCTCTGACGGAGGAACATGATCTCCCGCATTAAAGGATAGAGGAACCCCGATGGTATCTCTCCTCCCCAGGAACAGATGAGTCGGCTACTCCCACCCAAGGCAGTCTGAAATTCATAGACATGGTTGAGGAAGACGACCCTGATAGGCCAGAAACGAGGCACTATGAGCTGCCTCGCGTTCTCTATGAGTACCCTAAGGCATCTCGGGGTGTTTATGGGGAGCCACACCACGACCTCTATGAGTCAGATGTTTTTTTACTCCCGGTCTCCTCCTTTCCCCCACATACTCCTTGATTGACTGCTCCGACATGACTGTACCAGTCAAGTTGAGACGGGAGAAGAACAATGGACTCATCATACTTCACACAACCAGATTAGGAACCACCTCTGGTCTGTTCTGTTCTGGGTTTAGGCCTGCGTCTGGGTTATATTATTGCTCTCCTGTTGGCTTTGGTGTCTGCTCGGTTTGGGATCAGATTGGATCGTGCCCAGTATCATTACAGGTCTTCCTCTTCGGGTCCTTGCTGTTGTCGGTAAGGGGAAATCGGTCTCGGTTTCGGAACGCTCAGCTCGCAAACCTGTTTCGGTTCCTCCAGATTTTGACTTGCTGCAGCTGGTTTGGAGTTCGGAGCTTGCTCTCGGTAGAAATACCAGTCCTCCTCCTTTTTGGGCCTTTTTCGGTGTTGACCGAAGTTAGGTTTTGGAGGACTGAGAGCGAGCTTCTTGATCTGCTCTTTCTCTTGCGGCTTTGGCAAGTGGTTTCGACACAGGTCCTTCTCTCGGGTCTTTGGAGCTGTCTGGTTTATGCTTAGGTCGTGGGACACGTTTCTACAGTCATTGGCGGTGGATCGTTGCTGAGATACTATAGCTGCTCCTGGTGCCTTAGCCTCCCAGAAACTTTTTCATCTCTGTGCGTCTCTTGCTACTGCTGGTGCTTGGCTGCTGGGCCTGCCTCGTGCTTGTTAGAAATACTGGGTCCTCTCCCCTATGGGTGTTTCTCAGTGTTGGCTGGTTTCGTTATGAGGACCGGGCGTTAGTGCATGCCTTGTTGGTCATCTCTTCTGAGGTTGTCTTTCTCCTATTTCCTTGTTTGGTTAGTCATCTCATATCCGTTCATGCTTCCCTTAGTATTTTGGTTTCGCTTCTTCTCGACCCGATAGTGGGTCGAGCTTATCGGTTTAATGCTTTGACAACCGGCGAGTTTCTTGGGTGTTGTTTGCCCCCAGAAGCCATCTGCTAAGGTTTGTATGGTAATCCTGGTTTGTCTCAGCCATTAGCGGGGTTGGCCGCCGGTATTTTAGTTGATGTCTTCTTCTTTTCGGAGGATTGGAAACTCTATTGAGATGAGAGTTGGTTGATTCATTCAAGGTTAGGGTTTGGTATCGTCTGGTTGGTTTTGGTGGTTGGCTTAGGCAGTTGGAACTTCTCCCCTCAGTGCTTCATGGTGGTCAGATTTGGGTACTCAAGACCCAATTTTCAAAAATATATCTTCATGGTGGTTATATTCGGATTCCAGATCCTTCTTAGTTTTTTCTTGGGAGTGTTTCTTCTGTGTTGGTTGTTTCTTTTGTTGATTGTTTCTTGTTGGTTGTTTTGTTCTTGCCCGGGTTGTAAGACCCGCTTCCGGTCGAACCGGTGACTCTGGAAGTCACGCAGGACTTTTCCGGAAACCAAACGAAGTAGCCACTATCACGGTTGGCTTCAGGGGAGAAAACCCTTTCGTTTGAGTATAATATCGGATAAAGTCAATTTTGGTCAAAACGAGACTTTATATCGACTAAAACTCCAATTTTAAAAGTGCTGGAATTTATATTGGAAATTTAAATGAACTAGGTGGACACATGTCCCTTTGTGGTTGAAGGAGAGAAAAAGGATAGTCATTGTCCCTTTTACCCTCCCAAGAGCTTCTACATGGGTTTCTAGCTCAAGGGCTTTTGGTCTTTTCCTACATCTAGGTATTATATTGGATTGGAGAAGCAAAATCATTCCTATTTGCATTGTTATAGCCGAAAATTGGAGAGGAAGAAAGGGAGAAGAGCTCCCATGGAAGCTTTAAGGAGAATCAAAGAAGAAGGAGCCTTTTGTAGTCATCCTCTGGCCTTCCACCCTCAAAAACACTAGCATCCTCTTCATCTTCACATTCTAGAGGTAATGGAACTCTCTACTCATCTTTTCTCTTCATCTATTTCCTTGGGTTTTGGGTGAGAAATGGCTAGATGATGTTGGGTTGAGTAGAAATGATGGGAGATGGTGTTGATGAAGGTTGATGAAGAGCTTGGTGAAGTTTTTGTGGAGAAATCAATGGTGGTTGGAGATTTTGAAGTGGGTTTGATTTGATGAATCATTGGAAAACTTGTTTGTGTATTGATTCCTACCATGGGTAGAGGAGTATTGATGGATTTGGACTGTTTTGGGGGTTGGATTGGGGAAATTTCTGGGTTTGAAGGTGGATTTTCGGAGTTTTGGAGCTGGAGGTTGAAGAAGGGCGAATCTGTCCTGGTGCGTCACGGATCCGTGACGGATCCCGTGACGGGCGACGTCACGGCTCCGTGAGGGAGACCGTGACGGCACTCGTCACGGCTCCGTGACGGTGACCGTGAGGGTTGCCATCACGGATCCGTGACCAGGTCCGTGACCCACCAGAGTGAGAGTTTCTTGGGGGTTTTTCGAAGTGTTTACACCTTGGTTTTGAGCTGAACTTTGGAAGGGTTTTGGGGGTTCTTCTTGCTGTTTAAGTGGAGCCTAATTAGTGTTTCTTTGTGTCCAAGACCTTGGGGATCGAGCTAGAGGAGCAAGGATCACACCGAGGCCCGAGGGAGGAGCGAGGTGGTGATCACCAGACTTCACCAAAGCATTGAAGAGGAGGACCTTGAGGTAGGGAAAGCCTTAACCTCTCGTTTATGATGCCTAGTATGCATGCTAAGTTAATAAAATTGGAAAAGGTCCTAGACATGCATATAGGATGCGAATAACTAGCTTAATCGTCTTTCAATTGCTAATAACCGGAGAGTCTAGTGGTGACCGATTAGGATGCCAATCACTAGTGTAATTCGCTTTCAATACTTGGGATATGATTGTCTGGTAGAGGAGCCTTGGCAAAGCCCTCGGATTAGTTGCGTGATAGGATCACATGCTTGGTTGTTGATTGCTTAGTGGATAGGCTAAAGAGTCTAATGAAACTAGCGAAATTGCATGCTTGAATGCTACTTTGAAGGCTTTATGTTTTAGTTGATCATACTCGTAATTGCTCGTTGATTGTATTCGAATGTTTACTTGATTTACTTGGTTGGTTGTTGGGGGTATCGAGTATGACTGGTTGTACCGAGCGGTGCATTCAGGTGATCGATGCCCCGGTGGTTCGAAATTGGTAAGTGAACGGTAAGTTGGAATTGTGTGTTTGGTGTGCAATGGTTGCGTGATTCGTATGCTATGTGTTGTGGTGAATTGGTGATGGTTGAGCCGTGTGTGGTCTTGGATTGATGGTTGTTGAGCTTGTATTACTTCATATTTCGGTTGAGTGCGTTATTCAATTATTAACTGCTTATCATTAAATCGCCCACGTGTGCGCTCCCTATGGGAGTATGGCCCTGGGTTCCCGATGACCTAAAATCCCTTGGAGGCGTTTCTGAGACTTCCGATGATATGTGCCCTGAAGGGTGTTTCCGATAGTCTCAATGACATGCGTCTCCTCTGGATTGGAGGGAAAATCCGAGAGGACACGTAAGACGTGGATCGGAGGGTGGTGACCTCATGTGCCACGGCATTGTTTGGTTTATCTGTTGTCTCCGATTGTTAAGAGCTACATGTTAACTTTATTAAGGAATTTACTTGTGATGTCATGAACTACCTTGTGGATTGTGTCGGTGAATTGTGGGTCTTGTGGGCATTACCATTGATTCTTGGAGTTTAAGGTTCACTATGTTATGTGTTTTCCCTACTGAGCGTGAGCTCACCCCTATATTTCACTGTTATGTCTACAGGCTTGATTGAGGAGTAGAAGCTTGGGCGCTTCTCGGCGAGGTACTTGTTAGAGGCTTCGGACTTTACTTTTCATGTTTTGAACCAAACTGTAGAGATTATTATTATTACATCCCTCGAGGGTTATTTCATGATTGTTCTACGTTTTGTTGGATTATTGTTGTTTATTGGAATTTTCCGGAACTTGTTTTAAAGTGTTATCTCCTTTACTCATATTTTGCTAGTCATGCCTCGAGTCCGGGCAAGAACCGGATTTGGGGCGTGACACGGGTTGTAGGGGCTGTCTGCAGGTGTTTAGTTATTTTGTTTTTATTTTCTGTTGTAGTTGATCTCCTATATAAATGACATATGATCATCTTGGGGTATCCCCTTTTGTGTCTTCTTGGCTTTGTACCTCCTCTTTTACCTTAAAAGAGGTCTCTTCTATAAAAAATTTGCCTATCCAAAAAAAAAATAGGGAACCACCTCATAACATCTCCCTAGGTCACACCATGTATGTAAATACATGATCAGTGTCTCGGCCATCACCGAGACTATATCTCATCCTGTTTAATTTATTTTCATGTATACATGATCTATACGCCCTTTTCCACTCATATCAATAAACTCTCAAATTCGCGTGCTTGAAAAAAATTACGAAAGTTCATGATATTCGGTGTTATATTAAAATAACGGACAGAAATTAATTTGAAGTCCTATGCTAATGCCGTTAGTCCACAAGGGGATCCTAAACTAGACCCACGAATAAGTTGGGCTTGGGCCCGAAGTATCGAATGTGTTGTTGGGTTGGGTGATCTGGTGGCAGTAGGAGAGTGGCGATACAAAACGACGGCGTTACCGTAAGAAAAATAGACAAAACAGAGGTTTGACGATACTTGAAGGTAGAAGCAGAGAAAGTCACACATGCTTCAGTTATACTTTTCTTCTCCTTTCTTCGCATATTCATTTTCATCGCTCCGTGTACTCCGAACTCTGGCTCTTCTTTCTTCAATCTCCCGCCATTGTGAAGAACCTTAATAATCTGAAAACAAAAAACCCTAACCTAATATCCCAGATCTCTCGCCAATCCCATAATTCGATTATCTTAAACCCAAATTCTATCTGACTCTCTCTCGCAGAGAAGCTGCATGAGGCTGCTCCGCTAATCGCCGGATCTGGTTAGCGGGGGAAAGTTTCTGGTATGATCTGATCACCGGGCTGCAATGTCTTGGGGATTGGGATGGAAAAGGTCATCGGAGGTCTTCCATTTGTGTCTCAACTATGGCACGGACGATCTCAAGCCCATCTCCGACAATCCCATCCGCCCGTCCTCCGCTTCGTCCTGCTCCTCGGCTTCGGGCTCGCCCACTGCGTCTGTGAATTCGGTTGCGCAAGACCAGGAGCTGGGGTTTCGGATTGAATTCGATTGGACGGCGGGGGACGACGAGGATCAGGTGGCGCTGAGGTTGCAGTCGCAGCTCATGGTGGCGCTTCCCCCGCCGCAGGACGCGGTCACGGTGGAGCTTACCGGGGAGGAGGACGGGAATGTGGGCGTGGATATGAAGGTGGTCAAGCGGACGGACCCGCTGAGGGCGGTGATGCTGACCAAGTCGGTTGTGTCTGGTCAGCAGAGCGACGGGAGTGGGGTGTTGACGCGGTTGCTTCGGTCCAATCTGGTGACGCCGACCCCTGGTTCGGTTGGGAATGGGAGTTTGGGAGGTGGGGAGCATTGGAAGAGTGTCACTCTCCTCAGCCTCCCTGGATGTGGTTTGGCGGTGCGTCTCTCCGCTTTCCCATTTGATGCAATGTGTTCTGGGTTCTTGCTATTTGTTTGTTTTGTGTTAATTTTGAATTTTTGGGGACTTGAGGGGTTTAATTTTGCACTGCCTGTAGTTGTTGCTGATGGTTCATGTTTGGGCATTCTTCTTGAATATCTTGTCCATGAAATTGGTTTTTCTAGGTCTGTTTATAAGGTAGCAAAACAGAAGGAATGTAGACAATTAAGGTATGTAATATTGAAGATTTAGTTCCGGGATGCAATGTAAGGAGTTAACCTGTTGGATTAAGATACTTTTCCTTCCATGAGAACAGAACAATACAATTTCATGATTTGCTTACTTCTTACTGCTCGTCTGAATTCTTCAACTATTACTGTGCAATCCTATGCACAGTTGCACACATCTTGTGGTTTGTCACACGTACTTTATATATCTTTTGTTGGTAAAGCATTTTAATGCTGCATGTTGCATATATATTGACAGGTTCTGCCTGTAGAGCTTATCAGACTGCCTCTTTTGGAGAAGCTATACCTTGACAATAACAGGCTTACAGTATTGCCACCTGAGCTTGGGGAGCTGAGAAATCTAAAAGTTCTCAGTGTTGACCACAACATGCTGGTTTCTGTTCCTGGTAAGGATGGAACTCTGCAGTTTTAACTGGGAATTTTTTGTTCTATTTGAAAGTTGCTCATACATATTGCTTTAAAAGAAAATAAAAACACTTTATGTGCTGATTATTACAGTAAATTTGAGGCGACTCATTCAGTTTTGTGATCTTTGTGGGAATTGTGAGCAGTGGAATTGAGACAGTGCATTGGACTTGTGGAATTGTCATTAGAGCATAACAAGCTTGTTCGGCCTCTTCTTGATTTCAGGTCATTTTAATGGTGATCAACTATTTGATTAGCCAACTTAACTTTTCTTCTTGTTCCATGCAGCTTTGTATCATCTATAATGTTCTCGTCCTCTAATTGCAGGGCTATGTCTGAGTTGCAGATTCTTCGCCTATTTGGTAATCCTCTTGAATTTCTTCCTGAAATTTTGCCACTTCACAAACTTCACCACTTGTCTCTTGCAAATACAAGGATCGTGGCTGATGAACACTTAAGATCAGTGAGTGTGCAAATAGAGGTACTGTAATGCTGCAATTGCAGCAGCATATTTACATACATATATGTGCATGTATATATATATAATAGGTTTCAGGTAAAAACCACTCCTTGTGGTACAAACTTGGAACCCATCTTAATCGTTGGATCGCCAAGATGGAAGACCCAGATTATAAATAAAAAGATCATTAATGGCATGAATTTTAAATATGCAGAATTTTGAATTTATTTTATAATCAAAACCTTCTTCCTAAAAGTCTTGAGCCGTTGGATCCTCTGATTCAAAGGCCTATATAGGGGCGCACTCGGGTACAAATCAATCTCAGAATACAAACTAGGAATTAATCTGGGCCATTGAATCCGTGGATCCAATAGTCCATGATTTTTAGGGAGGTTTTGATTATAAAACAAATTCAAAGTTCTGCATATTTACAAGTCATGCCATTAATGTATTTTTTTTTAAATCTGAGCCTTCCATCTTGACGATCCAAGGGCTAAAGATTGGTTTCTAGTTTGTATTCGAAAGGGGGGTTTGTACCTGAGACCTATATATATGGGAGATGTATCAAGTGCGAACCAGGTTTTACGGTGTGAACCTGCGAACTTGTGAATACAGTGTATACGGTTTGAGGAAATAGCATTCCAGTTTTGAGGTGAACATTCTCAAACTAAAAATTCCTCAAACTGGAAAGCTATTTTTGCCAACTATTTTTCCCCCAAACTGGGATGTTGTTTTTCTCAAACCATATTTGCGATTTTCTCAAACTATATTTGAGGTTCACAACATAAGAAGGGTTCGCACCTGATTGTGCTCCCTATATATATGTACACACACACACATGCACACACATAGCTTTTTTGCATTGCAAATTTCCAAGTTATAGTGATACCTTTTTAATATTGCAGATGGAGAACAGTTCTTATTTTGTTGCTTCCAGGCACAAACTAAGTGCCTTCTTCTCTCTTATATTTCGGTTTTCTTCTTGTCATCACCCTTTATTGGCATCTGCACTAGCAAAGATTATGCAAGACCAAGGAAACCGTGTAGTTGTTGGTAAAGATGAGAATGCAGTGCGGCAGCTTATAAGTATGATAAGTAGTGACAATCGCCATGTGGTGCGTTTGTAGTTTTAGATTAAATAGTTGAGTCTCTTTTGTTTATTATTTCTTCAAGGGTACTGACTTTAGTTTTGACTTCCTGCAGGTGGAGCAAGCATGTTCTGCTCTCTCATCTCTTGCTGCAGATATTTCCGTGGCAATGCAGTTGATGAAATGTGACATCATGCAACCAATTGAAACAGTTTTGAGATCTCTTGTTCCCGATGCTGTAATTTCTGTATTGCAAGTTCTGGCCAATCTGGCTTTTTCATCGGATACAGTATCTCAGAAGGTGCTAACCAGAGATGTTGTGAAGTCTTTAAAATTGTTATGTGCCAACCAAAATCCAGAGGCAAGATTTCCATTTGATACATATTGTTGTTTCCCATTCATGTTATTTTTTAAATTGATGATATATCATCCATCAGGTACAAAGATTAGCTTTGCTAGCAGTTGGAAATTTGGCCTTCTGTCTAGAAAATCGTCGTATCCTGGTTACTTCTGAAAGCTTGCGCGAACTTCTTATGCGGTTGACATTTGCCCCTGCACCACGTGTGAATAAAGCTGCTGCTCGTGCTTTGGCTATTCTTGGTATGTTTTGTTAATTTAATATTTATGAAGTGTTTGAGGCTATTTGATAGAATATTTGACTTATTAATATGCCTACACAGGAGAGAATGAAACTCTACGCCGTGCCATAAAGGCAAGACCAGTTCCTAAGCAAGGACTGCGAATACTTTCAATGGATGGAGGTGGCATGAAAGGGCTAGCAACTGTACGGATTCTTAAAGAAATTGAGATGGGGACCGGAAAGCGGATTCATGAGTTGTTTGACCTTATTTGTGGCACATCAACCGGTGGCATGCTTGCTGTTGCGCTTGGTATTAAACTAATGAGTTTGGACCAATGTGAAGAGACATACAAGAACCTGGGTGGGCATGCTGCTCTTGGAAATTCTATCACTTTGCTTAATATTTATCATTTACCCTTTTCATTGTTGTAATTATAATTCCTCAGGAAAACTTGTGTTTGCTGAACCTGTTCCGAAGGAAAATGAGGCTGCAACGTGGAGAGAAAAGTTGGACCTCCTCTATAAAAGTTCATCACAGAGTTTTAGAGTTGTTGTACACGGATCTAAAGTATGTGGTTATTTTTCTTCTTTTTTCCCTTTTAAGTCCATCATGGCCAGTACTACTGTCTTTATCTTACGTTTTATATTTCTTGTTCGATAAAAGGCATGTCATATTAGACTGAATATGATTTTTCTGATCTCCAAGTTCTAACAGAAAAGAAGTGAAATAAATTTTTGATATAGGAGCTATGCGATTACTTTTTTGGGGTAATTGCAAATAATTAACCCATAGTATTGTCCACAACTACTTAGTTCCCCCGTACTTTCGCCCATGTCACACTTGGACACGTAGTAACCCACTGTTAATAATCAACCCATAGTATTATACACTTAGTTAACCCACTGTTAATTTTACTGTTAAAAATGATGGGACAGCTATTTGATAGAATATTGGGCAATTAAGTGTTTTTTTTGGACAATATCACAGACAGCTATTTAAACTTACCCCTAGCCTTTTTTGTCTTTGTGGTATTACTTTCCCCCGTGTATGGAAATAAGAATCTTCTACAACCTTGCAGCACAGTGCAGAGCATTTTGAGAGGTTGCTGAAGGAAATGTGTGCTGATGAGGATGGAGACCTGTTGATAGAATCTGCTGTTAAAAATATTCCCAAAGTCTTTGTTGTATCAACTTTGGTGAACATGATGCCGGCTCAGCCTTTCTTATTCCGCAATTATCAGGTTTAACACCAAGTGCTTTTCGGACGGATGCCATTACTTCTTCACTACCATTTTGTAGCTGGTTACCCTATTGCTTATGTTGAACCAATGTGCTTATCATAATTCTATTCATCTGCCTGGTTTTCCTTGATTAGTTACATCTGTAATTAATTGCAGTATCCTGCGGGCACACCTGAAATTACTCTACCAGTTTCAGAGAGTCCCAGTATCAGTGGCATATCATCACCTACTGTTGGAGGTCAAGTCTGTTATAAACGCAGCGCTTTCATTGGAAGTTCAAGGCATCAAGTATGGCAAGCTATAAGAGCATCATCTGCTGCTCCCTATTACCTTGATGATTTCTCTGATGGTATTCTCGTCTTATGATTGCTAATTGATTTACAAGCATTGTTTTTTCTACTTAAGTGAGCTGATTTTTTAGTTATTTCTTCTTTTTTTCTCTGAAAGAAACATTCGTTCTACTAAAATTTTGCTAGATGTAAACCGTTGGCAAGATGGTGCAATAGTAGCAAATAATCCTACGATATTTGCCATTAGAGAAGCACAACTTCTATGGCCGGACACGAAAATTGATTGTTTAGTTTCCATTGGGTGTGGCTCTGTTCCAACAAAGGTAAATACTCGTTACCTTGTTTCCTCAGGACAGCATAATAGATTATGGCATCATGACATTTCCGCGGATTTTGTGGGGCTACAAACTTCATTCTCTTACAGCGAAAAAGCATGTTCCATTCACTAAAAAGGGAATATTTTAGTTATAAAGTATAACAACACGAGTAATTTCAACTCTCCGCCTTTCCCTTTTCTCTCCATTTTTCTACAACAATTTTGATTTATTTGTTAAAAGTTAGTTCGAAAAGATGCATAATCATTGTTGCAATCTCCTTGTATATTTGCTTGTTAATGTCACCTTCCATTCACATCTTCTCTCAGCATGTTTGATGTGGAATATGTTTCTGTTTTTTTTTCTGTCAGAGGCATATTATAGTTTAGTGTCCTTTGTGGAAGAGAAACTGCTTACCTAATGGTCGTTACAAGAGATTTTGAAGAAAATAGTAATGAATATGCTTCCACTTAGTATAACATATGAGTTCCAGGATGATACTGGACAAAGCTTTCTGAAGTTGGATATACTGTTTATGGATACAAGTGATTCTATTCTTGTAAAATATGTTTTAATAATTTGAGCTGCTTTAGTACTTGTTTATCCATAAATACCTCTGCTGTTGCAGCCTCGGAAGGGCGGTTGGCGTTATCTGGATACAGGGCAGGTGTTGATTGAAAGTGCATGTTCTGTGGATAGGGTGGAGGAAGCTTTAAGCACATTGCTACCTTTGCTTCCTGAAATTCAGTATTTTCGATTTAATCCTGGTATGGCGCGGAATTAGATTAGAGTTCTTTATACTTGAGGATAGAATTAAAATTATTTTCCTATTTGTCCAACATTAGAGTATGCCCATAATGTTCTTTATTACTTTTCTCATTTTTGGCTCTTTTCTGCTAGGAAATTACCCTTAAAACAGTTTTTGGCAAACAAATGTTAATTTGTCAACATTCCATATGGTTTAACCCTGCAGTTGATGAACGATGTGATATGGAGCTGGATGAAACTGATCCAGCAGTCTGGCTGAAGTTAGAAGCTGCAGTAGATGAGTATATCCAGATTAATTCTCAAGGTTTCAAGAATGTATGTGAGAGGCTATTTCCTTACCAACTTGATGATCAGTACACAGTGGATTCGAATTCCCAGATTTTGTCGAAGAGTAAGGCATCAGAATCAGGTATAGGTTTTTCTCTCTTGGCTCACTGTGGACTGTTATCTTTCTGTATATATTTCTGCCTGACCTTTGAGTTTCTTGCTCTTCTGCTGTGCTAGATGAGAGTGGACCTTCTTTGGGTTGGAGGCGTAATGTATTACTTGTTGAAGCTTCTCATAGTCCTGATTCAGGAAGACTTATCCACCATGTCCGGGCACTTGAGTCATTTTGTTCCCGCAATGGAATAAGGTTATCTCTCATGAAAGGGATGTTAGGAGTTTCAGATACAGTACCGAAAGCAACAAACCCAACACCATTTTCATCCCCACTTCTCACTGGAAGCTTCCCATCTAGTCCACTGCCATTTAGTCTTGATGTTGGCCCACAGAGGGTTGGCCGAATTGATATGGTTCCACCCTTAAGCTTGGATGGGTCTCAATCAGGAAATCCCCTAAATTCTTCAGAATCCAGACAACGCTCTCTACCTGTTCGGTCATTACACGAAAAGTTACAGAATTTGCAACAAGTAGGCATTGTTCATCTTGCCCTTCAAAATGACTCTGTCGGCTCAATTTTAAGGTGAACACCTATTGCTTTAACTTGTCATCTATGCATACAGTTGTACAGTTAGCCTTAGTTCTTACCCACTCAATCTTGTTGATTTAGTTGGCAGAATGATGTTTTTGTGGTTGCTGAACCTGGAGAACTCGCAGATAAGTTTCTCCGGAGTGTAAAATTTAGCTTGTTATCAGTGTTGCATAGCCATCGCAGAACGGGAGCCGCACAACTGGCTAAAATTTCATCTATTTCGGATATGGTTGCATTTAAGCCATGCTTCCAAATAGGAGGGATTGTGCACCGTTTTATGGGACGCCAAACTCAAGTATGGTTTCTCCATGTTCCCAATTTCCTTTAAATTCTTTATTATTTTTAGTTTATCTGTAGCAAGCGCTCAAGTTATTTATAGTGCTGCTTTATATGTTTTTGCTGAAGGTCATGGAAGATGGCCAAGAAATCGGGGCGTATATGTTTCGCAGAACTGTCCCTTCTGTGCACTTAACGCCTGATGATGTTAGATGGATGGTATGGCTTTCATTTGATTCGGGGATTCTTCCTTTTCATCTGATGTATATGTTGATTATAACTTGAAAAGGTTCACAGTATTTACTAATACTATATGGTTTTATGTTTATTGGCTGGTCTATCTTTGCCGCTACTATAGTTGGTCTATATATGTTGTCATCAGCTAAAGTTAGAAGAGAGGAAATGTAAGCTTTGGGTTAATATTATGGAATCCGGGTAGAATTTGTTTACGAGTGTTTGGACCATCTCTAAAATCCTTACCCTATGTGCCCATAATAGTATTGTCTTCTTATGTTGTGCCTTGGTCTTGTCTCTTGAGAGTTGCTCACTAACTGGGAATCGTTACATCAGCGTCATCAACAATCTCAAGTTATTGAACTATTGAGCTAGGAAGATATTTTCCAGTGTCGATAGGTTTTCATATGGTTCAAAATATCCATAGAGTAAGAAGTTATGAGTTTACTGTTTTTGTATCGTAGTTTAGAGAGGTTTTAGTTATTCCATATACCTGAGTTGGAAGAACAAACAAATGAAAGCGGTGATGGGTACTGAGTTATGCAACTATTTACTCCCTCTCTGATTATTATTATTACTGTGATGTGTTAACCTAGGTTGGAGCATGGAGAGACAGGATCATAATCTGTACGGGGACATACGGGCCTAGTGCAGGTTTAATCAAGGGGCTTTTAGACTGTGGTGCAAAGGCTGTCATATGTCCGTCCTCAGAGCCTCAAGAAATGCAGGTGATGTCACCCCATGGGCCAGCAGAGTTGAATATCGCAGAGACAGGGAAGTTTGAAATAGGAGAGGAAGAGGGGGATGAAGAAGAGGAAGGATGCACAACTCCAGGAAGTGATTGGGAAGATAGCGATGTGGAGAAGAGTGGAAAGGTGTGTTGGGACGTTGATGAGGATGACTTGTCACAGTTTGTGTGTCAGCTGTATGATGCATTGCTTCGAGAAGGCTTGGGAGTAGACGTTGCTCTACAGAATGCACTTGCCTCACATCGAAACCTCAAGTATGCTTGCCATATCCCCGGTAGATTATAGTTCAACTTCACCCTCATGAGTCATGACAGATACAAGATGGTGAAAAAAAATATACAGATGTGAGAGATATACTCGGAAAAAAATAAAGAGGGAACATCCAATTTTGTTGAGGCTTTTACATGGATACAAATCTGTTATAGTAGACTAAATGAATGTACCTTAGATGTATGTATTTGTGGATGCTAGGTTAACTTCTCTTTTATACTCTTCACTGAAAGACTTAGAAACCTATGTTTTGGTTTATGTTCTCTTTGCACAAAAAGGTTTTTTAGTCATTTACTTACAGTATGGTTGTTTATCAAAGCTTGCTTCACTAAGTGGTTCTTATTCCATTTCAACTTGGAATACCAGTGGCTGGTGAAGTTGCAGACAGCTGCAGGACTGTTCCCGGCTATAACTTCAAAGGTGATAGTCCAATAATTCATCAAGCTCTCGTCATGTCAAAATATTATTATATAGCAATGTGATCTGCCAAGTTTAAGATTAAATTCAATCCTGATCTTCAGGGCATCCTCATTCCTTTGGTCGTGCCCCAAGGAAAAGGTTAAGTACTCAATGCTTACTTATCATCCATATTGTGTCAACATCATTTTATTTTATTTTATAAATGATAATACAATGTATATATTTATGTTTAAACAGTGATAAAATTTTGATAATACTTCTAGATTAAAATTTTATTTCTAAAAATTGAAAAACACATAAAATAAAATTAAAATTAAAGCTGAAGTTGGTCATTCATCATGGCCTTCAGATACTATTTGTTGCAAGAATAATTTTTTTTTTTGGTATTGTTCGTCATTTGCTCTAGCGTCTCTTTCAACTTTCAGTATACCTTAACTTGGACTTCTGCATTTCAGCCAAAGGCATCTCCTTATAGTTATAGGCTAAAGCTCTCTCCATCGTTATGGACATCTTATTAGTTACCTTCAACCATTTGCACACTTCAAGCATTGTCTTATAACTTCATCTTGTTACGGACATTTTTTGACTCCCTCGCATTGTGACCTGGTAATCGAATTACTTCGAGTAAATCCTGATAAGTACCGAATGAGTTATACTCAGATGATTGTATTATATGTATAATAAATACAAGTCATATGCTTTATATAACATATTAGAGATAAGAGATAAGTACCCATCAAATCTAGAGAATATACATTTGAATATAGGTTGACTATGTCAACATAATCTACTACTAACCCCCTCTATAAGTCGATGAACCGAGGTAAGGGAAAGACGATCTCGAAGAGAGATGTAACGAGTGAGGTGCAACAGCTTGGTCATAATGTCTGTAATCTAGTTATTTGAGGTAATATGACATACCCGAATAACACCAAAGGATACTTGTTCCCGAACAAAATAGAAGTCCAATTCAATGTGCTTCCTACGCGCGTGGAATACCAGGTTGGAGCTGAGGTAGGTGGAACCAATATTATCACACCATAAATCAAGGATCGAGATAGTGTGGCCCAAATCACAAAGTAAAGATCATAGCCAAATGAGTTCAGAAGTGGCATTACTAAGAGTCTTATATTCGCTCTCCGTCGACAATCTGAAAACGATCACTTGCTTCTTGGAGAGTCAAGAGATCAGAGTAGAGCCGAGGAAGATAGCATAACCACTCGTAGAATGTCTACCATCGGGGACACGACCTCAATTACTATCAATATACCAGTCATCGGGGTCACGACCTCAAATACTATACAAAATCGACGCGGACGGGTCCTGGGCAGGGCCCTCAGCCTCTTCAACAGCGGCTGCAAGAATGTTCATCTCAAACATGGGGTACTCAGGTCAGGTGTTTTCGGTGTGCGACGATCGTTTTTTCCGATAAAATTCTCAATGGTCGTCGAGAACTCATTCTCAAAACGATGAACCTAACAAGGTTTGTCTCGCTCAAGGAACCATCAGTGCTTCCATACAAACACGTGAACGTATTTCTCATCGTTCTCCTTCTTCGCATCTTTCATGGTCTGGTCATCGGATCTAGCGAATTGATAAATGTGCTTGAACTTTTACCATCGCCCTTGGAACATCTTCACCTTTCGGTTCATGACACTTAAATGTTGCCTGTAGTTTTTCGTTAATCGCTCCATCGTCGGTGTTTGATGGGTTGCAGGGCAAGCTCTTTCCGAATGAATTCCCAAAATGAAATATCGGTTTGGTCAGCCCCATGCTCCAAGTTCTCGAAGTTGTACAACCATTCAGACACCAATACGACCTCCTTAGGGAGAGTCCATTTCCAATAAATACAGAGACTTCTCCCTTGGCGGGGTGGAGGGAACACGAATGCTTATGACTAGGGATGGACGCTACATCCCCAATACGGGCAGCCCACTATAGCACGACACCGAGCCGGATGCTAAGTGGTTAAGCCAACGAACATCATCCCACTCGAGAATGATGAACCCGAACCCGAATAAGCGTTGGAACAGTTGTACACGAGGGAGGCCGGAACCGTCTCTTGCACCGACGAGGACACCTACTCCTCATGCTGGACCCAAATTCATTTCTTCGTTTCGCATGAATAGCGCTATGACTCCGGGACGTAGTTGAACCTCAACGGATACTTGCTAAGCTATGGTTTCCGTTAGCCATGGATGCAGGTGGAGAAACAATTATGGTGCTTTGGCAGATTCTGTAGCGGAAAATTCTGGACAGATTCTACAGCGTTTTGACGCCAAATATTCTACGAGGTCGATGGAGAAACGTCCACCTGGAACGTCGGAGGGGATGAGAAACAGTTTTGGTGTTCCGACAGATTTTGCAGCGGCGAAAAAACAGACAGTTTCTACAGCGTTTGGACGCGAAAATTCTACGAGGTAGATAGAGAGATGTCTAGTTGGAAGGATGGAGGAGGTGTTAAGTCACCGTCGATTTAGTTTGAACAAAACATACGCCAAAGAAACTTATAGGAGAATTGTGTTTTGGTGAAGAAGGAGAATCATGTTCATTATTTAAAGCCGAAATCACCTTTCGGCTTTAATTACATCCGCCTTTTCGGCACCATGTGTCTTCATACGAATCGACAATCAACGATTCAGCAGGCCCGAATCCGTCGAATGGACCGAGTGTCAGGGTCTGTAGAATCCTCAACGTCAAAATCAAGTTTCACAGATTCGACTGCCAAACAACTGCTCATCAGGAATTCGACGCCATTTTTCAAAAAAAGTATCGGATTTAACGACGGGAAGGATCCATTTCGCTTTTATCAAAAAAAAACCCTACTTTTTCTACACATCCGCCGCCTCTACAGTTCAAACCCCTCATTTCTTCCACTCCGCACCGGCGGCATCATGGCCTCCGGCCATCGACGTCGTCGGTGTTATCAGCCCTATACCCCTTTTACTTCCCCTTCGTTTTCACCTTTTTTCCCCTTCTTTCTTTCTCGTTTTTTTTCGTTCCCCCTGCTCAGATCTGTTCGTTTAGCTCCTTCTCGACTTGTCCCTGCTTTTTCGGCGTAGTTCTCAGGCGAGTCGACCTAGTTCCGGTTGTGGGTCACTACTTCTCGACCTCTCGGTTGCAGATCTGTGCGGTTAGGGTCGTCTCCGGCATGGGTTTCGTCGTCACGGCTCAGGTTTTAATCACTCGCTCGCTCAGTCGCCAGTTTCGTCCGTGCACCTGCTCGTATTCCGGTCAGGGGTGTTGACCTCTCTTTCGTCGCTGGAAGTTCTCTCAGCCGGAGGTTTGGTGAGGGGGTTGTTGCATGGCGTGGCTTGGGTTCGCCGGTGTCGACGTCCCGGATATGGTATGGTCGTGGTTGTTGCTGTTCTGCTCGCGAGGTTGGCATGGTCGTTGGCTTTTCCGGCTGTGTTCGATGGGTCGGAGTCGTGATGTCAGCCGGCCCGGTTGGAAGGTTTGACGGCTGCGTTGTCGGGACGTGTTGAAGCTTCGTTGTAGGGTTGAGATGGTGGGCTTGGGCCTTCCCTTGTGAACTGGGCCTGCTTGGGCCTGGGAAGGTCAGGGGCTTAGTTTGGGCCTGACCTGTTCAATGCTTCCCTATCATTTTAAGCATTGAGTTATGGCAGGTTCGTCTTTGCTTTGCAGGCCCGTCTTGGTTGTTTCTTCTTCTTCGGAGATTTCTGTGGATCTTGTTTGTAGCGGTTTTGGTCGATCGGTTATGGGTTGAAGCGGTTTAGCTCTGCTCGTGTGGGCTGTCGGAGTTTTCCTTGCTTCCGGCGACTTGTTTTTTTTCATTTTCTTGGATGTCTTACGGATCAGATCGCGGTGACTTTTGGGTGAGTTCGTCCAGTTTCATCGTGGGAGGCGTTTCCGAGTTTGGATTCGTTGTACTTCTGGCCTCTTCACTCATCGTCGCTGATGGTATGTGTAAGAACCGCTCCAAATTGATCCCGGTCGAACTGGTGACTTTTAAGACAAGTTTGACTTTCTGCCGGGAAAGTCAACTAAGGACTCAAGAGGTCACTCGGGACTTTTTCGGAGCCCAAAAAGCTTAGTTGTCATCACAGTTGGCTTAATTGGGCCGTTTCCATTCATTTAAGTATAATATTGAAGGAAGTCAAAATTGGTCAAAACCGAGCTTTTTATCGAGTCAATACAATTAATTTTGGACTGCTGGATTTTAAATGGAAGAGAGTGGTCCCCACTATGCCAAGTGTCACTAATAGCTTGGAGGAAAGGAAAGAGGCTCAAATGTCATCTCTACCCTCACTAGTTGTCCATAAAAGGGATAAGAACTAAAGGGTTTTTGGTCTTTTTCACCTCTAGGTCTTTTAAGGCATTAGATGACACAAATTCATTTCATTTTTTCCTCGTGTTGGCCGAAAATTGAGAGAGGAAGGAGATTTTGGAGCTTCCATGGTGGCTTGAAGAGAAAGCAAAAGAAAAGAGAGACCTTTTGTACCAATCTCCACCTAAATCCTCTCCAAAATACCTTCATCTTCTTCAACTCATTCTCCTAGAGGTATGGATACTCTCAACTCTTCATTTCATCTACTCTCATCTCTTGGGCTTTTGTGGGTTTTGGCTTGAAGTTGATATACTAGCTTTGTATTGGTTATTTGGAGAAGAAGTAGTGAAGTAGGAGGTTTGGATTGTGCTCTTGTTGAAGCTTTGATGAACCCACTTGAGGGTGTTGTTGTTGGATGACTTTAGATGAACTTTTGGGAGTTTTTGATTTGATTGTGATTTGGAGAATCCTTGGAAACTTGTTTATTTGTTGATTCCTACCATGGGTATTGGATTTTTGGAGGTATTTGATGGTTTTGGGAGCTGGAAACGGTTAAAAATGGAGTTTGGTTGGGGATTTTCGGAGAGAAGGAGCTGGAGGTTGAAGAAGAGCGGAACTGCCCTGGAGCGTCACGGATCCGTGACGGGTCCCGTGACGGCTTCCGTGAGGGTCGGTGTCACGGCTCCGTGACCGTGTCCGTGACCGACCAGTTCAGAGGGGTTTTGAGGGATTTTCCACCGTTTGATCTTATTTTGGAGCTGAAATTTTGAAAGGGTTTTGGGGGACCTTTTGTTACTGTTAAGTAGGACCTAATTAGGGTTGTTTTGTGTTCAAAGACCGCAAGACCTTGAAGAACGAAGAGCTTGAAGAATGGTGACTATCGTTTGTGACATCAGAGTGATGAGAGGAAGACCGCGAGGTAGGGAAAGTCTTAATTACTTATTTAACGCTTAGAATGCATGATTAGGATAATAAAACCGGAAATGTCCTAGAATTGCCTATAGGACGCGAATAACTAGAATAGTTGTATTTCAATTACTTATAAATGGATGAGTCTAGTATGCATGCTTAGGACGATGACAATTAGTGAAGTGTGCTTTCAATACTTGGGATATTGATTTACTGGTAGAGAGGATGTGAAGAGCTCTCAGATTAGTTGTGTGCTAGGTTCACATGCTTGGTTGCTAATTACTAGGTTAACTTAAGGGTCTAATGAAACTAGATTAGCTTGTATGATTGAATACCTAATTGATCGTTCACTCGTTGATTGATTGGTTGAATGCGTACTTGGTTGAATGATTGTTTTGATATAATTGTTGATTGAACGGATGATCGAGTATGACTGGTTGTGCCAAGGGGTACAATCAGGTGATCGATGTACCGATGGTTCGTGACAGGTAAGTATGACGGTAAGGGTAATTGTGGGTTTGAATCTCGTGTGGTATGTATTGGTGAACGTGTGTACTTCTAAGAGTGAGGATCAAGTAGATGCCTTTGGTGTATTGGGGTGAAAATGTGATTCGATGAGTGTTGGTTGATGGACGTGTTATTGTATGTTTCCCTTATTCTTATTCTTGAAATGTATGCTTGCTTACTTGTTGCTTGTCTGTTTGTTGCTTGATTCGGTACTACACCGGGGGGGAGGGGGGGGGGGGGGGGGGGGGGGGGTAATCCGGTGCCGTTGTGTTGGTTGGAGTTGGACAGATACAGTGAGACATTGACTAAGTATTGGAGCCTGAGGGCATTGATTACTGGATATTACGAGAATTGATTATTGGCAGATCCTGCGGGATCTTCATTGGTTATTGGGCCTGCGGGCAATTGGTTATTGGACCCTGCGGGGCATTGGTTATTGGGCCTGCGGGCAATTGGACGGTTTACCCTGCGGGGAAAGGATTACATATGGTTTCACCCCAAGGAACTGCGTCGCAGTGGAGCACTACTTGGTCCCCTATGACATATGGTCCTTAGGTGGCATTTCCGGATTGGTTTCGGTGCCTCTATGCATGTACCTCCTCTGGACCGAGGGAAAATCTGATGTGATGTGGATACTCTGGTGGATCGGATTATGGGAACCGAGGTGATCCCAGAATCTATCCACGGATCGGAGGCTTGAGAAAGCAAGTGGTTGGCAAGATAATGATATTTCCCAGTTTACTTTTATTGGTCCTTTAAAATATCTATTATAAACTTATTTATGTCACTGTTACGTGGATACTATTACGTTATTGTAATTATTTCTGATTCTCTATTACTTCCTTATTTATCGTATTGTTTTGTTGTTCGGGTTATATTTGTAAGCAGTTTATCTTTGACTTAAGGGTTGAGTTATTAAGGTTTTTCCTACTGAGCGTAAGCTCATCCCCTTTGGTTTCTAATTGTTTTACAGGAGTACCGGATGTCTAGAGAAGTCGAGGCTCGGGAGCTTTTGGACTTCTTTGGGTTTCTACTAGAGTTATGTTGGTCTCATGTATTGAACATCCTTTATCTGACTATTTATGTTGAGCTGTGACTCACGATGTTTTTAAACTATTTACTCATTTATCGATTTTGACGGAGTTTGTATGAGATTTTGGAACTTTTATCTATCGTTTATGATTTCTATTTATTTCAACTCAGGTCACGTCTCGAGTCCGATCACAACCGGATTTGGGGCGTGACAGTATGGTTTTGTCTCTCCTTTGGCCTTATCTGTAGCTTGCAGGATTTCTGCTCAACCTTAGAATTTAGGCGCTTCCGATTTCCTTTGTACCCCTGCCTTGTTTGCGGGGCCCGTCATTCTTTAGGTGTTGGCCTTTGACGGGTTGTAGTGGGTCTTTAGGCTTGGGAAATCGAGTTGTCCTTCTTTCTTTGGGTATTGAGTTTCAGTGTTTTTACATTGATTTATCTCTTCTGGTTTTCGATGTTGGTCGGCGGCGTGTTGGTATCTCTTAACTCGCTGAGTTGGGATACCGATGAGATACAGTTTATCCTCTAGTTCAGGTTAGGTGTTTGGTGTTTACTTTGGTTGACGACTAGCTTTCACGTGCTTTTTGTTTGACTTATCTGGGTTTTTAGACCTTTTTTTAGTGCTTCTTGGTGGCTTTATTCGGGTTTGAGTCTCCTTTTTTAGCCGTCTTTTTTGTTCGTTTTCTTTTGGGTCTGCGTACCCTTGCACTTCAGGGTCTACGTACCCTTGCACTTCTTGGTCTGCGTACCCTTGCTCTTTTGGGTCTGCGTACCCTAGCACTTCTGGGTCTGCGTACCCAACATTTCTGGGTCTGCGTACCCCCATTCACTCTGGGTCTGCGTACCTTTTCTCTCTAGGTCTGCGTACCCATTCTCTCTGGGTCTGCGTACCCATTCTTATGTTCTCAGGGTCTACGTACCCATTCACTCAGGGTCTGCGTACCCATTCACATCCACTTAGGGTCGACGTACCCATTCACATTCACTCAGGGTCGGCGTACCTATTCACTTTCACTCAGGGTCTGCGTACCCTTTCACTCAGGGTCGATGCACCCATCCACTTCAGGTCTGCGCACCCATTCACTCAGGGTCTGCGTACCCATTCACTCAGGGTCTGTGTACTCTTTCACTACTGGGTCTGTGTACCCATCTCTGTTTACTGCTTTTCTTTTGTTTTCAAACCTCCCGCCTTCAATCTGTAGACAAATTATTTTCTTGTAACCTTTTTCTTCTTTAGAAGAGGGTAATTTATCATACGCTTTCGCTGATAAAAAAACGACGGGAAGCGGCTCGATATGAACGCAATATGGGTGCTTTAGGTAGTACTCCCCACACATTGGTTTCTAAGAGCACTAATACAGTATAATGTGTTCTATTGTCTGGAAAAAATAATGCTGTTATTTTAATGTAACGGGGCCTTCATACTGTTGGGCTTGGGCCTACCGTTACCCCAACTGTGGAGGTGTAAGATCATGTGAGTTCACACGTGTATAGACTAGACACGTGCCTCCACCGTCACGGTTTCACCCTGGCCTGAACCCTTGCAGAAGCCATTACACACATAACAGCACTCCCAACGCCAATCCGGAAGTTGAAGAAGAAGCAGTAGACATAATTACATGACATAAAAGCAAATTTAACGAATCGAAGCAAATGATCCATCATTGATGTCGATCTTCAGGTCATTGAACCGGGGTTCTAGAAGCTTCCTCACCGTCGGGGCAAGCTCTTCGATCTCGTATCCCTACGCTCCGGTCTCTTCCTTCGTGCCTAGACCCTTTCTCTCCCATCGCTCTCCGCCTCGCTTTCTCTCTCCTCTCTCCAAATGGGTGGCTCCGTTCCAGGGCCCTCTCTTCCTCTCTCCTCCTCCGTGGAAGCTCTCCCAGTCCGCCACCCCAATATACTCGCAGGGTAGCGGAATCGTCTTGAGGAAAGTCGAGGCCTTGAATTTGCTCTCCACCGCGCCCAGGTTCCCGATCAAGCTCGGCTTTGGTTCGGCTACTGCCAAGCAACCGAGACCGTTGGATCAGGCGCTCGGTAAAGTGGAATTCAGCAACGATGGCTTTAGTAGCAGTTTCGTCAATTTTCCGAACATGATCTCCATGAGTCGCCTGGCTTCGGGTCCGTTGCTTGGATGGTAGGTTTCATTGTTATGATTTCTGTATTTTATCACTCATTTGGTTTTCTATAGTTGAATGATCTTTGTGTATTGTGTGGTGTTGACTGATAAATTGTGAATTCGCGCTGTTGTATGCTCTTTATGGAATGATTTGTGAAAAATGCAGTTGGATAATCTTTGTTTGTGTGTGATTGTGTGGTGTTGAGTGATGAATTGGGAATTTGTTCTGTGTTGCTTTATGGGCTGGTCTGTGGGAAAATCTAGGTGAAGAAGAGAGGGAGTTTCTGATCATTCCATTTTATTAGTTAAGTTGAGAAATACTTTGCCTCTATACTAGCATTCAAATGGCTTGTTATGCTGGCTGTGTATTTTTGTTGGAATTTTATCCTGACTGATAAGAGATGAATGGCTAAATTAGTTGACTTTTGAGAATCATTACTCTTCAGAGAAAGGATGTTCAAATAGTCATAGACCATCTAGGTCTAAGCAATTTGATGGTTTTCTGTGGTTCAAACATCAAATGTGTAGAGGTTACCAAAGCAAATGTCAAGCTCACATGTGATAACATAGTGAAGCTCTTGTTTTACGTAACCTGGTTTTCAGTAGATTCTACTTTGGGTGAGATCAGCTTGAAAAATAAGAGTGAACAATCATTTACAACCTGAACCCACTTGGTAAAATTGGACTTTTTTCTTAGCCTGGAAGTATAATGCACGTTGTGCCATACATTCATAAAGTTCTGCAAATTATGCTATAAGAAAAGAAGAAAAAAAGGTTTGCCTTGCACATTCTAAGCATAAGCTTTGGATTGCACTTTAACGGCACATATTTGAACCAGCACTATGTTGTGTATGTTCTATCTCGATTGCTTATCATGTAGGCATTGGGTTTGTATTGATGGATATTACAACCTACATCAAGTTGCACTTTTTGTACAGTGTAATTTTTTATTGATCCCTATCTCTTCTCTTTGTGATTTCTTGAAATATACTGGAGACTTCTAAATACTTCATGCAGGATGATAGCAAATGAATGGTATTCTTATGCATTTGTGGGGTTGGCTGTATCTGGGGCAACAGACTGGGTATGATAGCCACTTCACATGTACATAGTATGGAAACAAATCTATAATGCATTGACATAATTAGTTATTCACTTATGCACTTTCTTTCTACCGTCATCTTGCAGCTAGACGGATATGTGGCTAGGAAGATGAGAATTAATTCAGTAGTTGGTTCGTACCTTGATCCTCTTGCTGACAAGGTAAACTTCTGTCTTCGTCCTAGCTTTTGTATTGTTTGTTAACTATCTGCAAAGATCCTTCTTTTATCAATGAACCTGCTCAGTCTCTGAGTTTTGTTTTATGTCTTGTTCTTTCCTGACACAGGTTCTTATTGGATGTGTAGCTCTTGGGATGGTACATAAGGGTCTTCTACACCGTAAGTGGCTAGTCTTTTTCTTTGTTGTATTGTGCTTCACCCTGATTGTCATTGAGCATTTAATCCTTTGTATCTCATCTATGGCAAATGATTCATTTCACCCGTTTCTCTTTGTGCTTAATTTAACCCAGTCAAAGATCTAGTAAATAGAGCCTTAAGGTAATTTTCTGGGGGAAAACAACTAAAGTATTGAAGAAAGTGGAGTTCTGTAAGCTTTTAATGTGATACTTAGGACTAAGATTTTTACTTTAGTTTACTTATTGTTATTTCTATAGCTTTTGTAGGATTAAGATTTACATCGCTGCCGTTACTTGAACCCCTGCCCACCAAGTCACAATGCCGAGCACTTGTCCGCTTGGACGAGTAAGCTTTGGTGTTACTTCTATAGCTTAGCTTCAAGTTTTAGTGTTTTGTTCTAACATCCTTTAATGGGCTGATTCAAGTAACGAGGCATATATTCTAGATAAGTTGGACCTGGCTAGATTATCGAATCTTGTAGACTTGTAGTACACACAACTTCAAGTATTGAATGAGGATTTTAACCTGATCATTCTTTCAAGGATTTCTGTCTTTCCTTCCTTTCCCTGGGTGTCTGTCTATATTTATGCACTGTTGCATTTTGAAAACCAGAGTTCAGCATTCAATAACCTAATAAAATGAGGGAAAAAGTCAATCATATTTAGTTTTTTGTGTGTTTGTGAAGCTGGACTTGTTGGACTTGTGGTTTTGCGCGATACCCTTCTTGTTGGCGGTGCTGTGTATCTAAGAGCTAATAGCTTGGACTGGAAGGTGAAGTTGCCAAACTTAAGTTGTGGTTATGAGCTCCTATTTGACCTCTTTTATGTTCCTGAGGCTTAACAGATATGCTAAGTTGTTCAGATAAAACCTTAACCAGAACTTCTTAATATTCTTCTCAGTCAAACAGTTGGTATGATTTCTTCAACCTTGACGGGACCTCCCCTAAGAAGGTTGAGCCTCTTTTTATTAGCAAGGTAATTTCCATAGCTGGTTCATATACTCTTAATTGTTAATTTTAATGTCAGTGGTGTGTCATTGCATGCATTTTTACATCCAACCATTACAAGAAGTAAGCGTCGTGTCAAAAAAAAGTATTACATGTTAACTATTTTAAACCTGTAGAAATAGTATTTAGAGTTAGGGTTAAGAAATATAGTGGAAATCTGATAGATATTGTATAAAAGAAGCTTGAAACTAAATTGCATTTTCAATCATTTTCATATTTTTCTCTTGTTTGAGATAAAAAAGAGATGTGGAAGGAGTAGGGTAGATCTAAGCGTACATGGAAAGAAGTGGTAAGAAAAGATATAATGGTGCCTGAGTGAAAAGAAGAGATGGCATTAATAGGATGAAATGAGGGAGAAAAATATGAGCCAGATTTCTCGATGAGTTTTGCTGGAAGGCTCATGTAGCTAACTCCAACTGTGAATGGGAAATGGTTTGGTTGTTATTGATGCATTTTTCTCTTCTCTTGATGGTGTTGGGGATGGGGAATGGGAACCAAGAAAAATGTTCTTTGAACTGAAGGTTAATTTTAACCTAACATTTTCCCCTAAAAAATATAGTAATAAAACAACTAAATTATGAAAGAGAAAAGGGAAAACTTTGAAGAAGCTCTTCAAAAGTTGTTTAGTATTTTCCTACAGTCTGCATGAGGGCAATGTGTTATTGTACGTTTAAGTAAGAGAACCTCTCTGCAAAAATAGTGTGGCTGCATACAACTGATACAAGAGTGACCCTCCCCAGACCTCGGAAGTGTTGGAGTCTTGTGCATAGGACCTCCATTCTTATGGTCAGACGTGGCAAATCTTGAGAAGAAATTATGTTAATCATTAATGAGTTTGAAATCCTATAAGGAAAATTCACTGCGTTCATTAAGAACGGTAACACTTTATGGTAAAGTACAATGTCTAATTATTCATGAGAATGTC
The DNA here is from genome assembly GCA_963921825.1 of Erodium maritimum. Classification (NCBI taxonomy): domain Eukaryota; kingdom Viridiplantae; phylum Streptophyta; class Magnoliopsida; order Geraniales; family Geraniaceae; genus Erodium; species Erodium maritimum. The sequence goes on along the minus strand of OY997589.1, from coordinate 27,228,236 downwards.
CTGTTTCCATTCACTCCAGTATTTAAAATTAACAAAGAAGCCTTTAATTGGTTTTGATGCAGTCCATTGTGATGTGTTAACCAGGCTGTGAATATTTACAGGTTAATACAGTTTTCCAGTTGGTTTTAGTGGCTGCTGCTCTTCTTCAACCGGAGTTTGGAACCCTGGAAACACAAACATACATCTCATATTTGAGGTAAGTGGGTGTCCATTGTACCCGGTACCTGTTTGCAAGTTCATTGTAAGAGGCAAGTGATCTTAATCATTATTGTTTTGTTACAGTTGGTTAGTGGCGTCCACAACAGTGGCCTCTACTGGAGCATACGGAGTGCAATACATGAGGAACAGAAGTACTAGTTTGATCGCTAGGAACCCTTAGTTTGAAGCAAACCCTTTTGTTGACTTATGAATTGCAACTGACATCTGTGGATTTGGTATAGCCTCAAATCTCTGTTGTTAAGAGTCAAAACAAGAAGTTTGAGGTGGATGTCACTTTTGCAAACCCACAGCACAGCAGCTGCAAGACCTGAGAATTCACCAAACAAAGTTTGGAGGTTGGAGGTTTTTGTAGTACGAATTCAATGGTTTTGTAACTGTATCAATTTTAGGGCATGGCCATCTTCAGAAGCCTTAAATACCTTTATTAGGCCAAAGTGCTACAAGGAACGATCATAGACGCTTCTTGAGTAATCTTTACAAAATTAGGTTAACCTTTGATAGGCTATATAAGATGCTGTATTGAGCCTATAATCTGGACACGACTTGCCTCCATGTATTCAGCTTCTAAGTTTAGAAGGAATAAGAACTCTTAAAGGCGGTGCCGCCATGTCTAGAAAAGCCTAAATATGTATGCCATTTACAATAATTTATTGCCATCACTATTGTGCTTTCGGTCACAACTCAACCTTTGGGTATTTGAGATGGACAGTAATGCACAAAAGTCAAACTTCGTAGTACTATTACTTTTGAGTGAGAGAATGCTTACTTTTCTAACACAAATTACTTAGTCAAATAATGAAGTGATCAGACTTTCTAACTTGATCTTATCAATCACATCTGTAATATAAAATTCCTGGGATAACTTACCATATACACATAAATTTGTTATATTGTTTTACTTAATCAAACAGCTGGTTCTCTCGAAAATATCCTCTTAAGTCGGACGTCGGCAACGACAGCTTTAACTTTATCTTAACAGTCTTCCTCTATCTTTCTCTCCTTTTCGTCTCTTCAACCATTATGGAGTTTATTTGTTTTTCCTTCTGATTTAGGGCTGATAGAGTCGAGTTTTGGCGGTTATTGTGGATCGCGTTATTAGGGGTTTGTTCACCGATGCACTATGGATGCCATGAGTGGTAGCAAGGTTGATCGAATACAATCTGGTTTGAGTAACAACATGGGCGAGACGTAATCTGACGAAGCATGGTCCCTCTTTCTCCCCTCATCTAAGCCAAGTTCCATCACAGGGAAGGTTATCCTAGATGGCCCCAGCGACTCAAGACGATCGGTCGATAATATCAGAGCTTCCCACTATGCTGATTACAGGTTCTCGAAAAGGGACCAACGTGTTCTGCAAACAACGTGATATAACATATCTTCTAGTTTCTAGTGTTCGTTATTATGCTTATTTGATTACTTTTAAATCTGCGATGCAAAACATATCAAGTTAATGTAATCTCGAAGGTGATACCCATGTCTATGGTGAAGTCCTAAACTATATTATAGATCTTATGAGTCATTTCATATTATGTGCTCAAGTACTACTTTATTAATATATCGATAATATTTCAAAAAAGTTTTTTCACTCATTTAATTTATCATAAATGATAAAAAAAAATAGTTAATTTTCAATAAAACTAACTAAATGTATTAAGTCGATATTTTTAATAAATTTTGATTGAGTTTCCTAAATCCTATTAAAGATTAAAAAAAGTTACAAGCCACGTGGCACTCTCCTTTCAAAAATCTTATTTTCTTAGTTTTCGTTTTTTTTATCAAAGAGAAATACAGAAAAATCCTATTTTAATCTAATCTAACCCACCTCCCATCCCTCATACTTATTCCCAAGCAAGTGCATCCACCGGGATTGAACATGTGATCTTAAGGAGAGGTGAGATGTGAAGATGCCACGCCCCAATTTCGGTAGAACCGAACCCGGAACGCGAACGGTGAAACAATAAAACGTTTTTCAAACCCTTTTAAGTAAACCGCTTAAAATCACCATTTAGTTAATCAAAATGATATTTTACAACTTAAAAGTACGGCCAAAACAAGCGGACAAAATAAACATGTACGTCGCTAGACTCCCAAAAAGAAACCCGGACTCCCGCTCCCAGCTCTTCAAGCTTCGAGAGTTCCCTTAGTCCGTCTCGCGACCAGTACATGTAGGAAAAACAGCTAGGGGTGAGCGTTCACTCACCACCACGGATACCAAACTGACTACGGCATACTAGCAGAAAATGTCAGAACCACCAACAACAGACAACACCGGGGACTACTATCCCCAAACTCAAGTAACCCGACTGTCACACGAAAACTGTTACTTTCCCCAACCAACTCAAACCCGGACATGTAATGTAGACCCGACACAATGGTTACGACCTCAACCCAAAACGCAACTAATAACCACGCAACACTCAAGATCACAAAGGATCGCACACGGCAAACAAGATCACAAAGGATCGCACTCCAGCTGCTCAGTGTCGGTTGCTAATCGGCTGGCCTTGAGCCTGCCCCACGCAACTTCCCCCGAACGCAGTCGGGCCAGGCGGTCGACCTGTTAGCGATATATTCCGCAATACTTCTCCGATAGCTAGTCGGAAGGGGAGCCGCCCTCCATCGCCGAAGAATGCACAACTTTACCGGTGGTTAGCCGGAAGGCTAGCCAACCCCCACGTGCGCGACCACAGAACCCCTTTATTATCAGGCAGGCCCTCAACCTCGTCGCAGAGGAATGCACAACTTTACCGATGGTTAGTCGGAAGGCTAGTCAACCCCCACGCGCGCGACCACAGGACCCCTTTATTGTCAGGCGGGCCCCCAACCTCCAGGCAATCACAATCAACACCAGAGGTTCAACACCCCAAAGGCACTCATGGCCACCCATGACACGCCCACAGTAGTACACGAGTCAACACCCCAACGACACTCATGGCCACCCACGACACACCAACAGTAATACACGGGTTCAACACCCCAACGACACTCATGGCCACCCACGACACACCAACAGTAATACACGGGTTCAACACCCCAACGACACTCATGGCCACCCACGACACACCAACAGTAATACACGGGTTCAACATCCCAACGGCACTCATGGCCACCCACGACACACCAACAGTAATACACGGGCTCAACACCCCAACGACACTCATGGCCACCCACGACACACCAACAGTAAAACACGGGTTCAACTCCCCACGGGCACTCATGGCCACCCACGACACACAAACAATTCAATCAACCTCCGGGCACAACCAAATGCCACCAGTATTTCCATTGTTCGATAAGCTCACTTATCCTACGACACTACTAGGTGTCACATGCATTTCTATTGTTCGATACGTTCACGTATCATACGACACCACTAAGTGTCGCATGCAGTTCTAGTGTTCGATAAACTTACTTATCCTACGACACCACTAGGTATCACATGCATTTCTACTGTTAACTTTCCCCAGTCAAGGCCGAGATCCGGCTACTTTTCCCTACCTCGTAACGCTTTCCCAAAATTCCACGCCCAAGCTCCGGCGTGCTCGCGATCACTCGCCTAGCTTTCCCTTGTCGCGGTCCTCGGCACGATCTAACAAGATCACAATTAAAACACTTTTTAAGTTTGCAGACAAAGCTGAATTTTAAAGAATTTGACGCCCAAACTCAACCCTGACAATTTCGATCACTCCCAAACTTCCCAATTACTCGACATTGTCAATAATGGGCCCGGAAAGGCCCAATTCGCCCCGCTCGGCGAATCTGCCCGGGATTGGAAAACGCCCTTCCGGGGCTCCGAAAATTCCCGTTTTCGTTTCTACGGTCTTAGAATAATTCAAGGGTTCCAATGCAATCGACGGAATCAATTTCCAACTTCCGAGCGATTTAATTCGCGTTTAAAGTTTCTAAACCCGAAATTCCCAACTTTCACAATTAAATTCCAAAATACGTTCCAGGTGTGAATTATCGATTCGGGGATCGTCCAAAACCACCCGAACACGAAAAACCCGAGGCCCGGGCAAGTGGGCCCCACACGGCCACAATGGGAAAATTTCCTTTTCGCCCCAAAACGTTCCTAACGAACCCCAAACCTCAACCATTCATCTTTAAATCAACCTTAAACAAAACTCAACCTTAATCAAACCGTTTAAACTCAAACCCTAAAATTCAAACATACCAAAATGAGAAAAGAACGGGTTCTCACCGTGGGGAATGACGAGGGGATGCCGAATACGCAAGAAATGAGACGATCCGACGGTCGGATCGTCAACAAAACCCAAAAACCCTAATCTTCCTTCTCTTTTCTCCTTCTCCTTCTTCTCTCTCTAATTTTCTCTCTCCTTCTCTCCTTGTTTCTGAAATTTCTGAGACTTTCTTCTCATCCATTCCTTTATTTGTTTTAAAAACACAATCACCCCTTATTTACCAAACTACCACTCATATTACTTTTTCTTTTGTTCAAAATACCAACCACCACCACTTGTGTGACAAGTGGCAAGTGGGTCCCACCTTTTAAAGAAATATCTTTGTAGATATTTTTCTGTCAGATTCGCGAAATTCGGCCGTCTCGGGCCCATTTTCCAAGAAATTACGAAACTTCACGGGCTGCAAGGAAACGACTCAACTAAGATCGTTGTAACGACGGCTAAGCTTTTTGGATCCAAAACGGACCTCGAACGGACCAAAACGTCGCTTGGTTGACTTTTCCAGCAAAAAGTCAACCTTTCCCAAATTGGTCAAAAAGTTGCATTGAGTCCCCCAGAACTCACTTTGGTTGATATCGGGTTCAACTTAAGTCCGGTATGACTCTCGGGGTCAAATTTAGGTTCACTTAAGTGTATGTCTCAAAATTTTAAATTTTCCTGTTTTTCGCCGATTTGACTGGCGTTGACCGGGAGTGGTTCTTACAGAAGAGGTATTCACCACCAAGATAACCCATGTGGGGAAAAAATCTTATTTCCTTCTATCAAAAATCTTATTTCCTGAGTTCTCAGTTCATAATAACCCCCAACTTTTTTCATCTTCTTCCTTTTTTTTCCCTCTGTCCCTTCACTTTGTATGTGACTCTTCTTTCTCCTTCAGTTACACGCATCTCCTAAGCCTCAAATGTTTGGTTATAAATAGGTCAATCCTCGATCCTTCTAACCTAATCGCGCTCCTCGAATATGCCCTTCTCAAAGAACACCGATCACCACAAGTCTGAATCGGACGGAAAATCAACGATTTCTCTGTTTCAGTCTGCGAGGAAGCGACATGATCAAGAAGCGGAGTGGTAGAAGATGAAGGATGAGGTAGGGGCGAAGAAGAAGGAAGCCAGAGAGAGGAAGAAGCACCTTCTGGTTCCGAATAAGGGCAACAGACTGGACATGTCATACGAATAGACAAGAATTTGAGTGCATTTAATTCCTAACTGGAATCCCCACCTTATCGAAGTTCCAGTTCTCACTCCGTACATTTTATGAAGTTCATGATTGGGTAGAGAGAAGATGAATGAAGAAGAGAGAGAAGTTAAACAAACAAAAAAGGAAGATGAAAAAAAATAAAAAAGACAGAAAAGTTGGGTTGTGTTGAAAAAATGTATGGCCTTCAAAAATAAAGAAGTTGAAAGGTTTGAATAAAAGAGAAAAAAAGTATTGAGCAGAGAGAAAGATAAGAAAGTTACGATAAAGTTATGTTAAGTTGAAAAGGGTAAGAAATAGACAGGGGATTAGAGGATAGAAGTAAAGTTGGATAAAATAAGTAAATAAAGTACAATATGAACAAAAAAGTGTAACATAAAAGATCAATAAACTGTAACATCGAGTTTTGGATTTAAATATTAGATTCAGATGTGTTACCGTTTTTTTATCCTTATGTTACATTAATACTTAAACCCAAAATTCGATATTACAGTTTCTTGATCTTTATGTTACAATTGTTTGTTCATATATATATATATATATAAGGGGTCAATCCGTTGTAAAAAGGTCTTATACTATAAAATGTAAACTAATTCTATCCATCTAACTAAATTAATCTAATGGTGACTAATTTAGGGGCTGAAAATTAAATTAAAATTCAGATTTGAATGGAAAGGGTATAATTGTAACTGTAACTAATTGTATTTCATTTAGATTTCCTAAATCGTGTAACACGATTCTGTTAGATATATATCCCTTTTTTTCGATTCTCCACGCAGAACACACGATTCTCCACCTCTCTGTTTTTGCAATTGGTTCTTACAGTGTTTCTGAAATTACAGATATCTTCTTCGACCTTTCTTTTTTGTGACTGATTCTTGCTTACAGTAAATAGATACTCGAATTTGTATTGCTCATAATTCCCTCACGTCAGTTGTTAGTCTGAGGTATCAATGGAACACTGGGCCACCAAACAACGTTGTACAACCAGTGGCAACTTTATATTTATTCTTGTGCTTAACCAAACAGCTCAGTAGGAATGCACACCAATTGTGCTGTCTAATAACTCCTACATCTTCAATCGCATCAAAGAATCGAACATTCACATTGTGACTTGTGCCATGGTCCATGAAGAAGGTGACTAAGACCACCATGAAGTCCCGTTTGAATTGATCCCCACTATCGGTGTTACCTAACATGCTTTGTATTGCTTTAGGTGTGCTGATGCAGTTAGGTGAAACCGCCCCATATTGCGCCTTCCATTCAGCAAATACGGGGGAGTCTTTGTCACCCCTTTCCTCTGGTACCGCTCTTTCACCCATCGGAAATCCAAGAGTCGAGTGCACATCACTAGGAGATATAGGTATGGTTCGATTTCTAGGAAAACAGATCTCACACCTAACGCTGTTGAAGTTCTGAACCAACCAATAACACAATGACGATGGCATCTTTCTGACACCAAGATCCATTATTTCTCCAAATCCTATCTCCTCGACAGCCTTCCGTTGGTCCTCATTTAACTGTGATATCGCCTTCACAAATGCAGTCGGCGATGCTCGTGTTGAAAGTTTCAGGAATCCAATGTGTTGTGTGGCTTTAGCCTGTTCGTTGTCTTCACACATAGGGATTGCTTTTTGATTACATCTCTTCGGCTTCAATGGGTACCGATTCGCTACAGATTTTTTAACTGGGGTTCGGCTTGGCCTTTTCAGCTTCTTCTTGATCCTCTCAAACACATCACGAATAGGTACATCGTCTTCATCGCTTCTATGTGTGTTAATATTAGTGGTCTCCTCCACGTTGATTTCGGTCTCTCGAGTACTATTATTTTGACCATTCATCGGGACTTTGGGTATAGCATCCTCAAAATCAAAATTAACGTCAATACATATATGACTTGTTTCCACACCTGCACAACAGGGCGCAAACATTAATGTGTCAATGCAATCACCAAAAGATAAGTACATACTATATTAATATCGTACCATAATAAAACATTGACCATTGAAATGTAACTATCATGTTTGACTATTGTAACAATTCACCTATGTCACTGACTATTTTGATGTAGCACAACATACTGTAATATGCAACACAAACTGTAATACGCAATCTCGTATACTATAATATATATGTCTCAATATTGTAACACAGTAACACTATATCAGTTTTAGTAACACATGTACCTGTTTTTCCCATATTTGTTCCACGAGACAGTAGCCTCGAAGACGATCTGCACTTGACCTTCTTCCTTACATCAGTAGCGCTAGCAAAAGATCATATACCTTGTTTTGTTCTTGCAGTTTTTATTGCCCCCAACACTTTCTTGGCATCTATCTTTACTGTCCCAACCTTCTTCTTCTTCAGTATTTGCACCGAACATTTCCGCTTCTTTCCCATCGCTACATAAAAACGCAATAACATCAAAATTGATGCTTTATTACCATTACGACACAATACTGTATCCTGTAACTATCTAACAATATGACTGTAATAAGCACAATTATATACTGTAATAAGTTAGATTAACACAAAATACACACATTAAACAAATTAAAACTAACTCCATCCATATGATTACGTCATCCATAGTGTTTGAGAGATTCAAAATCAACATCCAAAATCAAAAATCATACTGTGTTCACGTGTGGTTCGAGGTCGAGCCGACAGATTCTGTAATAAACACCGTTATATACCCAACCCAAATATCAAACTAATGATACTGTAACACAACCCATAGTGTTTAACACAACCCAAATATCAAACAAATGATACTGTAACAATATTACAACACAACTGTAATAAACACCGTTATATACCGTAATAGCTACAAAATATAGACTATAAACACAACTGATACGCATGCACCAACACACCCGAATTCAGATTAACACAAAAAACATAGATTAACACACAAATTAGAGTATCACGAACAGTAATATATAAATCAAATTAACTGAAATTAGGCATTCAACCCGTAAAAATAACATACTACTAATCATATTAACTCAACCCGTAGATATAACACACTACTAAACAAATTAACACAACCCAATTATCAAACTGATGATATTGTAACAATCTGACAACACAACTGTAACAAACAAAGTTATATACTGTAATAGCTACAATCAGTACCTGAAATTCAAGCTTCAGAGATCAGAACCACAAAAATCACATACGGCCTCTGAAATTCAAGCCCTCTAAAATCGAGCTTCACAGAAGCTAACGGCGTGACTCACGGCGGCACGACAAAACTTCACGGCGACTCGAGTTCTCTGACAGGCCGGCACTTCCCTGCGATTTCTCTGAAATTCCGACGCGGCAGGCTCGGCTTATCCCGGCGCAGCAAGGAACACCGGCAGGCTCGACTTCTCTGAAATTCAGAAGGCTAGGCTTCTCCCGGCGCAACAATGAACACCGGCGCAGCAGGCTCGGCTTCTCCCCAAATCGTTAAGGGTCGACTCTTCCCAAAAAATTACAGAGCTCGGCTTCTTCCCCCACGCTCGTCTCCGTTTCTGTCTCTCTCCCTTACACGATTTCTGATATAAAAGATTTTGAGTTTGAAACAGGAAAGGATTCTGTAAATTAATTTGGAAAGGAGTTGGGTATCAGAATTTGAAAAGGATTACGTTTGAAAGTAAATTTACCTAATCACCTTTTAATTTATTAAATGACTAAAATATCTGATTAGTTATCTGATTAGTTTTTATTAATTACCTTATATGCCACCTTTAATTTGGGCCCTAGATATTAGTGGAATGAATGGATAGGATTAGTTTACATTTTATAAAATAAGAGCCTATTTACAACGGATTGTATACCTCTATATATGCATTAATTAAAAAAAATATTAAAAGATATGCATTAATTAAAAAAAATATTAAAAGATATGCATTAAATTTGGGTCATTAGTTCTACGATCCAAGGGCCCAGATTGATAGTTCTACGTTCTGACGAAAGATACAAATTTGTACCTGATTGTTATCCTATATATATATATATCCGAAAAAATTATTTATTGTTTAATATATATTTATTAATAAATTAAAATGTGAAGAAGTTTAAAGGTTTGAATGAAAAAGAAAAAAAATATAGGGAAGAAAGAAGGATATGAATCATATAATGGTTTAGATAAAATTAGGTTATGTTGGGAAGAATAAAGGTATATAGGTAGAAGAGGATAGAAATAAAGTTGGCTAAAATAGGTAGGGATGATTACTTTTTATTTTTCATATAATATAATTATTAATATATAATATATAGATAGACATTATAACGTACAAATCATCTTTATCGTGTAAACTGTGGGCTCAAAGGAAAGTGACACGTGTCCTTTGTGTGCGCGCGTAATGCTGATTACGTGCTCGCACAGTGTTGGTTGCGCGCGTGCGCAGTGCTGGTACCCCTCATACAAACTGTTGGTACCTTACATACACAAACAAAAAATGTGTTGGTACTTTACACACACAAGTGTTGGTACCTTACGCACACAGGTGCTGGTACAATACACACATGTGCTGGTATTTTGCTAATTAATTCAGAAAAACTGATTTACAATTAAAGCCTCATGTTCTTATATAGCGAAACTAAACCCCCAAGTCCTAATACAATAAGTAAAGTAATCCCAGAGTCCTAATATAATAAAGAAAATCCGAAAACCCTAAAACAAAGAGGAAATAAACACTCTGACTCTAAAAGTACGATTTTGACCCTCTAGATAACCCCGGATGACCGAAAATATTGTACATTATGACGTAGCTGTGTGTCTTGCTCGGGAGTCCGTTTCCACCCAAAAATGCTAGGGTTTAGTCGAATTCTAACACTGACTCCTTTTCAAGTTCTCCAACATTCGCATCAATATGTATATGATATGGACTACGTCACATACACAAGTGTTGGTACCTTACATACACAAGTGTTGGTACTCTATATACACGGGAGCGGTAGTGCCACGTGCCATCACTTTGCACGCGAAAAAAATAACACATGTCAACGTTGTATGGAAGGTATCAACGTTTTGCATGACGGGTAGTGCTGGTACATTACATAGACAGTGCTAGTACTTTATATACACGGGTGTTGGTACCAATATGTATTAATGATTTTGTCATTAATGATTTTTTGTTTGAAGCTGAGTCTTTGATTCCATGATCCAAGAACATAGATTGATAGATTGTATTTCATACGAAAGATACAAGTTTGTACCTTAATCTTAACACACACACACAGACACACATATATATATATATATATGATAACTATCAGGTACAAACTTTATAACTTCGTCAGAACGTAGAACTATCAATCTGGGCCCTTGGATCGTAGAATTAAAGATCTAGATTTAATGCATATATTTTTAATTAATGCATATCTTGTAATTGATTTTGTAATCAATCACCACCCCCCCCCCCCCCCGAATTTCGGTGGTCGCCCAATCTGGATGGTCAATGGCCCAGATTAGTTCCATGTTCTGACCTGAAAATAGGTTTGTACTTGATAGTCCCCTTATATATATATATATATATATATATATATATATATATATATATATATATATATATATATATATATATATATATATATATATATATATATATATAGGGTTGGTATCAAATACAAACCACCCCTTATTATGCAAACTACGAACTCACTAGGTGCTGACACGTGGGCGCGCGCGCTGCTGGTGCGCGCGCACAGTGCTGACACGTGGCGCGCATAGTGCTAATAGTTTGGGCGCACAGTGCTAATAGTTTGGCACTGTGCTAAACTATTAGCACTGTGCGCGCCAAACTATTAGCACCGTGCGCGCGCGTGGTCAACACGCTCACGCGCGCGGGCAGAGGCGCGCGCGAATCTGCCACGTGTCAGCATCGCGCGCGCTCTGCTGACGTCACTTTGACCGCATCCTGTGGCTTAGATTGGTTCGTAGTTTGCACAATAAGGATGGTTTTTACTGGATAGCTACCCTATATATATAGTAAAAACCGCCATTATCGTGCAAACTACGATCTCACAAGAAGGCGACACGTGTCCTTTGTGCGCGCGCAGTGCCGATTGCATGCGCGCGTAGTGCTGGTACCCCTCATGCAAAGTGATGGTACTTTGCATACACAAGTGCTGGTATTGTGTTTATTAATTCAGAAAAACTGAATTACAATCAAAGCTTCATATGTTTATATATTGAAACTAAACTCCAACGCTCTAATACAATAAGAAACTAATCCCAAAGTCCTAATACGTATAAAAGAAATCTGAAAACCGTAAAACAAAGATGAAATAAACACCCGGACTCGAAATGTACAAATTTGACCCACTAGATAACCCTGGATGGCTAAAAAAACATTGTACATCATGCCAAAGCAATGAGTTTATCTCGGGAGACCGATTCGACCAAAAAAATGCTAGGTTTTTGTCGCATTCTGACACTGTCTTCTTTTCGGATGCTCCAAAGGCCGCATCAATACATCTACGACATAGACTGCATCACATACACAAGTGTTGGTACCTTACATACACAAGTCTTGGTATTTTATATACATGAGTGCTGATACAAACATGCAAAGTTGTGGGGCTACCACGTACCAGCACTTTGTATGCGTGAAAAAGGACATGTGTCAGCATTTTATGGAAGGTATCATCGCTTTGCATGGGGGTGGTGTTGATACATTACATAGGAAAGTACTGATACTTTATATACATGGGTGTTGGGTCTCGTTGGAGACACCACCATCAATCCTTTATATACACATTTCTCTATCATGTCGATCTCTTTCACTTCTTTATCTTCTCATGTCGCTACTGCTGATGGAGACACTACCTCCTCATCCTCCTCCCAAATGAAAGAAATATACTACAGTGCTCACCGCCTTGCATGCATGCACCTCTTCCGTGCAAAGAGGAAGCCCCGTCCTCTCTCGAGGGCCACCATCAAAGGCCTGAACGGGCTCTCCGTCGCAGCCCTCTCCAGCCCACCTACCTCACAAGGAAAAAAAAACCCCTAACCACTAACCAACGCCCCGCCTGGTCCTCGCTCCGCCAACCCCATGCACCGCCTCATCGCTCTCTTGTTCAACTGCGGGCCATCTCAAGGCTGGGACAACAGCTCCTAGTCGTTTCCTCGACCTGCAGGTATGTTGAGGTCGTTCAAGACCATTTTAGGGCCTTCTCCCTCGAGGATGATGCGGACGATAAGGATGTCGTGGTGGTCCCATCGAAGTTGTCCCGAAAGCATCTTACGACTGGTACCGCCACTCATTAGCCAAACTGATTGTGGTAGACATTATATGCAATCCGACAGCACTCTGTGGCGTTATGATCCAATGGTGGAAGTTTCGAGGTTTGGAGGTTGAGTGCCTCTCCAAGGAGGTTGTGGCGTTCTATTTTCCGACCAACAATGCGATGGAAAGCATCCGTCATCGGGGCCCGTGGGGCTTTAACAAATACCAACTGATTATGGTACCCCTTCTACCTTGTATGAAACCGAGTATTATCCCTTTCCAATTCATGGAGATCTAGGTGTAGGTGTATAATCTCTCGAGAGATGATCAAAACGCCCTCGTCTGATCCCTATTGGCCAATACCCTAGGCACCAAGGTGCTCTCAACATCCTTACCGGTACTTCGTTGGTGGGATGATTACCTCTGGCTCCGGGTTAGCCTGGACATTGATAGGCCACTCTGTCGACGTCTCCTCATTTGCTTCACGAGTCACCTTTAGCCCGCGATTATAGGTCTCCAATATGAAAGACTACCAGGGTTCAACGTTCATTATGAGAGGCTCAACCATCCGATCAGAGCCTGCCCGACTTGTATCCCGAGAGTGGGACGGGAGGAGAACTGGTACGATGATTCCTTCCAAGTCCCGATGGGACTTAATACGGATCATTTTCTTAGACGGAGTAGAGGGTGCCCCAAGAACAAGTGGTTTTTCCAATTGATGAATTATTGGCCTCTCTCATCTTGGAGCCCGAGGGGGACAATTCTAGGAACAATATGAATCCTCTCCCTCCCACGAGTTTTTTGGTACTTCTCGAGGCTATGGGGTCCTATTTCAAAGACCTATGATTTGGCTAAGGAGCGTCCCAAAGGGATTGTTTTAGGATTTTAAGGGCACATCCCGGATCAATAGATGGGACATGTAAGATTGCCAAAATTAAACCTATGATATGGCTAACGAGGCGTAGAAAGATGGCCGGGGCCTACAGGGAGGAGAGCACAGCTACATCAGTGGAAGCGTTTCACAGTTACTGTCACCTTCTTCGGAGAACCCACAAGTGGACAATGAGACCTCTCTTCGAGCGGAAAAGCAGAAAGAACCTCGGAAATAGCCGACCATTTTAGGCCCCAAGAAGTCTAAGGTCCTGAAGACAAAGGGGAGGAGTAAGTCATGTCGGTTCTACACTCGTGCATGCTAGTTAAAACGGGCACTCGACCTCTCGGGTGTCCTCACTAGTACCCGTCATCTTTTGGATGAAGAAGAGGATGACTTCCAACAGGCGAGAACTGCAAAACAGCCCTGGCAGGAGCCATGAGCCTGGGGCCAAGGTCGTAAATGCTTGGTGGCCTACCCCATGATCCGGGACCTGACTCGACTAACCGTTCTCGGAGGAACAAAGGAGCACCCCCGTATTTCTTTCCTGCTTAGTTGTTCGTTGTATTTCTGGTTGTTGAATCTGTTTTGAATTTAAGTTGTGTTGATGGAAGGATGTTGAAGTTATATTTTTTATATATAATAAAAATTAGATGTTTTCTATGGGTATAAAAATTTCAAATCACCTGCGAAAATTTAAGATATATTCTGAAACTCAGAGATCTTGACTTTGTTTATATAATTATTGATTGGTAAATTAGCTGAACGTCGGTCATGAGATTACTACCCAAAAAAATGGGATAAAAGAATATGGATTAAGAAGAAGAAAAAAAAGGTTTGAAGGTAAAGTTGGTATAGAAAAGGAGCGAGGAGTAGAATGGGTGGACAAATGGACTGACTGGTTGGAAGTTTGGTAGAGAAGAAAGACATACATAGAGGGATGGAGCTCTGGGTCTGTGTCAACATTGGACCGTCTGGTGGTGAGCTCTCACTCTGACCTTGTATCTCTCCAGCTAATTCGAGCTTCTTCCTCATTCTCTATTCTCTTTCTGATTGACGTGTCAATCTTCGCAATGAGGAGAATGTCCGAAGCTCTGCCCATGGAAATGTTGGTGGTCCTCTCCGGCTGGTGGGACGAGATCAACGATTCCTCCCGGTGGCAGGACGGCATCTTCTACGCTCTCTGCGCCGCTTACGCTCTCGTCTCTTCTGTAGCTCTGGTCTCAGCTCTTCTCTTTCCCCACGAGTCTCTCCTTCCCTTCCCTTTCTTATTTATGGTGTTTCTGTTTGCAGATTCAATTAATTAGGATCGAATTGAGAGTGCCTGAGTATGGTTGGACTACACAGAAGGTTTTCCATCTCATGAACTTCATTGTTAATGGAGGTGATTGCTGAATCAACATCTTTCTGTCCTTTCATTTCACTTCTAATTCAATACTTGGCCTGTTGTGCATTCTTATACTGCAGTTCGTGCCGTTGTGTTTGGATTTCACAAGGAAGTATTTCTTCTGCATCCCAAGGTTAGCTGAATTTGAATGCATTTGGTCAGATCTTTTATGGTTATTTCGTGCACAAGTTACTTATCTTCAAAGGAATTCTTAAGAAACCTAAGCCATCACTGTACTGGATTCAGTAGAAGCATTCTTAATAAATCTGAAATGCCTTCACTCAAAATCTTCTTATGATAATGGCTGTCTCCCCATTGGTGATGGAGCGCATAATAGTGTCCTTCACACCCCTATAAAGCACAGACGTGCATAGAGGAAGAAAAAGAATTTATTGTATTAGGGTGTACTATACTGGTTTGAATACAATAATACTCTTCGGAAAGGGGTTGAATATTTTTACCCATCTGATGATACTGAATGGAGCTATTTCCAGGCTTTAACCTTGACCAATTCAAGTTTCTCGACTACTAATGACTTAATCATGGATTGTCCTGATTTGTTGAAGATGAGATGTCCGTCAATTGTCTCACTAACATCACTTGTAGCAAAGCTGACATATCATTACTGCCTTTTATTTTTCTTGAACATTTCTTATCAATGAGGAAACACAAAATTGAAGGAAAATTTGATAGAGTTCTGAAATGTCTAATGGTTCAACCCCAAGTGAAACTTCTAAATTTTCTAATTTCTTGTTGGATGTATCTATACTACTAAAATGAATACAAAATGACTGTTGGATCATATTGAAATTGGATTGTGCGAAAAAATGCTTTTATTTTAGTTATGACTAATGCTCATGAACAACTGTACTATTGGAAATTTGAATGTGTCCTTTATAACATGTGGCATTTGTATTTCCTAAAATTCATTTTATACCAGGTACTAACCTGGGTGTTATTGGAGCTTCCAGGACTTCTATTTTTCTCTACATACACACTTCTAGTCCTATTTTGGGCAGAGATATATCATCAGGCAAGTGACCTTTTAATTCCACATATTGAGTGTTATGGGTTTCCACTATTTCAAGGTTAATGCTTGAGTAAGCTGTATAAGTTTCCCATAACAATTATCTCTTTGAAACTGATCTGGATTTTTTACTTCCCTCCATATTAATGTGCAGGCAAGAAGCTTACCCACAGACAAACTGAGGATTGTTTTTATTTTAGTTAATGCTGGAGTATACTTTGTACAGGTAAACTTCATTTTCCATGAAGTTACATTATTAGCAACATACATGTGTGCTAGTTCTATATCTGGTTATAGCAGCATTTAAGAGTCAACTCCTCGCTGCAGGGTACATCCAACCTTGCTGAATAATTCTGCTCTTTAAGACCTTAGCGTAGACACTCTAATCCTAACAGGACACTGAAGAAACATCAATATGTAAATTATGTTTGCATATTTTATTATCATTAGAACGGTTTAATGAAATGAAGTGGTGCCATTAGGTTTGTATCTGGGTATTTCTCTGGATAGACGACAACAGTGTGGTGCAGGTCATCGGGAAGATATTTATTGCAGGTCAGCTACCATCCATCCATCTAAAAGCATAAAAAAAATCTACTCATGGATATTTAAGATTTCATACTGCAATCTGTTTGAAAACATATGCTATGCATGCTTCATATATTTCATTTACCTTTATGTTTAAGCACACATTTATAATGTTCTTTTTTCTCCCAGCCGTGTCATTCATAGCTGCATTAGGCTTTCTGCTGTATGGAGGAAGGTGAGTTTTCTATGCCATTCTTTACGTTAAGTATACTTGGAGCATGTGGAGTGCACATTTATGTATCTTCTTTAGTATTTGTAAGTCATCTTTCGTATATATTGGTTAATTTTTCCTTGTAAATGTCATACCAGATTATTCTTCATGCTGCAACGCTTTCCAATTGAATCTAAAGGGCGAAGGAAGAAGCTTTATGAGGTTTACCCTCCTTCTATATGAGCTTACAAAATGTATTTGGTAGTTTTGTTATGATAATAAAAGAAATTGTATCCCCAAATTTGTTTACTTAAGTTGTGCCTTATATTGCAGGTTGGATCTGTTACGGCCGTATGTTTCACCTGCTTTCTGATAAGATGCTTTGTGGTAAGTTTCAACCTGTATGGTAATGAAACACCTAATCTTATAAAATACGATAATACTAGTTTTTTTAATATATAATCTACACATCAGATATATGTGCTTAGAACTTGTTTTCCAAATGCAGGTTGTTTTATCTGCTTTCGATACAGAGGCATCACTAGATGTTTTGTATCATCCAGTTTTGAACTTCATGTACTACATGGTAACCTACTAAGCTTGTTTATGAATGCCAATTTTGTTCTTCTTTAGAATCAGTGAGCTCAACATTTATCAAATCAAGTCCTTGCCTTTGACATTGTTTCTTTTGATTGCCTTAAACAACAGCTGGTGGAGATTCTACCTTCAGCTCTTGTCCTTTACATCCTGCGCAAGTTACCCCCTAAGAGAATATCAGCCCAATATCACCCCATTCGTTAGCCAATCTTGATGCCATTCTTTTCTCTCCTGGGAAATTGTTCTTCATGGTTTAGAAGTTAGACGCTAATGGAGTTGAGCAAGAGAATCAGAGCTGGAGAGACAGTCCAGATGTAGTGTTCTGGTATGGTTCAAGGTGCCGCCGGCAAATTCATTTTTATTTATATGTTGCACAGCCATTTGTAGCTTGCTGAAGGATGGATAGTTCGAATGGAATCCTGAGGGCCATGTGATCTGGCTTGTAGATTTGGTTATTTAATACTGTGTATGCATTTTATGTGTTCACCATCAGGAGGAAGATAACTTTCATGTAATTCTTTGTATCTGCAATAAGTATGGGTCAAAATTTTCATGTAATTTAATGTGCTTGGTCTGCTTCATCGTGTGTTTTAGAGTTTTGACATAAGGTTGCCTGCTCAATAATGTGAAGGGATAAATTACAGTTATTTATTTGTCGGGATAAAACTTGTTCTTTTGAATCGTTACGTGCTGAAAGATGTACTCCCATATAAATAATATCCCGCCAGAGTTCGTCCATTGTTCAAGAGGAGTCTGTCCATGAATACATGCATAATATATCATTACAAGATTGAATAGATTCTTACTTCTCTTTTTGTAGATTCAAGAAGCTCCGCCGTAGCCGCGCCTCCTCCACTGCCGGTGACTTCCATCCCTGGAGGTCATTGGCGGTCCCCTCTTCTCCCTTTCATCTTCTTCGCCCTTCTCTACCTACCCTGGCTTCGTTTTCCCTCTTCCCTCTCTCTGGTTTGGTCGATCTATGGCTTATCCCTTCCTCCCTTTTTCGAGAAGGTTCAAATCTATCGTGGGAGTTCCTTTCCACGCGGATTGGAGCGGATCTGGGGTCTCCCTCGCCCTTTTCCCTTCTTCCTCACCGTTCTGGCTTCCTTTGGCCCCCTCAGGTTACCCGCCGACATAGCCTCTGACGCCGACAGAGCCGAGTCTCCTCATATCCGGAGTGGGACAAGATTCTCCGACCTCCTCGGTGTAGACACTCGCGGATTTGTCTTGACCGCCCCTCTGTTCGTGTGCTCTGAAGTACCTTGTTGCGGCGTCGCCCTTGGACCTGGATTCTTACATATCCGGTCCATATCCTTCGTGCTCCATCATTCGCCTGCAGATCCTGCTCCTTTGTTTGCGCAATTCATGTGTGGAAGTGGAGACCAGATCTTCAGCCTCCATCCCAAGTCTGCATGGGGTAGAATTACCGGCTCTCTTCCATCTGGCGATTCACGGTGATAGTCGGTTCATTTAGAGAGGAGCGTGCGTCTCATGGCTACGAATCTAGGCTTCGGGATGGCAGATCTGAAGGTATCCTCTTCTCCCTTCCTTGTTGGGTTTCTTCCCGGTCCTTTCTAGGGTTTTTCCAGATTGGGACCAGTCTCAGCCGATGCGGTGTTGGCCGCCGACAATACTGAGATGGGAGTTTTTACCCCGGTGAGGTTAGGGTTTAGGGGCTGCAATGGGTTAGGTTTAGGTATTCGGAAGGTCTCGCTCTATGCGTTAATGTTAGGCAAATCTGGGTATTTAGACCCTTTTTTTCAAATTTGGGCTTCATGGTTGTAAGATTAGGGTTTTTAGACCTTTTTTGGGTTTTATCTTCTGGCTGCCTCTTAACCTTGGTTGTTTCCTTGTGTGGTAGTATCCTTGTGGTTGTATTCTGGTGTGTTTGTTGCTGCTTCTTGAGGTTCCGGTCAAGGAACGTTCTCTGTTGTATTCACCCCACCCCGATTCTAAGAATCGGTTTTAATATATTTGCTTTGCTGATAAAAAAAAAGCTTGATTTAAGACGAAAATCTTTAGTTCATATCTCTGTTGTGATTCGGATTTGAGACACAAATGTATATGCCTTCCGTGACATCTACATAAACAAACTTGATCCAAAACTATTTTGTCTTGGCACAAGGAAGTAAAAAATAATTTTTCTCTCTTAAAATATATAAGTAAACTTCTCTCTCCATATTGGTCGGGACAACAGTTACAGTAGTGTGGTATATCTTCCATCGACACTTAATTTTTTATAGGAAAATGAGACAAATTGACTATCAAAAGGGGATATGTACACCAATTATATTTAAGGTGGTGATTTTATTTTTATCAGATTGCAGGGCAAATCCTTCCACCCCAATAGGCTTACACATATGTGGGATTATTCTATATTTTATTAGATAAATTCTCTTAATTTGAGTTGGATTGAAACTCTTTTTTTTGTTGAATTGGTGTTAATGCAATCTGTCATTGATAATATCAGTCACATATAATATGGCTTTGAATCCTTAGAGTCGAGAATATAGTCTGGTATTCTTCTCAGGGGAGAAGCACTTGCGCTCTAAGTCAAGAAACAAACTCCTATTAGACGAATTAGGAGAAAACAAACAGAACCAATAGATAAGATCAAATGAGCAGTGACAAGGAGCTAAAACCCTAGCGGGTGGTGGACTCGTGTTGTTAGGGTGTAAAGGGGTACCCATCCCTGAGGACCAAGAACCTATGGATTGAGCGTTTTCTCTGACCGCAAGACCGCTCCTCTTGGCCTCTGGTTGTCATCACCACCAATCATGGCTCCCGAAAAGCTCAAAGACCCTCTTCTTCAAACGGTCCTTTGGGGCATGGGCTCGTTTTTCCTTTTCCTTTACCAGTTCCTTGGCGTTCTTGAATCTACAGGGCCTCATATGGGATGGGAGGACGGAGAGTCCATGGATTTTCCTCGCCTAATAGTCGAGGCCTGGTATTCTGGTCCTCCATCCTCACTAGCGAGACTAGGCAGCTGAGTTGGAGGCAAAGGAGGTGGCGATATTTAGTGTGGCGGTGGGGGTGGTGGTGGCAGGAGTGCTCGGGGTGATGGGATGAGCGTTAGTGGCGACATCGGGGGTGTTCGAGAGTTAAGTCTAGGGCACCCGAGGTGGAGACAAAGCAGGAAGGTTTGGAGGTGGAGGTGTCTGACTGACGGGTCGGCCCATATTAGGCAAGACTATGGGTAGGGTGACCGAAGACGTTAGGTCAATTCGCACATTTCCCTTACCAGATGCTTCTGACCTCCTCGTACTCTCGTAGAGGCACGAACTGGAGTCGAGACGTTAGGCAAGGTTGTAGGCCGAGGAACCAACACTCCCTGACTCGAGACATGGGATCCTAAGGTTGAGGTAGCCGACAAGTAAGGAGATATAACTGGTTCCTTCGCACCCTCCAATGACCCTTACCAAAGCTAAAGGGATTTGGGAGCAGCAAGCGGGTATGCACAACTTGTACCCGTCTCGGTGGCAGAAGAGTCGCCTCCCAATCGCCCAGAGAAACCTGTCCACCTGAAGGGCTACCGGAGTGCGCAGGGAGTCAAAATACCGGATAATGTGGAGGTCAACACCCGGGATGGATGTCATGCATGCGTGGTGAAGGTCACCCAATCGCCTACACTGAAAACATAAGTCTATTAGTTTCTCATATTGTAACCGAACGATAATAGGCTCTTGGAAACCATCGAAACAGAGTCGGGCCTGGTGCCAAAAGGGCTTGGAAATATCAATCTCTACCCATAGTCAGAGGAAATCTTCCCATTCTCTACGATGAGGGCAGTTTCCCATTGGTGCCACTGTACCCAGCGTTGACACCAGGAGGGATCTCAACAGAGATGTTCAGGCCTCAGTTGGTATGTCAAAAGTTCTTATTGAGATATAGAGCGATCAAAACAACAATGTCTCTGATTGACTTCTAGGCGGAAATGGTGTGAGGAGAAGGACCGTCCTGTAAAACGTTTACAGTTCTCGTTCCCGGATGCCTTTCATCGTATCTTGGGAAGGGAAGAAAAAGGAGAATACTCATTCATTGAGGGGTTAAACCACCAGACTCGGGATATCCCAAGTGGCTTCCATCAAAACACATAAAGCTCTGGGCCTGAAGCGGCGCTCGGTGAGAAGACGTCGGGCCAAGGACAACCAATATCGTGCATCGTCCACAACCATATGCTCCCCACATGGACCTCCACGATATCTTCATCGTAATCCAGTCAGGTCGACTCCGACTCTAGCAAAAAGACCGTCGTCAACTAGGACTGGATAAGGGCCAAAGATGTTAAGGTGGAGTCCGAGAAGGTCGACGAAGAAGCTGGTACCGGAGAGGAAGCTTTGGCCTCTAAAATCGATTTGGATGACCAAGAAGAGGAACGAGAAGAAGACTGGGTAAATGGGGATGGGAGAACCTAAAGGATTGGTAGAGGGGGAGGACTCGATCGGCGGGGAGAGAGTGGAAACGGACACGACGTATCATTTGTAGGATCAAACCTTAGAGGAGGAGAGAGGATAACGAGTGGAGATTGTTTTTTCTACACGGACTCAAACTCTTCTAATCTAAGAGCATCTCCAATTGTTTGACATGACTAGTGTCAAGAAGCCATGGTAGGAGGTGCTTTTTGGCTTCCTGACATGCCTTCTCCAATGGTCTAACATGATTAGTGTCAAGGAGGCATGGTTTGTAGTTGTTTTTGGAGAAAAATGGGCTTCTCTCTCCTCTAAAGTAGTTCCTACCACGACAACGAGTCGTTGCAGGATTCTGCAATGACCGACTGATACGCCCCCTGACACGACCCTTTGACACGATCAGCCGTGCCAGCAAGTCATGTCAGCGTCTGCCAGCGCCTGCAATGACCCATTGATACGACCCGTTGGAGGTGCTCTAATTAAGATTCTCAACTCAAATCATATTTAATATCCAAAATCTTCTAATATATATTATCTTCTAAAGATAATAATCAATTACATATTAATATTATAGTTAATTAAAAATCAAGACGACGCGCGTCTTGATTGAGGCGGCATACTATTGGTCGGACATGCATGACGAAATAGAGCAATATGTGAAGACCTGTTTGGTCTGGTAACAAGACAAGATTGAGCATCGCCTACAAAGATTGGTTAGCACCCACTATTGCAAGAAGGAGCCCTTCACCCTAAAAGGCTCAAGCAACATCAACGGTTGCACACAAGCATAATCATCCTTCACTCTTGAAGAATGGGAGAAGAGCTCCGTCCAGAACCGGCCTATGAAACGGACATCACGATCACTTATGATCATTTCGAGCAAACCCTAATACTTTACCATATGTTTGAAAAAGAGCTTCGCTTCCATCTTTGTGTTGCACTCTTTAGGAGCTGGAATGAAAGTAGCATACTTCATGAACCGATCGACAACCACCATGATGGTGCTATTGCTTTCGGACTTTGGTAAGCCAACTAATTATATTTAGGGTTCTTATCATCCGAGTACCCTAAAAATACTTGGTTTTCATCCGAGTACCCTAAAAATACTTTGTGACATATTAGTACCCAAACGAAATATAATTTTCAAATCAGTACCCGCCGTTAGTTTTCCATCCATTTTGGATGGAAAATGGTCATGTGCTTGGCACATGACCCCAATTTTTTAAAAAATACCCCTTATTTCTTTTAACCCTCAATTTTTAATAAAATAATAAAAAAAATTAAAAACCATCTCTCATCTTACTTAAATACCCAAATTTAATTTTAACCTAAACTAATCCTCTCATCACTCATCACTCATCTCTCATCTCTATCTCTATCTCTATCTCTCATCTCTCATTTCTCACAAGTCACGAGCACCCCCGTCATCTCTCATCTCTATCTCTATTTCTCATCTCTCATTTCTCACAAGTCACAAACACCCCCATCATCTCTCATCTCTCACAAGTTACAAACACAACAACCCCATGGTGCCGTGAACGCCGGCCACCTCCCTCACGAACCACGGCCATGGTGTCGGAACCGCCGGCCACCTCCTCCCTCATCTCCTTCTCTGTAAATTTTTTTCTTTTTTTTTCTCCTTGTACCCAATCTGAAATTTGGGGATGGTTATGTGTTTTTGGTTTGGAATCGGTTCATCCAACCGATTTATGCTTTGTTTCTTCTCTGAGAAATTAGGGGTTTTGTGTTTTTGGTTTGTATGAATATCTCTCTCACCTCAATTTTCAGATTTGAACGTGGATCCCTTTTTGGATGAACATGATGAACTCAGATCCCCTTTTGGATGAACATGATGAACCCAGATCCCCTTTTCAAAAAACTAAACAATTAATTAAGAATTAAAGAATTATTAATGAAAACAAGAAACTAACATAAAAAAATAACAATTTGACTTTGACTAAATTTTAAAAATAAAAATGAACTAAAAAAATAAAAGTTGAATAAAAAATAAATAAACAGATTTTTTAATGTAAATTTTGATTTTTAAAAAATATAATCTGATTTTTTTAAAGTAAATTCAGATTTTATTAAATAAAATATTGATTTTTTTAAATAAAATCTATTTAAAAATAAATAAATATAGTGATTTTAAGAAAATAAATAAATGGAAATAGTTTTTGAAATTCAATGGCATGGTTTGTAAATTTGACTGTTAGTGAGGGGTATTTTGGACTTTTTATGTGTTTGGATGGAAAAATGGATGGAAAATAGACTGAAACTAACGGCGGGTACTAATTTGAAAATAATGTTTCGATTGGGTAATGATATGTCACAAAGTATTTTTAGGGTACTCGGATGAAAACCAAGTATTTTTAGGGTACTCGGATGATAATAACCATTATATTTATCATATAAATGTACAAATAATCAGGAATGATAAGCTTTTACTGAAAATTGGTAAACCGGTCGATATCGACCGAAATCGATGTCACTGACAAATTTCATGGTTAATAAAAATCAATCATTTAATCAACATCATACTAATTTTTATAGATTAATAAGACTAGGGATACATGAATGATATCCATTGTATCAAAAACTTTATTATCAAGTCGCATGCTTTATGAACTTAGAACTGACTAATCATTCGTAAGTTATCAAAGCCAAAAATAGAAATCAAGTTGCTTTTATAATAATAACAAAGGATAAAGTTAATGCATGTAAGATAAACTTTTAACATCTTATCAAAAAAATAAGATTGATTTTAAACATATCACCGATGCACAACACTATCGAAGAAGCAAAATTATTTGTACCCA
Source organism: Erodium maritimum (assembly GCA_963921825.1). NCBI lineage: Eukaryota > Viridiplantae > Streptophyta > Magnoliopsida > Geraniales > Geraniaceae > Erodium > Erodium maritimum. The sequence goes on along the minus strand of OY997589.1, from coordinate 27,203,552 downwards.
ATACCAAGAGTCGGCAAGCAAGGACAAAAAAATGATTGTTTAGGGTTCTCCAAACTCGTTGGTACATTCTTACCCGGGCATGACGATTTTAGCATATGACCAATCTCGACTATATCATGCATGTTTGTATTATTTTACATAACATGATAGTTAAAGATAAGTTACATATACGTGGACACTATGACCGATCGAGGATAATGATTATTGTACATCTATCACACTAAGATCAGGAATCTTTTAAACTCTTCCACTACCAAAAAAAGCTCTCCACACACCTCCAGGTGAGGTTCCTCCTACCCTACTTAGGGTTTACTGCCCCTGCCGTTGTCCTCACGCCACCAACCACGCTGCCGCCCCTCTCATCGTCGTTGTCTTCCCTACCGTCGCTCTCCTTCGCAACCTGCAATCATCCCTCGCTTTCAGAGATGGTCCCCTCAGTTTCACGTCGTCAGCTTGGTGGTGTGAGCCCTAGGTCGCCATGGTCGCCGGAGGATCCTCCCCGACCTCGCCCCATCATTCTCGGCCATCTGCAGCGGCCTCCCGCCCCAGGGTCACTCCTCGCCGGCATAGCTCCGCTCCTTCGTTGGATCTGGGATCCGGGAGGAGGGACGGTAGGCTGGGGCCTTTTTCACCGGCATCCGAATTCGGGACTCTCAACCCCAACCAAGTTTTTGCAGCAGGGAGGTCTCGGGGAATCTGCACTAAATGCTAATTCTCTAGTAGGTTTCACTGTTTTAGTTCGAATAATAGTTTGGCTCAATAAGTTTAGGACTTTGGTTTACTATTTTTTTGTAAGGTTGGATCGAGGAACTCTTGAGTTTGGATCTGCGAATCAAAGCAGACTATACGTATGGAACCATGTGTGCCCGACGGGCTACGGCCGGTTGAGACAAAGAAACTGGTATCCGGGACTGTTGTGTCCCTCCTTGTAAGCATGCGATGAAATCGTAATACAACTACCTCTTTCCCGTTTCAAAAAAAAAATCAGGAATTTTTCGTTGGTCCCTGTCCCCCGCCTGGTTTCCACAAGATATTAGCCCGCACCCAATAAATCCAGAACCCACAGCTCCAAAACGATCTGGATAAACATATACGGAAAAAGTTTTATGCATTTAAGCGGTACTCAATCCAGTTTCTAACCAACAGAAAAATGTTTACGACAACTATTTATTTCATTTTGGGTGAATAAGCAAGTTGTTGTAGCTCAGGTTGGAATAGGCAAGCAATTCCAATAAAGATTCTGGTTTTCATAAATACCAGCTCATATGTAATCAAGCAATATAAGCGACGCGTCGTACCGGACTCATTAGAATTTGACTTTTTTTTCTGTAAATCAAACCAAGTGTAAGAGAAGTAAATGAAACCACTTCTGCAAGATATCAGGGCAAGGGATGCAAGATAATTTGCAATAAAACCTTTTGATAGTATGGGAGGGAACAAAGTTTATAAGCAACATAGCAAGGGCAATTCTATGTCAGGGTAGAATCCTATATATTACAGGTTGAGTGTTCTCAAGGAAGGGACAGAGACTAATCTTGGTGAAGGTCCACTGCAGGGGGGGCAAATCTCACATTTGCAGGCCTAGCTACCACAACAGCTTCCTCTGCAAACAGTGCTTTGATGAATGCCGGGGTTCTGAGAGGCCGCCGACCCGTCATTTGAGGATACACATCTTCAAGAAAATAATATGCATGACCAGCTATCATCCCCTGAATTGCAGGAACAAGAAGGAAAAAACAACTGTTAATCCATTGAGGAATATGACAGTGTTACTGATATATTAGTTTGGTCTTCAACATAAAAGTAATGCAAAACTTGGTTCTCATACCACGCTAAACTTATTCCAAGACAAAAGCGTAAGGTACGCTATTAGCTAAAAGACCATACTAATATATCAAGTGCCCGCTAATTCCGCATTATTTCAATGTGGACACTTCAACACTAGACAACCTCACAGGAATTCAAAGTAATTGTTAACAGGATTTTTAGTGACACAAGTTCTATACTTCAATTTTCAACACATGCACGCTTTTTGGAAGAAACAACGCACCAGTAGATCGACCCATGCACTAGCACCAACAAGGACAGAAAATCCCAACAGAACCTGCACGTTGAAGAAGGAAATTCCCATCACAACAAATCTACAGCCAAAAAATATGATGAATTCGTTCGAAATAAAAGTTCAATCTTCTGCGTGAGTGTTTATGTGGTAGTTTCAACAGATAATTTCTACAAGATTGTACAGCTTACTCACCCATGGTAGGTAAGCAGCTGTAAAGGTAAAGAGGCCCAAGAAACTCATATGGATGAAAGGGTTTTGCTTACTCCATACATAAACCTGTTGAATGGGAAAGAGAAATAGAATCACTGAAACAATTGCCGCATATATATAAACTCTTACCGACAAAATATATTTTGCATCTGAACAAAGATTTTGTAACTCACCATCATGAATGTCAGTGAATTACTGAGGAATATGATTTTTGCAAAAGATTCTGACAAATAAGGTATCATCCCCCCAATGAGAACAGTTCCAGTCAAAACAGAGGCACCAAACAAGAGCATGTAGAAAAAATCTGCAGTCCTTCCCCGGAAAGAGTTCTCTTCAAGAAGTTTGCAGTACCGTGCGAGAAAGAACATATGGAACATAAAGTCCAAGTCTGGAGCATCAAGACTCAACAATGTTAACTATAGTCAGAAACGAATGACTATTTGAGGTCATTTAATTTTTGGACAAATGACAATAAAATGGTGCAGAAAGTAAATCAGGATAAAAGATTTAATGTCAGAACATAGTAGCTGTAAACTTGTCTGTCCATGGGCTGGTTGGTGAAATAAAAACTACACAGCGTATTTGGTATTAAGAAGTTCTAATATATTAGATGTGGATGGAGAACTCCTATCTATAGCTCTGCCAAAAGGTAAAAAAACACACTTCTCTTTCTACCTAACTACATTTTCATCTCAGGTTCTTATATCTGCTTTGCAGATGTATTTTCACCTTAAAGTACATAAAAAAGGGATGGAAATAGCACATCATTTCATAGGCTACAAACAGTAATATTAAACAATTTACCATTGTATGAGTTTCTGTTCTTGAACCAAAAAGTATTCTGCAGCCGCTCTACTTTCAATTAACACATACATCCTGAGAGCCTTACATTCTAAAGCTTAATACATTGACTAACCATGTCGATGGGACACTGCATAAACTCAAAACTGGAAAATTTTCTGAATGCAAGTAAACTGACACTCAACTATCACATGGTAAAGTGCTCCTTTCTTGTTTGTTGTTCGTACACTTTTTGGGAATAAAAATATATTTTTGTTCTATATGGACGTCATTTACTGATGTTATGAAACCTAAAAAATTGGGGGGAAATGACAGATCAAGATTTGGATCCTCTAACAAATCTATACAAACATTTTAGGAAATTTTCATGTTTAAATAAACGGATATCCTTCCATATCCAATAAAAAGGCACCACACACTACAGGTAACAAATGGATCTGCATAATCTTTTTCGTCCTAGGAACCCAAGTGACATAATTGCAGTGAAACATGCTTCAACTATGTTAGCATATACCCTACATCTTTAGAGTACCATTCTGTGACTACAAAAAAGACACCAACCAACAGAAGTATTGATGTGCAAATGTGCAATACAACGTTTTAATCTAGAACATTGCAATGGAACACAAGTTGTGAAAGAATGATATTTATATTAGACAAACAGCAACATAACCTTATCAGCTCAACTGTATATAGAATGCGTGCATTATTTCCTAAAATTTCTCAGCACAAAGCCTAATTAGTTCACCACTTCAGCTATTACCTTTATACAGTGAGATTCTTCACAAAAGCAATGTGGGTTACAAATATACAGAGAGTGAAATAACTCGTCTAATGGAAAGTAAAACAAGGATTCTACGCCACAACATAAAGATAAAACAATTACCCATTTTCCGGAAGTAGAGGAAATTAGTGACAAGGCGCCAGAACTGATATTGCTTAACCACAAGTCTGGGGTTCAAGTACAGGTTGTAAGGAGAGATAATCTGCAACATTCCACCCAACAAAGGGTTGTAAAGAAAACAAAATTAGTTGACCTCCCGATTTCCTAAAGTCTACAGAGAGCAAACCCAGTTCCAGTTTGCAGCCAAATCTGAAACCTTCCTAAAAAGTGCAAAGAAATCAACGACCCCCAAATGCAATTAGCAGAAAATCAACCAAATAAAACCGAAGTTCGGACCCAAACCAGACATTAAACCTTGAAAGCATCAAAATTATAACACCCCATTGAAATTAAATGAGCTAATCTCAAGATTAGGTCGAAATTATGACAAATTCAGCTAAAATCGGCCAACGCACGATCGAATCTATGTGCACAGAACCCAGACACACAGGTAAGATAAGAAAAAATAGAATGAACGAGCGAGATCGAGTGCGAAACATACATCGAGTGAGCAGCCAATGGTGGTGACAACGGCGGCTGTGAGATACGAGCGGGTGATAATAGGCATTTGCTTGTACCATTCCTCAACAGCTTGAGCCATCGGTGCGTCGCAGCTTCAGCGATCGATGATGAGGCGAAGATCAGAAACCCAGTATTGATGTGAATTTGTCGATTCTCTGAGCAAATCGGAAGTTTCTCGGTCGGGAGATGAAGGAAAGGGTTCCAAGTCGGTACAGTTGAAGAGAGAGATAGAGACGGAAATGCCCAAGTCATTTCGAGAATGACAAGTCCTAGCCAATCACCTAACGCGTGACTTACACTCTCCAATCACCTTCTTTCCTACGCCTTTTCTTTATCAGAACTATTATGTGTATTAAATTGTGTCTATCGTATTGAACCTATGAATAATTTTGTCATATTTAACATTGATTCTACACTCATGAATATTTTTTTCCTTTTCGTAAAGTAAATGCGCAATGGTGGTAAGTTACACACACTAACATTAGACTCCAAGTTTAGAGGAAACAATCTCTACCAATAAATTACTAAACACTTTAACATTGGTTGTACATTTGTATGTGTCGGTTGTATTTGATAAGCTTGTTATGTGGTATTTATGGAGTGCATTTTGTTGTATTTTTGACATGCACGGTATCGGTATGATTATACATTCCAGACGCATTATGTTGTGTTACAGGTTTCGGTTAGGGGTCGGTAATATTATGGTCTAGCTTGTCTGAAGTCTGTAATATTTATTGTTGTACTTGTGTGATCAATGGTTGTTAGTTGTGAAGGGTCATTTGTATGTCTTCACCGAATGATTTATAAAATCCAACAATACTCCGATTTCCTAAAAAAATCACTCTTCAACTATTGTTTGAACGTTTGTCCATAGTTTATCGACAAACTATAAAGCTAATCAACTACTGAATGCGTATACCGCCAACATTTACTTTACCGAATGATTAAGTGCTGAGCATTATTTCAGCTTAATCGAGTGAATCAAGGATCTTGCTTTCAGATTCTAAAGGTTTAGAATCGATTGTTGGTGTTTAAGCTTGATCTTCATAAAATTTATTCAGTTTACTGATTGAATTTTATCTGTTATAGATCAAATGGCAAATTCAGCGAACATTAATAGTTTGTCATTAAAAACCATTCTTGACAGGGTCAAGCTAAATGGGACAAACTATTTGGACTGGTACAGAGTTTTGAGGATAGTCCTCAAGTCTGAACGCTTAAAATATGTCCTTGACAAGGCTGTCTCTAAGACCATATCAGAGTTACATGAAGTGTCATTAACTGCTGAGAAGAATATATCAGGGATCTGGGATCCAAGGATATTCTGATGGTCAACAAGGGAATTGGAAGTGGCAAGGGCGGGGCTCATGCGCACTTGGCAGGAAGATGAGACACCTAAGAATGTCTGCTTCTACTTCCAATAGCCTGGTCATTGGAACCGGGATAACAGGAAGTTCACGGCTGATTTGAAGAAGGACAGTGGGACCGCGCCTTCATCAAATAGCCTGGATGATCTGAAGAAGGGCAGTAGGACTGCGCCTTCATCAGGAAACCTGGATGATCTAAGGAAGGGCGGTGGGACCGTGCCTTCATCCGGTATTAACTCTATAGAGCTACATCTCTCTACTTCCAAAGATTCATTGGTATTAGATACCAGGACTGAATCTCACACATGCACTAATATATGGTGGTTGAAAGTATGAGAGGTTTGGAAAGCACGAAGTGGACCTCAGAGTTGTGGCAACTGTTGTAGGATCCATGAGTCTTGCTTTGCCAAGTGGCCTTGTCTTAGTATTGTATAATGTATATTGCATGCCTACTTTTAGTAGAAATATTATATCTGTATCCGTGTTTAACAAGGAAGGATATAATGTTAATATTGGAAATGGAGTTTTCAATGTTCTATGCAATGATATGTTTTATACCAGTACTGACTTGGTTGGAGGATTGTACATATTAGATATGGGTAACAATGCCTCAAGTTCTATATATTACGTTAATATCAAGAGGTCTAAATCCAACGATTTAAACCTAACTCCGTTATGGCACTGTCATTTGGGGCGCATAAACAAGAAGCTCCTATCAGCACTTCAGAAGTGCGGGCTTTCAGGTTCATTCGAATTCCATTCGATCGATAGGTGCAAGGTTTTTTTGATGGGCAAAATGACTAAAGTGCCCTTTATCGATCGCGATGAAAGGGTGGGTGAATTATTGGGATTGATACACTCGAATGTGTGTAGACCAATAAGTTCACTTGCCATGAGGGGTTTTAGCTACTTTATCACATTTACTGATGATTATAGTAAATATGGTTATGTCTATTCGGTGAGACATAAGTCTGAAGCTTTTGATAAATTCAAAGAGTTTAAGACTAAAGTAGAAAACCAGCTCGACAAAGGTATAAAGGCACTTCGATTGGATCGAGGTGGAAAATACTTGACCATAGAGTTATTAGATCATCTGTCACACCCCAAATCCAATTTGGATCGGACTCGAGACGTGAACTAAAACAATAATAATTTTAATCGAAAATACAGTCAGCAAGTCTCAATCTCGTAATTTTAAAACTTTAAACACCACACGAGTCACAGCTCGGTAAAACAGTTCAAAATAAAACGATACGTCTCTAGACTATCTAGCCTGGGACCCTCGTAAGCTCCCAAGCATCGAGCATCCAGCTAGTACACTTCCCGCTTAAAACCTGAAAAACAACAAAGTAAGGGGTGAGCTTTCGCTCAGTAGGAAAAGTAGTTGGTTATAAGCAAGAGCTCACCACCAGGGTAACCGTCCAATTAGGGCATACTAGTACAACACACAACTAATTTCTAACGGAACTCGTAACCACCATCCTCAACTCAAGACCAACCCACACGCACAACCATAAACAACCAGACAGCACAAACAGCAACCAGCACACCAAGTGACACGTCATCAAACATAAGGTAAACTGTAAAAGCATAAAACGTCCCGTACCGCAGTCCCCTACTCGGTCGGCTGTCCACAGCCCGACACCCTCATATCGTACCGGAACACTCAGCAAAACAAACATATAACCCGAACGGCAGTTCCCAACACCACCGAATGCACCCAGCCAGTTATGTCGTACCGTCACACGAAGCCTCGGTCCTGACACCTACCCGTCACGTAGACTCGGGGTAACATCCTAGACCGAAAATCCCTCAGTCGGACGTCTTCCTGTCACGTAGACTCAGGGCCAAAATCTTCCCGTCACGTAGACTCAGGGCCATAATCTTCCTGTCACATAGACTCGGGTATCAAACACACCATCCTTGGCCTCGATACACTACACCTAAACTATCCCACAGTGCAAGTATCACTCTAGTTACGTCTTTTCTCGGAACACACAACAAGATAATATTACAAGCGTCATAATTAAACACGGCTTACCGAGCCCAACAATCTTACCACAACCAGTCACGTCGGTCTATCACTCACCCGACCATCACACAACCAAGGGTTCAAATCAACACAACCACGGCACACTCGCCCATACATAACAACAACAAGCTCAACGGTTATACTAATCTTGTCTATTAACCCTAACGACAACGACTCACAAGGTAGGCATATCAAACAACAATCAGGCAACCAAACAACCCGCAACCTACGGCTCGACACGGCCGATCTACCAGCACAACAATTCCCAAGACAGAAACGTAAATGTTCGCAGTTCAATCGCCTACTCTAGTTGTTCGGATCCTACATGTTACTACGACTCGTCCGGTTATTATCTTATATAAACGTCTTTCCAGTTTTATTAATTCCTAGCATGCATACTAGTAACTTTCCGCAATTAAACCGGTATCCGCTACTTCCATACCTCACGACGAACCGACAGCTATGCCTCCTAGCTGCTGACGTCCTGCCTCGCTATCACCGGTCTTCTCTTCGATCGAAGTCGGACTCTACTTTACACAGAAAGCTACAATTAAAACCGGTTTCACAATTTAATTTAAAAGGTTACGACGGTTTCGATTTAAGTTCAAAAGTTGTCTTTTAGACTCGAGCGGGCTAAAAGAGGGATTACGGCGAATCGGGTTCGAGCATCCGAGCACAGAACCCGGTGCACGTTTTTCGAGGCACGGGTCCCAATACTTAGATCTCGAGGCACCAATTTCGAGGCACGATTCCCAAGGTGTCCGATTCAGCGTTCCGCTTTTGTCCCGTTCTAGGTCTGAATTAACAGTCAAGGTTCCAAAATCGTTCCAGTTTCGATTCAACAGTCCCAAATCCGTCTTAAAACAAAATTGATTTTATTTCTTTCCAAATACAATTCTTTTCTATTAAAAACTAATTTTCCATTTTATTTTATTTCCTTTTTCTTTTTCTTTCAATTCTTTGACTCCATCCTCAGAACTGTCCGGAACCAACGATGGTTTCCGTTCAACGAAAAACAGAACCAACAATGAATCGACAAGGAAGAAGGATGGAAAAGGAAAAGGTTAGGTCGGATTCCGGCCGACCAACGTCAAGGACGTCGCCGGCCGAGGACTCACCGTAAAGGGGAAGACGACGCGGCGGTGGAGGAGCACGGAGAAGATTAACGCTTCAGAACAGGGCAAGAACTCACCAGATCCGGCGATCGTGCCGGCGAGAACGCCTCGGCACTGGCCGTGCACGGCGACGGAGAGAAGGCCGGTTACGCGTTGCAGAAGATAGAAGAGTGAGGGACATCGAGAGTTTGGTGGCGAGAAGGTCGACGGCGAGCTCGGGGCCGTGAGGGTCCTCTCCTTCGCCGGCGAGTTCGAGTTGTGCACGGCGAAGGGAAGAGATACAGGGAGTCGGGGTAGAGAGAGAGGAGCTGAGATGGAGGTCGGGGAGCTCGGGGCGAGGGCGTCGCCGGCGAGCTGTAGCTGGACGGAGAGAGGGTGGTTGGGGACGAGTTCGGCTATGGCGAGAGAGAGGGGCGGCTTCGCGATGTCTGGAGGAGGAACAGAATAGGGACGAAACCCTAAATGTTGGGGTTAAATAGAATGGGCCCGGGGTTTGGGCCTCAAAAGGGTTGGCACTTACGGCCCAACGCGAGGAACCAGGGCCGGGTTGGCCTGGCTCGGCCGGATCTGCTGGTCGGGTCAAGTCCGACCCGGTCCGACCCTTTACCCTTTTTTTAACGATTTAAAATTTAAACAGAATTTCAACCTCGTCGTTACCAAAGACCGACCCAAAACTCAACCTCAACGCTCCGATCGAATAAAATTAAATCAATTAACTCTTTTTACCGAAGCAGTCTTCACAATCTTCCCCCCCTTAAAAGAATTTCGTCCTCGAAATTCAAAACGAACGTACTCTACTTGATCTTGCCTCAAGGAACGTCCGATTAACACTCCCAGTCCATAACCCCTCAAGCACACGGAAACACTTACACAGTTAGTCGATACCGGAAACATCCGTCAGTAGAGACGTCACGTCGCCACACGCAACTTGATCGAGATATCCTATACCGGAACCGTCCGTCGGTATAGGTATCATACCAGAACAAACTCACAACGTACTTAAAACAGATCCGACCCCGACACCTCTCCTCGGCTACTCTCTCGTTTAACCAAGTATCACGCACACAACAAACAAAAGAAGTCCACCTCCCGTTACTCGGACAGTTGCCATCGAACTCCAAACGGTTTACAAGTTGAAACACCCACAGTACCACGAAACTGAAGACACTATACGTACCAGCCCTTCAGGCCCCGAACGGCTTGGATACCTTGCGCGTATCTCATCCTCGCGCTTACGTGTCAACTCTGCACGGTTCTTAATCGTCCACGATCTTGCAACCCTTCATTCGCTTCTCGAGCAACTCGGTACCATACTGGTCACTATTAAACTTCAAGTGTGCCCTGCTTGGGCAAATGCTCGACCTACCATCCAACGCTTCGGGCGGTGTCATAGTGTTACTGGCCTGAAAGCGTTGTGGTAGTCGTACTCGGCGATTTGTTTCCGGATACCTCGTGAGGTACTCCCACTTCTACCATACACTGCACACACTCGTCAAACCACAACGTACTCAGTCGGGAACCAAGGTATTACTCCCGTAAGAAGCATACACTTGGACAAATCAATAATAATACACTTGGTTCCCGAGGACATATGGTCCCTTGGAGACGTTTCTAAGGATCCCGATGATAAGCGCCCTCAGGGGGTTGTTTCCGGTAGCCTCAATGATATGCGTCTCCTCTGGACTTGAGGGAAAATCCGAGAGGACACATCATATGTGGACCGGAGGGTGGTGACTTCATGTGCCACGGCATTGATTGGTGTACCTATTGCCAGCAATTGTTAAGAGTTTTCTTGTTGACTTTACTGATGAAATTGTTTAGCTTAAAGTCCTTCTTGTTATGTATTTTCCCTACTGAGCACAAGCTCACCCCTATGAGTTTATTGTTGTGATTACAGGCTTGATTGAGGAGTAGAGGCTCGGGAGCTTCTTAGTGTGGGTGTCTTGTAGAGACTTCGTTTTTATTTCATTTCAGTTTTGAACAAACCATGTTGGAGGATTATTATTACACCCCTGGAGGGTTATTTATGTTTTAAACTGAATTATGTGGATTTGAGTTTTATATTGGAGATTTTCAGGAAGTTACTGTTGAGTTATTGCCTTTTTAATCGTTTTATCCTAGTCATGCCTCGAGTCCGGGCAAGAACCGGATTTGGGGCGTGACAATTTGGTATCAGAGCCTGGTTTCATTTGAAACAGGTGTCGTTGTGAAATTGTTTTCAAACCTCGGACCGAAGTCAATTAGGTGGGTAGAGCTAGAGAGTCTGAGTCGTGATACTCAGTGACGCGATTTGGAAATATTGACGCGGAGAGTTGGAACGACATGAGTCGTGAGTCGCTTTAATGGTTGTCCTAAATGAAATCTTTACACTACAATGTTTGCATTACTTGATTGGTATCCTCTCCCTAGTGATCGGTGAAGCCGAATGGTTGAGATCGGAATTTGATTAACGGGCGGTGATCGACCCGCTATGCATTCGTTGTAGAGTGAGCCAATGGTTGGTGGTGTTGCCATTGGGTGGATCATTTCTAAAGACTTTCAAGTCGTGGTTTGGTCCTATTCAATTGTTGGCTTGTTTGATTGACCAATATTCTGGAGCATGAGTACTCCATGTGTGCTTGTGTTGAGTGTTTTGAGTGGGGCACGAGAACCCCGTATCCCGTTGTGTGAGAACCTTGGGTGGGGCACGAGAACCCCTTATATCGTTTGCGTTGAGTATGTTGGCGGGGCACGAGAACCCCGTGTGCCCGTGTGTGGCGGATTTGGGGCACGAGCACCCCGTGGTATTTGGGAGCACGAGCACTCCGCATACCGAGTATAGTGAGTTGTAGGGAGCACGAGGACTCCGTTTATTGATTGTGTTGTGTACTTTGGGGAGCACGAGGACTCCGTTTATTGATTGTGTTGTGTACCTTGGGGAGCACGAGAACTCCGTTTATTGATTTTGTCGTGTAACTTGAAGAGCATGAGCACTCTATGTTTGACTGTGTGGTGTATTTGGCCAAGCATGAGAACTCTGCGTATGTATTGTCTTGAGAAATTGTGTGGGTAATTGTCCCGCTTAAGCGAAGGGTTAAGGGAAAATACGATTAGGTCATGCCGAAATTTTGGTAGAACTAAAATGGTTGCACTATCACGGGCTGACTCAGGGGCGCCACTGTAGTCGAGCGTGATGGTTTGATGTCAAATAGTTACGATGAGATTCGGGGACGCCTGAATCGGGTTGTAACAACATGAGATCGACATGAAAGGGTTTGGGTGAAAGTTAAGAAATGGGAATCCACGGAAGGGAAGGAAATGTTAAAGGTGTTTATCGAATTGAACTGTGTTAAGTGCTAAACCTCTCTTGTGAGAGGATACCCGAGCAAGGGGTATGCCTGTTGATTTGTGCTTATGTGGTGTGCTTGATTTGGAGACCTCCTGTGGGAGTTGGTGGTTGATTGCTTAAATCGTTGGGTGTTGTTGTGAGACGCATAGAGATGTGAACTTGTGTGCTATTATATATGAGTATATTTATCTACTAAGTGTGAGAAGTGTAACTGTGGGTGACTTATGTGACGCGCGTGAACGTCCTTGTAACGTGTGAGAACCGTTGTTTGAACTAAGTACTGAACATGTGTGTTATCCGTGCAGGCGGATAGACGACATGGCTCGTACGTATGTTCCGAGAGGTACCCGGAGCCGCCCAGTTGGGGGTCCGAGTCAGGCACCTGCCGCTGAGCAGGAGGGGGCAGCTGACGCCCAGGGTGCTGCTTCCATAGAGCATCAGAGCTTTGAGGGTGGACCATCAGGGTCGCCACCCAGGACATCTCCAGTCGCTGAGCCGACTCAGACGACCCCTCTTGAGGAGGTGGTTCGCGCTGTGCTAGCAGCTTTGAGTGCGCAGCAAGGGACTACATCACCGGCACCAGAGCCCGTGCCTGTTGCTTCAGCAGATTTTGGTGAGAGGCCAGACCAGCTTGATAGCCTCACGGCCCAGTCGCTCAGAGATTTTCGTAGACTTGGTACGCCGACCTACTCCGGGGGAGCGGACCCTGAGGCAGCCTCGGGCTGGTTGGAGCGGGTTACCCGCAACCTCGATACCTCTGGGGTATCGGAGGGGCACTTGAGAGTTTCGTTCGCCACTTTTCAGCTTGAGGGAGAAGCCTACTACTGGTGGCAGTCAGTGCAGGACAGAGTCGGCAGTGATTTTCAGTTGTTCAGCAGGCTGTTCCTGGAACAGTACTTCCCTCGCTCCATTCGAGATGACAAACGCCAGCAGTTCCTAGAACTACGTCAGAAAGGACTGAGCGTTTCTGAGTATGCAGTGAGGTTTACTTCTCTGGCCCGCTTCGCGCCGGAGTTGGTTCAGACTGCGGACGACCGATGCAGGAGGTTCGAGAACGGGCTCATTCCGTCGATAGCCGACAGGGTCATCGCCTTCAGGACCGTTGAGTACTCCACACTCTTGGATCAGACTTTAGCCATGGAGAGACACTTCCGAGAGACGGCCAGGGTGCGAGAGACTAGGCCTAGGCCGAGTGGTTTTGTTCAACCGTCTGATCGTCGAGACCGACGCAGACAGAGAGTTGCAGGATCCTTTCAGCCTCAGTTTCAGCAGGATGGCATGCGCCGAGCAGGGACCGTAGCGTCAGTTGGACCCGCCCCGGTGGCACAGCTGTGTCCTCGGTGTGGACAGCAGGGTCACCTGGCACGAGACTACCCGAGGGGCAATGGACCTGTAGAGCGCCTTGATGATCGTCCCCTGGGGACTAGAGTTAGACAGCAGAGTGAACCGAGGGTGTGTTATCAGTGTGGCAGCCCCGACCACTTCGTGCGTGCGTGTCCTGAGCTGGCACAACAGGGGGACAGAGGGGATGCTACCAGTGTGGTCGATCTGATCACTTCATTCGGACGTGTCCTGGGCTAGCTGGTGGAGCACCTGCACCGAGGCCTCAGCAGGCTCAGACTCGCCATGCACCACCCGGCCGACCACGTCAGGCACCGCAGCAGAGGGCTCCGCGTAAGGCGGCGGGAGCGACAGGTCAGAGGCACCAGTCGAGAGCTGGGCAGCAGGTGGCACTTCCCCCACCACCGAGAGGAGGACCACAGGCACAGCAGGGCCGAGTCTTTGCAGTTACTGATTCCAGAGTTGAGAGGTCGTACGCCGGCCATGAGGCCACTCAGGGTACGTGTTTACTTTATAATTCGTGGGCTTCATTTTTGTTTGATACGGGAGCTTCCCATTCGTTCATCTCTTCGTCTATTGCTTTTTCCTTGGGTTTGCGGGTGGAGACTTTGAGTCAACCCCTTTGTTTGGAGACCCCGGTTACGGGTGAGGTGGTGTTGAGCACCGTTTGTAGAGACTGTGCGATTAGGGTGGCAGATTGCCCCTTTCTTGGTGACTTACTCGTTCTTGATATGAACGCCTTTGACGTAATTCTGGGTATGGACTGGCTCGCGAGGTATCGAGCGACGATCGATTGCTATCGACGTCAGGTGAAAGTGAGGTCAGGTGGTAGGGTGATCACGTATATTCTGGGTAGCAATAGCGGAGTTCTCTTATCCGCGTTGACTACGGGATCTGAGGTAGAGATCGTGCAGAGTAGCAGAGAGCTACCGAGGGTAGTGCGGGAGTTTCCGGAGGTCTTCCTGGAGGAGCTATCAGGCTTGCCGCCAGCGCGCGAGGTGGAGTTCAGAATCGATCTGATTCCGGGTACGGCGCCGATCTCGATGACGCCGTATAGGTTTGCGCCAGCCGAGTTGGTCGAGCTAAAGCGAAACTCGAGGAACTTCAGCAGAAGGGTTTCATCCGCCCGAGCGTATCTCCGTGGGGAGCACCCGCCCTCTTCGTGAAGAAGAAGGGTGGAGCCTTGAGGATGTGTATCGATTACAGGAAGTTGAACCGGGTGACAGTGAAGAACCGCTATCTGATGCCAAGGATTGATGATCTATTCAACCAGCTGAGGGGAGCAAAGTACTTCTCGAAGATCGACCTTCGATCAGGGTACTACCAGCTGAGGGTCCGAGCCGAGGACGTAGAGAAGACAGCGTTCCGAACTCGTTATGGACACTTTGAGTTTCTGGTGATGCCGTTCGGTTTGACGAACGCACCGCCGCCTTTATGGACTTGATGAATGGCATCTTCAGACCTTATCTGGACCAGTTTGTAGTAGTCTTTGTCGATGACATCTTGATATACTCGCCCAGTGAGGAGGCGCATGAGGAGCATCTGAGGACCGTTTTGACACTCTTACGCACTCACCAATTGTACGGCAATCTGGAGAAGTGAGAATTTTGGCTCACAGAGGTGAAGTTCCTCGGGCATGTGGTATCTCGAGAGGGCATCTTGGTCGACCCGGCAAAGGTTGATGCAGTGTCGAAGTGGGCCAGACCCAGCAGTGTATTTGAGATTCGGAGCTTTCTAGGGTTGGCAGGATATTACCGACACTTTGTTCAGGATTTCTCGCGTCTAGCAGCACCTATGACAGCTTTGACCCGCAAGGGGGCGGAGTACCTTTTGACGGATGAGTGTGAGCGCTCTTTCCGCGAGCTAAAGGCTCGATTGACTACGCCTCCAGTGTTAATTGTTCCAGAGCGGGGAGTAGGCTATGACGTGTATTGTGACGCCTCAGGCGAAGAGCTAGGTTGTGTTTTGATGCAGAGTGGAAAGGTGGTTGCTTACGGCTCGAGGTAGTTGAAGGTGCATGAGCGCAACTACCCGACCCATGATCTTGAGCTAGCAGCGGTGGTATTTGCGCTAAAGAGCTGGAGACACTATCTGTATGGTGAGCAGTTCAGGGTGTTTTCAGATCACAAGAGCCTCAAGTATATCTTCTCACAGCACGATCTGAACATGCGCCAAAGGCGATGGATGGAGTTACTTGAGGAGTACGACTTCGAGCTGCTCTATCATCCGGGCAAGGCAAATGTCGTCGCTGATGCTTTGAGCAGGAAGTCGAGTCATTGTGTTGCTAGTATGGTTGTCCGAGAGTGGGACATGCTGGAGCAGTTGAGCTTATTCAGACTGGAGTTGGAGGAGGTCACAGATGGTATGGCCTTGTGTGCCTTGGTGGCTCAGCCCACGTTATTTACTCGAGTGCTAGAAGCACAGACCGAGGATGCCGAGACAGCAGGAATTCGTGAGAAATTGATCGACGGTGTCAAGCTCGAGGGTTGGGAGATGGGCACCGATCAGGGTCTCCGTTTTAGAGGACGGTTGTTTGTGCCCAGCGGTTGCAGAGACACCGTATTGCGAGAGTGCCATCACTCCTGTTTGGTTGTGCACCCCGGTGGCGACAAGATGTATAGAGACATGCGACGACAGTTTTGGTGGAGCGGGATGCGTGGGGCAGTTGCAGACTTTGTTTCTAGGTGCCTCACCTGCCAACAGGTGAAGGCCGAGCATCAGCGTCCCGTAGGCTTGCTACAGCCTTTACCGATCTCCGAGTGGAAGTGGGAGCACGTGACTATGGATTTTGTTAGTGGTTTACCAAGGTCATCGAAGGGGCACAATGCTGTTTGGGTGGTGGTGGATCGACTGACCAAGTCGGCACACTTTCTAGCCATGAGGATGACTGATACTGTGGACATGTTGGGTCGGTTGTATGTCAGGGACATTGTTCGCCTACATGGAGTACCAGTGTCAGTGGTATCTGATAGGGACCCTCGTTTCACATCCAGGTTCTGGAAGAGTCTACAGAAGGCTTTGGGCACTGCGGTACTGTTGAGTACAGCTTACCATCTTGCGACAGATGGACAGTCGGAGCGCACCATTCAGATTCTAGAGGACATGCTTCGAGCTTGTGTGCTTGACTTTCAGGGATCATGGGAGGAACATTTTCCTTTGACAGAGTTTGCTTACAACAACAGTTACTAGTCCAGCATTGGTATGGCACCATTTGAGTCTTTGTATGGCAGACCTTGTAGATCGCTGGTATGTTGGGATGATGTTGGGGACCGGAGCTTACTTGGACCAGACATGGTCAGGGAGACGACCGAAAAGGTCGCTTTGATTAGAGAGCGGTTGAAGACCGCACAGAGTCGGCAGAAGAGCTATGCAGACAGACGTCGCAGACCACTTGAGTTCTTGGTCGGGGAGCACGTGTTTCTGAGGGTAAGCCCAAAGAAGGGTCTAGTGCGGTTTAACCGCAGCGGAGGCAAACTGGCACCGCGTTTCATTGGACCATTTGAGGTCTTAGAGTGGATTGGAGCTGTAGCTTATCGGTTAGCCTTGCCACCGCAGCTTGGGAACATGCATAACGTTTTCCACGTGTCCCAACTGTGGAAGTACATGGTAGACCCTTCGCACATTATTGAGTGGTCAGACATCGAGGTAGCTGATGATGTCACCTATGAGGAGCAGCCCGTCGAGATTTTGGGTACAAAGGAGAAGGTCTTGCGGAACAAGACGATTCCGTTGGTACTAGTACAGTGGGGACATCAGGGAACAGGGTCCAGTTGGGAGCGCGAGGATGAGATCCGCGTGAAGTATCCCCACCTGTTCGACATTGAGGTACTTTGTTTTTAATTTCGAGGACGAAATTTCTTTAAGGGGGGTAGATTGTAAGACACGCCCCTGGTCGAACCATTGGCTTTTCAAGCAAGTTTGACTTTCTACCGGAAAGGTCAACCGATGACTCAAGAAGTCACTCGGGGCTTTTCTGGAACCCAAACGACTTAGCCGTCATCACGGTTGGCTTAAGGGGATAAATTCCTTTCGTTTAAGTTTAATGTTGAAGGAAGTCAACTTTAGTCAAAACGAGACTTTTTATCGACTAAAGCATTATTTTATTGTGCTGGAAATTATTTTGGAAAACTAAAAGAACCTACTTGGACACTTGTCCCTTTTTGGTTGAAAGAGAGAAAGGGGAGTGGTCTTGGACCATTATACCCTCCCAAAAGCTTCTACAAGGGATTCTAGCTAAAGGGCTTTTAGTCATTCAACACATCTAGGTATTATATGAGTTTGGAAAAGCAAAACCAACCTATTTTGCTTGGTGTAGCCGAAACTTGGAGGAAGAGCAAGAGAGATGAGCTCCCATGGAGCTTTGAAGAAGAAGCAAGGAAAAAGAGGCTACTTGAAGTCTTCCTCTAGCCATCCATTCTCCAAATCCTCACCATCTTCTTCATCTCACTCTCCTAGAGGTAATGGAACTCTCTAATTCTCTTTTCCCTTCATCTCTTTTCATGGGTCTTGGTTGAAATTGCTAGATGTTGTTGGGTTGGAGTGGAAATGGTGTGAGATGATGTTGATGAGAAGCTTTGTTGGGGTTTTGTGGGAAATCCTTAGTTTGTTGGAGCTTTTGAGTTGTTTATGATTTGATGAATCATTAGAAACTTGCTTATTTGTTGATTCCTACAATGGGTAGAGGAGTATTGAAGGATTTTGACTGTTTTGGAAGTTGGAAGTGGTAAAATTTGGGGTTTGAAGGTGGTTTTTCGGAGAAAAGGAGCTTGAGGTTGAAGAAGGGCGAAACTGTCCTGGTGCGCCACGGTTCCGTGACGGATCCCGTGACGGGCGATGTCACGGCTCCGTGACAGTAACCGTGAGGATTGGCGTCACGGGTCTGTGACCATGTCTGTGGCAGAGTAGGGTGGGGGTTTCTTTGAGGGATTTTCACCTTGTTTGATCTTGGTTTTGAGCTGAACTTTGGAAGGGCTTTGGGGGTCTTGCTTACTGTTTAAGTGGAGTCTAATTAATGTTTCTTTGTGTCCAAGACCTTGGGGACCGAGCTAGAGGAGCAAGGATCACGCCGGAACCCGTGTGAAGAACGGAGTGGTGACCACCGGACTTATCATCAGAGTGTTGAGAGGAAGACCTTGAGGTAGGGAAAGTCTTAACTCCTCGTTTATGATGCTTAGTATGCATGTTAGGCTAATAAAATTGGAAAGGTCCTAGAAATGCCTATAGGATGCGAATAACTAGAATAATTGTCTTTACTTTTCTAATAACCGGAAATGTCTAGTGGTGAATGATTAGGATGCCAATCACTAGCGTAACTCGCTTTCAATACTTGGGAATTGTTTTACTGGTAGAGTGGCCTTGGCAAAGCCCTCGGACTAGTTGTGTGTTAGGATCACATGCTTGGTTGTTTGGTTGCTTAGTGGATAGGCTAAAGAGTCTAATGGAACTAGATGAATTGCATGCTTGATTGTTCGATTGAAGGCTTTCACGTTTGGTTTATTCAACTCGTGCTTGACTGTTGAATGTATTTGAATGATTGCTTGTTTCCTTAAATGGTTGGTTGGAGCATCGAGTATGACTGGTTGTACCGAGAGGTGCAATCATGTGATCGATGGACCGATGGGTCATAACTGGTAAATGAACGGTAAGTTGTGGTTATGTGATTCGTGTGTGGTGGTTATGTGATTCGTGTGCTGTGTGTGTTGTGGTGAAACGGCGATTCGTGAACTAGTGTGGTAGTGGGATGGTGTTCGTTGGGATTGGATTACTTCGTTTTCGCTTGAGGGTGTTACTTATTATTATTCGATTATTATTGATTTGTCCAAGTGTATTATTATTCGATTATTATTGATTTTTCCAAGTGTATGCTTCTTACGGGAGTAATACCTTGGTTCCCGAGGACATATGGTCCCTTGGAGACGTTTCTGAGGATCCCGATGATAAGCGCCCTCAGGGGGTTGTTTCCGGTAGCCTCAATGATATGCATCTCCTCTGGGCTTGAGGGAAAATCCGAGAGGACACATCATATGTGGATCGGAGGGTGGTGACTTCATGTGCCACGGCATTGATTGGTGTACCTATTGCCCGCAATTGTTAAGAGTTTTCTTGTTGACTTTACTGATGAAATTGTTTAGCTTAAAGTCCTTCTTGTTATGTATTTTCCCTACTGAGCGCAAGCTCACCCCTATGAGTTTATTGTTGTGATTACAGGCTTGATTGAGGAGTAGAGGCTCGGGAGCTTCTTGGTGTGGGTGTCTTGTAGAGACTTCGTTTTTATTTCATTTCAGTTTTGAACAAACCATGTTGGAGGATTATTATTACACCCCTGGAGGGTTATTTATGTTTTAAACTGAGTTATGTGGATTTGAGTTTTATATTGGAGATTTTCAGGAAGTTACTGTTGAGTTATTGCCTTTTTAATCGTTTTATCCTAGTCATGCCTCGAGTCCGGGCAAGAACCGGATTTGGGGCGTGACAATTTGGTATCAGAGCCTGGTTGCATTTTGAAATGATTTTCAAAACCTCGGACCGTACGTCACCTAGGTGGGTAGAGTTGGGTCGATAGGTTACTGTGTGTCGGTTACGCAACTCGGAGGTTGTCCTATGCGTTGAAACGAGACGGAATGAGTCTCGGGTTGGTATGGTGCCCGGCCTGCGTGTCGTGGACCTTGTTAAAACTGTGTGGTTTGTGGTGTTGACTGAACTTTGGTCCCAGTTTGGACTTGGATGTGCATTAAGAAGGAATGTACTAAGCCGTTTGTTATATTGTGTAAACGGCTGTGTTTTTGGTAATTGTTGTTCCCGCATAAGCGGATGGTCGACCTAATTTACGAATGGGTCATGGCCGATTTTCTGCAGAAACTGAAGTGTATGTACCATCACAATTCAGCGATAGGGGCCACTGTATCTGGATGTGAATGGTGGGATGTCTAGTGGTTACAACGCAACTCGGGGACGCCTGAGCAGGGTTGTAACGACGAGAGATCAACATGAACGTTATATGCTTCATGATATGAATAAGAACTTGAATTGGTTGGAAGTTGAACTGTGTGATTTTGCTCTGTGAAATATTTCGGTAGTCTGTGTGACTTGTTTGTGCTGTTAGTAAGTGATTTGGGTGGTAACCCTGCTGTGTGTATGTTATATATCTGTGTGAAGCACTAGTGTGCAACTTCTCTGTTGGGTGCATTTGTGTGACTATACTATATCTAGCTTATTACTACTATAAGTATTAGTGAGACGGTTTGTGTGTGGCGTTAACTAGTGTTAAGCGCGTGTTTTTATTCGAGTAAGAAACTGAAACCTGTGTGTGGAACGTACAAAGGATCTTCGTTATGGCTCGTACTTATGCTCCACGAGGCACCCGAGGACGGCCAGCTAGGGGCCGGGGACAGCAGCCTACTAATGAGTTCGTCGGGGCGACCAGCACCCAGGCTGAGCCCGCTGGGGGGCAGGAGAGGACTGACACAGTCCAGGCGGCAGCTTTCGAGGAGCTGACCCGCACGGTGCAGGGACTGGCAGCTGCCTTCGCCCGTAGAGAGGCTGTAGCTCCTACACCAGAGCCTGCGCCTGCTGCGCCTGTTGCAACTTCGCATGGACCTATACAGGTTGACAGCTTCACCTCGCAGGCATTGCAGGATTTCCGCAAGCTTGGCACGCCTGTGTTTTCTGGGGAGCCAGACCCCGAGGCCGCCGAGAGATGGCTAGATCGGATTACCCGCAACCTCGACACTTCTGGGGTGGTGAGCGGGATACTTCGAGTATCATTCGCAGCCTTCCATCCGGAAGGGAAGGCCTACCACTGGTGGCGTCGGGAGCAGACTCGGGTGGGAGATGACTTTGTGCTGTTCGGGCAGCGCTTCCTCGACCAGTATTTTCCCCGAGCCGTGCTGGATGACAGACGTCAGCAGTTCCTGGACCTGCGACAGGAGAGTCTGTCGGTATCGGCGTACGAGGCGCACTTCACCACTCTAACTCGCTTCGCTCCGGAGATGGTGCAGTCGGAGGATCTCAGATGCCGGCGTTTTGAGGGAGGGCTCCATCCGGCGATTGGAGACATGGTCGCTGTGTTGAGGACCCAGGTGTTCTCCGAGCTAGTGGAGAAGGCTCAGACTATAGAGCGACGCTTCAGGGAGTCAGCTAGGACTCGGGAGGTCAGGCCCAGACCAAGCGGTGCTTTGAGGCTATCTGAGTTCCGGGAGCCGAGGAGGCACAGGACCTCTGGCTCATTTCACCCGCAGACCCAGCTGAGAGGACCACATCAGGTTGGTTCAGTAGCTTAATGAGATCCTTTTGGAATGGACTCCTCCTGGGACACTGTAGCTGAAAGGTGTAGCCAAACGGAGAAATCAGACATTGTTAGACAATGGTCCGTTCCATGATTAGTTGGACTGATCTCCCAATCTTTTTCTGGGGTTATGCTCTAGAGACGACCGCATTCATAGTGAATCAGGCTTCGATGAAGGGTGTGGAAGGGACACCATTTTAAAAATGGTACGGGATGATGCCCGCTTTGTCCTTCCTAAAGATTTGTGGTTGCGAGGCTTATGTGAAACATTTGGTTTCGACTAAGCTCGAACCAAGATTTGAGATATGCACCTTCGTGTGCTATCCCAAAACAACAAGGGGATACTACTTCTACAATCACAGTGAGAACATGGTGTTCGTCGCTTGGGGTGAGGTCTTTATGGAAAAGGAGATTTGTTTCCAAAGACGTCATTGGGAGGACTGTGCATCTCGAAGAAATTCAGGATGGTACAGATCTGTCTAAACCAATTGACAACCCAGTAGAAAGGAGCCAGAGATTGTCGTAGAGTAAGAACCAATTCCTGTTACAATTCCGGAAGGTCCTAGGCGATTTGAAAGGATCAATCTTCCACCTCCAAGATATGGTATCCGGAGGTGACAATGAAGTCATGGTGGATCACGATGATCCATCCACCTTTCAGGAAGTCGTGGATGGGTCCGACTCCGAGTTATGGCTAGGAGCCATGAGGGAGGAAATGCAATCCATGTCGGACAACCGAGTCTGGGAACTAGTTGATCCCATCAATGGTGTGAGGACCATCGGATGCAAATAGATCTTCAAGGTGAAGATGGACATGGACGGCAACCCTCTGACCTACAAAACTCAACTGGTGGTGAAAGGTTATAGGCAGATCCAATGGATTGACTATGAGGAAACCTTCTCCCCAGTGGCTATGGTCAAAATCGATCCAAATTCTTCTTGACATAACTGCGTATCATAATTACGAGATATGGCAAGTGGATGTCAAACCCGCTTTCCTAAATGGAAATTTGACTGAGTACGTTTGTATGTCTCGACCCAAAGGTTTTGACGATCCGAAGAATAATGGAAAGATTTATAAGTTGTTGAAATCCATTTATGGATTGAAACGAACTTCTCGGAGTTGGATCCTTCATTTTGATGAAGCTGTAATTGGATTTGGCTTAATCAAGAACGAGGATGAATCTTGCATTTATAAGAAGGCTAGTGGGAGCAAGATTACCTTTCTAGTTCTCATTGAAAATGACATCCCAACCTTGCACGAGACTAAAGCTTGGTTGAGGAAGTGTTTTTCAATAAAGGACTTAGGCGATGCTTCTTATATCTTAAGGATTAGGATATGTAGAGATCGCACCAAGAGGGCCTTGGATTTGAGTCAGGGAACCTATGTGAACAAGGCATTGAGTAGGTTCTTAATGCTCGATTCAAAGAAAGGACTCTTACCCACTAGTCATGGTATTCATCTCAGCAAGACTCAGTGTCCTAAGATACCTGATGAGCTGAAAAAGATGATGACAATCCTATGCGCCTGGAGGTAGGATCGATCATATATGTCATGACATGTATGAGACCGGACGTCTCGTAAGCCTTATGTTGTACCAGTAGACATCAGTCTAACCTGGGGGAAAGATGATGTTGAACTAGTCGTCGAAGGATGAGTAGACGCTAGTTTTCCAAGACAAATCCAGATGACTTTAGAAGACAGTCAGGATATGTGTTTATGCTGAATGACATAACTTTAGCTGGGAGAGCGTAAAGAAAGATACCATTGTCGAATCTACGACAGAGGCCAAGTACATGGATGCTGTAGAGGCAGCTAAGGAGGCTATATGGATTTGGAAATTCACGGCAGGGTAAGGGTGTAATTAAAAACTCATCCAACCCAGTGAATCCATTTTGCGACAACACAAGGGCCATTGCGCAAGCTAAAATCCCAGATCGCATAACAATTACAAACATGTACTACGGCGTATCCACCTAATCAGAGAAATACTGAACTGAGGTGAAGTGAAGATAATCTATATTGCAACAGACGATAACATAGTTTGGGGTTGGACTGCGTTCGGGTGAGTTAGTCATTAATAGCTTGATTGACCATTCGATAGCTTGAAATAAGAAAAGGAGCCAACTTTAGGGTAATTGGTTAATCTGAATACCCATATAAAGCATAAACTTAAACTATTTTTTATTATTGAATGCTTGGAAAATGAGATCTTAGTGGATGACTACGATCTTGACCTCGCGGGTTGATTAGGAGTTGGAAATCTCATTCCAATCTCTAAGTCAACTCGATACTGAGTCCAGGAATTCTCCACGGGCTGAACCGCCTTGTCAACCTAGGTTGTGATTGTTAGTCTTAGTGCCCATAGTGCAATCCTAAATGTCCAAATGTATATATCATTGTTAGCAATAAAGTTAAAGCGACTTTATATTACTTATGTGTTGGAGTAATATATCGATTTGTGTTATGATCTATGCCCACCATGCGAATAGAACCATATATCGAGATAGATCACACTCGATGGGTCCCTAGTCAACAAAGCCTCACTAGAAGCGACTAGTATGAAAGATGGTTCTTTATGCCTTACGTTCTGTTAGTCATTGGAATGAGATTCTGGAGTCTGATCATAGATATCATATGGGACATGGTATTGGACGACCCGACATGAATATGTGTCATAGATCAAGTCATGAACATATTCATTGTCATAGCTTGTCATGTATCCTCAGACCAATGAGTCTTTGTGATCGCTATGTAGTCAACAACTGAGTTTGACCTGAGCCTAACGTTGTCCGTAACAGGGCTTCCATAACCCCCAGGATTGGCTTGGGGACGGGCTACGGGATTTATCCCTCATACTGAGGTATGAGAAAGATATCGGTTTTCGGCTGCTTGATCGAGAGTGACTGAAAATATAGCATGGTCATGCACATGATAATGGGTATCATATACTCAGTCATCTCACATATCAAGGAACAATGATTGAGAATAATAAGGATGACGACTCTATGCCTTATCTCAATTAGGATATCGGAGATAAAATGATAATGACAGGGACGACAGAAAGGTTAGAATCATCAGGGTCGATTCGTTATGTAGTGTCAGGCAATACTAAAGTTTCGTTAGTTGCCACTTAAATAGGATCAAGTAAAATTGGATTTTACGTTGATATATTGACATGCATAAACCTAAGGGTCACGCCGGAGGATGAAACTCAATGACACATTTATGGAGAATGGCCAAAAGGGAGTTGTCTCGGGACATGACCAAAACTGGGTTTTGGGTCATGTGCCCGTAAGTGAATAGGACTTCACGGATCGAGACAAGGCTTGGAGTCTTGGGATTGATCGCGTCGGATAATGTTGGACATTTCCGGTATGGAAGGCTTGGAGGCGATGAGCGAATCACGGGACCTCGTTGGAAATGGCCACGGGCCATGTTCCAAGAGGCCCATGAAAGGCCCATGCAACCAAGGCCCATGTAAATAACTAATCAAGTCTTGATTAATTAGTACTAAGTAAGCAAGACAAGGATTAATGTGTTGGTGATTCACCACCTAACCCAACTTGTCTTGCCATACTTTGTCATATTTACACCTTACTTGTCACCATGCTTGTCTCATGCCTTTAGTTGGACAAGTATGGGGTTTGTTATGTTTAAGTCGTCTTTTTTCAACATAACAAACACAAGACACAAATGGGAATCAACTTTGTTCTCTCCTTCCTCCTACCATTTCGGGTTTGGCTAGTTTCCACCTCCATTTTCGTGTTCTTGAGTCCTCAAATAGAAGAACTATGTGGTTTTGATTCCCATGTGGATATGTAGGCGTCTTGGAGACTCAAGCCAATCATTCGTTAACCGGTGTTCTTGTTTTGGTAAGAAATAGTGCTGAATTTTTCTCTTGTGAATCCATTCTTTGTTAGTTGTTTCATGGTTTTAATCGTCTCTTGGTTTCCTTGATTTTCCTCTGCGAGTTGGTTCATCTCCAACCCTACCTCGAGACCCAACAGTGATTGTTGTTCTATAGGCTCCCTTGAGTAGTCACCATAGGAATGTGAGTAGCAATTTGGGGTGATGCCACAAACCAAGATGCACGGTTGGAATGCGATGCAATTGCAACTTGGGGACTGAGAGAGGTCATCCCATGCCAGGGGAAATTAATTTCCTTTACCACCAGGTAGGCTATTATTGGAGTTCTACGATCAACATCGATATTTAGGAACGAGCACAACTTTTATTGTGGGTGGAATTCTTACCCTTATCTAAGTATGGGACAAGTACCTAACTTATGATCACATTTTTCGTTCCGCTTTCATGGTAACCTTGGGAATGTTTAGTATTCAAGAAATATCCAACTGTTAGGACCAAGGAAAGTTGTTAGGATGACCGTCGTGGTTGGGGTGTAATGACCCGACTAGCAGTTGTATATAAATTCATATTTGGAAATCTCCCAAGGTGATTGATACATATTTTGGTTCATACTTTACTTATCAACTTGAATTATTATACCATCATGGAAATTAAATCACACCAAATTCATACATACGTGTATGCTTATCTCACATGCATGATTTACCTTTAATTGTTTGCTCTCTTATTCTATGTATTCAATGCATGCTTCTCCTAGTTAGTGGCAATCCCACTCTACCTTCTCACTGTAGTTCCCTCTAAGAGTCATGGTTTCTCCACCCCCATCTTCATTTACTGGATAGCTTATGTGAGCAAACTTTATACAGTGTAATCAAAGGAATAAAGAAAAGCTAACCTAGGGTAGTGACAACTTTAGGGTAGAGTGTTTCTACATTTTGAGTACCCACCACTTCCATGTGGGATCGACCGATTCTTGCCATTATATTGCTTGTTGAAATGTTTATGGTGTGTTCACGTATGAACCTTATAACTACTTATTCCTTTATGTGAGGCAAACTTACCCCTCGATAAGATGACATTATTTTCAAGGAATGTTCTTCTGATCATTTCCCGGTAACCAATCATCTAGTTCAAAAACTCTTTTGAGGTGACCGAGAATCACCGTTCGATAGTATCCCACATCTGTTCGACAGTATCCCACATCTGTTCGATAGTATCCCACATCCTTGTCTCCATTTGGACCAAAAAAGCCATCGACTCTTCTCAGTTTTTAGCTTAACATCATAAGAGTTCATCCAATTGTTCATCATTGCCATGTGATGATGAATAATCAGCATCTAATGATGAATCATCACCATCATTCTCTTTATCATCTCCGATACCTCCCGATTCTTCACTATCAGGTACACAAATCTCCTTCGTCATACCTTAAATCTTAAGCTTCCATATCTCCCCCATCAACTTTAATTAACTCATCATCTATGAGTTCTGGATCAAACATCTCAGTCTAATCTATTAGCTCATCATCCGAGGGTTATTCAACTAAAGTACGAGTAGTTACCACATTCACAACTTATCACTAATGACATAAATTATTTTTTAGTACAAAAAATGGGTTATCTACAACATATTGCCATAAACATTTGAATATATCAACTATTATCAAAATAAAATTAATGTATAAAATTCTACTTATTTCATCAACTACACTAAACTGAGTAAATATACTTCCAATTTCAGATTACAAAATGGCAGTTAAGTTCTCCCTACAGACCCTTATACATACACACTTATCATTCATCAAATAGTAACACTTGGACGATTATAAAACCACAACATATATCAAACTAACCAACAAACTCTGAACACCTATCACATTTTACCCGAAACCCTTATTCAGATTTAACTCTAAACCTATTTCAAAATCACTAATACGCTGGAAATAGTTACAACTTACCCTATTTCTTATCTTAAATAAGTCACCATAATCCTATTTTGAACTTAGACCACAACAAAATCGAGCTCAGACGCACAAACCTGACATTTTTTCACAACAAAATTGAGCAAAATAGAGCTAGCTAGGGTTTATACCTCAATGTTGTTTCACCTTTGCTTCTGGTGTGAATGACGAAATTGAGTTGACGCTTGGGGAGAGGCGAATATCGTGCCGAAGCTTGGGGAGAGATTTTCACTACTCACTTTTTTGAGTTCAAGCACAAATGTGGTTCTAACGAAGGCCTTGCGTCAACGTTGTCGTAGAGTAATTTGTTAGGGTAGAATCGACCTTCTGCATTCTCTGTTAATGGCGTATGCGTACTCTAATAGAAAACGTTGGTTTATAACAATTTTCGTTAGTGTAAAAACCAATGTTGAGTAGTTGTGATTTAAGAATGAAATTTAAATGACACTTTTTTTTTAATTGTAAGTGCAACCATATGTTGAAATAAAATAAAATTCTGACCCGAAGCGGGATAACCAAAATTGAGAAACAAATATTAGAAGATTAAAGTCCAAATAACGTGGGACAAAGAGTATGAAAAATAAAATCTCATTTTCCGAACCCTCTACTGGTATTCTTATAGGTCGATGTTGCGATAGCGGCCGAAGACACCGATACAACAACTCCAAACGAGGAGCTAGGACAAATAATGCTCATTTCTATATGATTGGCGTTGAGGCTTACTGTGTACTCCTCCAAGGATCTAGCGTGCGTCGTCCTCCCTTGATTGATAATGTAGGGCTAATGAACACGAGAGTGCTGGCTCCCGAGATGATAGAAGAGTACCATGTCAGAAATTGGTGGGACCACTACCACCATACGTCCAATGAGGCGGTGTTGTCGACCGACCCCCCAATGGACCAAGAACTCTTCGTTAGGCGAGGCGAGGGTTCTTGTTTCTCCCGCTGCTGCTGGATGTGCCCCATCGGCGCGTGTAGAGCTCTTAGACTCCAAATCTTGAATCTCCCCCATCAGGTGCTTTTGTCTCCTCAAGAAGGAAGATATAGTTATCTCTCGGGTATGTCCAGATCGCTCTTCCGTACGGCTCCTCGAAAAGGAGTGAGAGTTGCCACTAGGTTGGTGCAGATGAGACCGAGGCCCTATTACTCGTAATGAGGAGTTTCCCAGAAAGTTTGCGTGAGTCCATATGACGAGAAAACACCTAACTCGTGAGCCAGAGTTTCGGGTCGAGTAATCATTCCTAACATATTAAAACCTAGCTCGGTCAGGGGAGTTAGTCTCCTCCTCAACTATATTTCATTTCCCCTTCCGATTACTTGGTATTGGTGCCATTGAGGTATAGTTTGGGACCTGACTGCCTAAGGAACCGTCCAGGTGAGACTGGTTTGTCCCCGGTGTCACCCTACCATGACAGGCATGGGATCCGACAACTCTCATGTCAGTAGGGGATCAGAGGGAAGGTCCCTTATTGATGCGTGAGGATAACTATGCGTCAAATATCTCTTTTAACGTGCATCAAGACACGATCATCAAGAAATATATGTGACGATTTAGTACTATTCAATCTCACAAGGAGTGGAGGTATCACCAGTATTTTGCTAAAACCTGGGTATGTGGGCTGTCACTTTCACATCCCCGAAAGGGAAATTAAAGGTTGTTGTTCAAGTTTAGAAAAAAACAATGAAATCTATACACACGCTACCACCTAAGACACATAGTTTTTGATTCACACAAATAGTCGGTCACGGATACAAGTAAACACGACTTCCAGTTAACACATGGTTTGGTTAATGATGGTGAAATCAAATAATGCTTTCCTTATGGTCTTAAAACACTTAAGTTCCTATGTATCCAGTATCATGAAATCAACCACATACTAGTCACAGGGAGAGGGTACAAGACCATTTTGATCAAATTCATCTTGACACAACTTGATAGGGACATGAATCCCAAGAAATGGATGATGCTCATGACAACAAGGGTCAAGAGCATCTACCACAATAGAGTAACAGCTCACAAACGGAATGAGTACTAGCAAATACATCACAAAAATTATGCTTTATATTAAACACTATATGCTCAATGTTAATTTTGAAAATCAATGGGATGGGTTGAACATAAAGAGTTGATTTTTTATAATCCAAAAATGAATCTTCCATATTAAAGGGAATTTCGACATCATGCTCGATGTCTACCAAAATAAAATGAATGGGAGATTCAAATACAACCCATCTCTTGAGAGCATTTTCCTTAGTACCCCTTCGATATCTAATAGATTTGTCAACCAACTCTATGGATACTATGGAAGGATTCGGCTCAACAAGAGTTTGTGAACTATTTTCTACAATTATACAATTATTATTTACATCTACATAATTCAAAACATCAAAACTACATGGAGATGGAATGGATACTGTACAAGAGGAGTAAGAACTTGATACCTCACATTCCGCACTTACCTCTAAACTCATGGTTGAATCATGAGTCTCTTGCTTTGTTGTGTCACATAAATGCTCAGAATGATCTTTCTCAATGTGAATTGCTCGATCCTGTAGAGCTCTCTCGTTCATCTCTTGCATGAAATGATCCATTTGTTGTTGGAATAGTCTATTCCTTACTTTTTCTTCTTCTGATTCTCTTATTCTCTTCGCTTCTTCCTTCTTACGGTCCGTTTCTTCCTTGATTCTTTCTTCTTTTATTTCCTTGTTACAGACCAATTCTTGTTGCATAAAAGCAAGAAAAGCTTCTTCAATTGGCGACATCTTCTCATTTGAAAATTGTGGTTCAACTTGATAACCTAGATCAAAAGTGGAAGCGTCTTCCCAATATTGAACTTGACGGGCTACAAGGAAACGGCTCAACTAAGACCGCTGCGACAACGGCTAAGCTTTTTGGATCCAAAACGGTCCTCGTATGGACCAAAACGTCGCTCGGTTGACTTTTCGCTGGAAAAGTCAACCGAGCGACGTTTTGGATCCAAAAAGCTTAGCCGTTGTCGCAGCGGTCTTAGTTGAGCCGTTTCCTTGTAGCCCGTCAAGTTTCGTAATTTCTTGGGAAAAGTGTCCGTTCGGGGCCCGAAATGTCCGATTTTCACGAATCTGATTGGAAAATATCTAGTAGATATTTTCCTAAAAGGTGTGGGACCCACCGTGACACATGTCAAATATGTGGTGGTGTTAGGTATTTTTGAAACAAAACAAGATGAGGGGTGTGGGTAGGGTTCAACCATTGTGTGAAAAGAGAGCTCCTTCTCTTTTTTTGATAGACGAGCGGCAGCCCCATACAAGGATAGAGAAGAGGTTTTGTTCATGGGTGGCTTGACAAAAGGAGCATCTTCTCCAAATTGATGGCTTCAAGGTGATGATTCATCAAAGAGGATCAAGTGTTTAATACCGTTGGGTGGCGTCAGTAAAGGTGAGTGAGACATTCACCTTGAAAGCTTTATTTTGCAGAGAAAAATTGGTGTCAAGACAAGGCTTTTCTTTTCTTTTTTTTGATTGGCCGTGAGTTGTTGATATCATGGAGCATTAGATACTCCATTAATAGCTCCATGAATTTGCAACAAAGTATCTTTCTTAGTGGTTGTGGCTTGAGATCAAGAGTTAAAAAGCAAGCTCATGTTTGAGTATTGGTAGATGTGTTGCGGGGTAAAAATCATACAACGTGGAAATAATATAATTTGTGTTCTAAAAATTTTTCTAAGGCAAAGGTGAAATTTTTGAGCGAAAGAGGGACGTTTTCCGGTGACCGGGAGCTTGGGTTTCGTGTTCGGGTGGTTTAGGACGTTCCCCGAGTCATTAATCTACACCCGGATCAAATTGTAAAAGTTGTAATTAATGGGTTTTAGAAACTTGAAACGTTAATTAATTGACTCGGAAGTCGGAATTCGATTCTGTCAAGTACATTGGGACCGTTGAATTATTCTAAGACCGTAGAAACGAAAACGGGAATTTTCGGAGCCCCGGAAGGGCGTTTTCAAAACCCGGGCAGATTCTCCATGTCAGGCGAATCGGGCTTATCCGAGCCCATTATCGACAATGTCGAGTAATTGGGAAGTTTGGGAGTGATCGACATTGTCGGGGTTGAGTTTGGGCGTTTAATTCTTTAAATTCGGGTTTCGCTTGCTTACTTAAAAAGTGTGTTAATTGTAATAATTGTAGACCGTATCGCCTACCGTGGAAAGAGGAGGCTAAGCGGGAAATTTGGAGCATTGCCGGAGAGCGAGCATTGGTTGTGACACGCTTCACGAGGTAGGGAAAAGTAGCCGGATCTCGGCCCTGACTAGGGAAAGTTAACAGTAGAATTGCATGTGACACCGGGGTGTCGTGGGTTGAGTAGGTTTATTTAATTATTAGAAATGCATGATACGGGATCGTAGTAATTATTAGAAATGCATGATACGGGATCGTAGCGATTATGAGAAAAGCATGTGACACTTAGTAGTGTCGTAGGAACAGAGAACTTAGCGATATTAGGAGTACTGGAGGCATATGACCATGCCCGGAGGTTGATTGTGAAACTGTTGATATTAGGACTGTTGGAGGCTTGGGTTAAGCCGGAGGTTGATTGTTTATTTTGGCGTCTTGGGTGGCCTTGAGAGCCCGTTTTATTATTGTTGAGTCTTGGGTGGCCTTGAGAGCCCGTTTTATTATTGTTGAGTCTTGGGTGGCCTTGAGAGCCCGTTTTTATTATTGTTGAGTCTTGGGTGGCCTTGAGAGCCGTGTTAGTTGTTGTTGAGTTTGGGTGGCCATGAGAGCCCTTGTGTTTGCTGTTGAGTTTGCGTGGCCATGAGAGCCCGTGTGTTATTATTGATGTCTTGGGGTTGTTGAGCCCGCGAGTTAAGTGGTTGTGTTTTGGGAGGCCATGATGGCCCGTGGGGTTGTTGAAACCGAGTCTTGACTGTTGAGGTGTCTTGAGTGGCCTTGAGTGCCTGATTGTTGAGCTTGCTTGTGTTTGTGGTTGTGTTTGCCCGACCCGACTGTGTGTCGGGGAATGGTGTGGATTTTGGCAGGTTACGAGCATTCTTCGGCTGGCCTGACCAAACTCGAGCCTCGACAGGTTCTGAGCATTCTTCGGCTAGCCCGTTCCGTGTCCGGATCCCGAAAGGTTATGAGCATTCTTCGGCTAGCCTGATCCGTGACCGGGTCCCGGCAGGTTACGAGCATTCTTCGGCTGGCCTGACCGCGTACGAGGCTCGGCAGGTTCTGAGCATTCTTCGGCTAGCCTGATCCGTGTTCGTGTCTTTGGGGGAAGGTCGTCATTGTTTGTTGTGTCGGTTTTACTTTACGAGTCTGAGGTTGAGTCTGGTGAGGAAGGTTACTGAGCAGCTGGCGATCCTTTGTGATCTTGTTTGGTGTGCGATCCTTTGTGATCTTGTTTGGTGTTGCGTAGTTTCTTTCGAGTCCTTGGGAGAGGTCGTGATCGTTGTGTCGGGTCTACTTTACGTGTCAAAGTGTTGAGTTGGTCAAGGAAGGTAATAGTGGGTGCATGTTCAGTCAGAGTCCTTGGGTTGGGGACAGTGTCCCCGGTGTTGACTTTATTATTGGTGTCATTGGCATTGTCTGCTAATTATGCCGTAGTCAGTCTGTTATCCGTGGTGGTGAGCGAACGCTCACCCCTAGCAGCTTTTCCTACAGGTACTGTTCGTGGGACGGACTAGGTGAGCTCTCGAAGCTTGTGGAGCTAGGAGCGGAGTCCGGGTTTTGTCTTTTGAGTCTAGTGACGGATACCTTGTACTTTTGTCCACGTGT
Source organism: Erodium maritimum (assembly GCA_963921825.1). Classification (NCBI taxonomy): domain Eukaryota; kingdom Viridiplantae; phylum Streptophyta; class Magnoliopsida; order Geraniales; family Geraniaceae; genus Erodium; species Erodium maritimum. The sequence continues at coordinate 27,170,026 of OY997589.1, read as the reverse complement.
TGGGACGTATTTTAAGCTGTAAATATTATTTTGTTGAACTAAACTGATATTTTTTTAGTGAGTTAATGAAAACAGGTTTCAAGTGTTTCTATGTTTTTAAAATGTTCGCGTCCCTAGTTCGGTTTACTGAAATTGGGGCATGACACATTTGAATGCAAATACTCACAATTGTAGCTAGAATGATCATAAGCTCCACAACAATCACAATACCAATTCTCCATAAAAGATATAATGCAATGAATAAACTAAAATATATATACAAAAAATGGAATAGTCATAACACAAATTATAAATGCATCAGAGTTGCCTTAGTTGCTCCCCGACAACGACACTATTAACTTGACACTCTGAGAATTAACTCTCAAAATGGCACGACAAGCGTACCGGTCGTCAAAAAGTATTCGGGGTTTAGTCCGAGATATCGTACCCAAGGGAGCAATTAGACAAACTGTTTAATTAATTAATTCGTTCGTCAAGTTATTCCTATATCGATGGTTGGTTTTGTTTCATAAATATTGATTCAATGCAATTATGAAATAATGTAAATGATCCGAGAATGCGAGAACACAATATCAAAAGCAAATTTAAAATCAGAGATTTGAAGCGATCTAGGACATTGACGGGGTTTTGATATGATGAATAAATGATCGGGATTCAGTCTATACTTGCAACGAGAATTCTCTATCACTAGTCATAACCATCTCTTGACCGCATTATGACCCTATCGTACTCTGACCACCTAATTATCTCTAATCTAGGTGAGGAAAGGTACCAAGCATTAAGATTTACGAATTCCTCTAACTTTCGGGTTTTAATCCTATAGTTATTGCACTTGTGTCTGTCTAACCATATTCTAGTCTAGATTGAAACCTGGGTTATATAATTTCCTTTTCTTCCTAATAACCTCATTTCTCAATTGTTGGTTAATAGAATTTCTACATCTATCACGTGATCAAGGCGACAAAGCATTACGCACGAAATTATATAAACGATAGCATAAATACAAGCTTAACAAGTTTAAAGCCGAAACCCATTCATTTACGTCATCATATCGTTCCCCTATGTCCTAGATCAAAATGTATTTAGTTCATGACAGCGGAATAAGAACACAAAACGTAGTTGAATGTAATCATAAACATCATAACTAGCTAAAGCGATACAAATACTCGATTATCAATCACAACGATGAAGTACTTCGATTACAAGTCTGCAAAACTCCAAACCTTGAATCCTAGCTCTCAAACATGTGTTTTTCTCTCTGAAAATCGTGATCCCCCTAGTACAATACCTAAAATTATATTTATACTTCATTAAACCTTGTGGATAAGACGGGAAAATCGCCAAAAAGATAATAAAATCTGCGCGCGCACATTTGTCACATGCCGTGTGGCCAACATGCACTTTGGACAGTGGCGAATCCTTCATCAAAGTTGTAGATAATTGAATCCCCTTCGATTTTATATGTAACAGGCGATAATCAGAGTTCGGATGCGAAAGTTATGCCCTTCACAAGATCAATCAGACTCCAAAATTCCTTAAGCTGATTTTTTTGCTCCATTTAACTCCAAAATTCGTTATTTCATATCAAACTAATAAATATCTCTGAAAAGAGACCAATTACATAAATAGAGAGAAAAATACATTAAATCACATTATCCCATGACTGAAAAGCTTAGAAATGTGGGCTAAAAATATCTAAAATAGATGCATTTTACGTTCACATCACTCAGACCTATGTGCGAACCATCAATCATCGGAAAGCAATAAAATAGGATATAGTTCTATGTAAATGAGTGAAGCTCGATCAATCCTCAAACGAGAGATAACGACAATGAATGCATGTCACTCTCGCTACCAACCACCACAAGTAGAGATAGCTACACCACTCGGCGAATCTACTCAGTTACACCTAGTTCACTTCTTAATTCCCGAATGCCATCAATAAAGACGAACACCGAAAATCAAGTAGAACTAAATAGAGTATCGAATCACGATACTCTGGTAATACACAAGCGTGAGTGAACTCTAAATAAAATTTTGAATCTACTTAGCTACGCATAGTTCAATCAACTTTAGGACCAAATAAATCGATCATCAAGGAGAACTAAATAGAGCAACGAATCATGAAGATCTGGTAATACAAAAGCATAAGTAAACTCTAAATCATGAACGAATCTACTTAGCTACGCCTAGTTCACTTCTTGAAACCCAAACACCACCGATCAAGATGAGTTCGGTAATCAAGTAGAACTACATAGAGTAACGAATCACGAAACTCTGGTAATACGCAAGTGTAAGTAAATTCTATACAAATGAAATCTCATCTCACACTAGATTGAATCATGGAATGCTCTAAACATTAATCTACATAGCGCACACAACCATTAAGGAAAATCCTAACATATTTCGGTCGCTCTAATCGTTCGGTCGGCTTGAAACAAATAAGAGAAACGAGAAAACATATCCTAACATATTTATATCTCGTCAATAAGAAATCGAGACATGTGAATGTCATAAATCCTAGATAAGTTCACTAAATAGCTAAAGTTTGTATTTATTTCCAACTATAGCCTAGAACTTGATATACACCCGAGAGATGAAATAGCTAAAACGTGAAATTGGGTTCAAAAACATGACAAATCGAACACAAAGCACGAAAATCATGCATAAACATCAAGTGGCTTAAATACAGATGAATACCCATACAAGTAATTTGATGTTAATTAAGCTCAAAAACCCCAAATCATGCCAAAAACATCACCAAACTCAGATTAACCACAAACTCATACATCAATTTAAAGGAAATCAATATTTACACAACACCCATGACCAAAGATTGAAATCTTATGTCATGGATTCCAAATCCTACTCAAGCATACCCAAAACCTTAGTTTTACAACAAAATAGAGAAGAGTAGAGATTAAAACCGGGATTGGGTTGAGGAACCCAATAAAAAACTCTTCTAGCATGCAAGCCCACCATCTCCAACTCTCCAAACCTTCAACACATGAAAATGGAGAAGTTGGAGATGGTGGGAGGCTCATGGATGCTTGAAACCTTCTTGGATCGTCTTAGTTATGGCCTTAGATGATTAGAAAATGCTCCCAAAATGAAGAACTGTCACGCCCCAAATCCGGTTTGGCCGAACTCGAGACGTGACCTGAAACAATCGAGATAAAAGTGGTAAAACCGTATAAACTCTTTTAAAGTTGGAAGCGAGTCCAAAACAATTCTCAATAATTTACTCCAAAAAAATTAAATATGGTGTCAAAAATTGACAAGTGACATAAGGTAGATGAAGTTCAACAATGTGGATCACACATCTCTAATACAACCCTCGAAACTTCCGAAGCTCCCGAGCCTCGAATTCCCCAGATCTCAAGTACACCTGTACACACAACAATTAAATGAAAAGGGGTGAGCTTACGCTCAGTAGGGAAAATCGTAAACAACTTTAGCCTCCAAATTTAATAATAAAACTGCTTTAGCTCGATGTCACAAAATGGTTAAAACTCTTAGACTAAAAGATACAAATAACAATAACAAGCAACGAGAACAAAAGCGCATTCTCAAGGATAACGATAACTTCCCAGAGACAAATAAGGAACATTATAATAAAATAGGAAACCATCACAACTGGAAACGAGTAAACACTAATAATCAATGAAAAGCTATGGAGTCGGTGTAATGAAATAGTATCGCGTTTTCAACGATAATAGTGACTTAAGAGATTCCATGAAAATACTATAACGAATCAAGGCTCATTAAAAATGGGAGCAATTAATATCACGCCAACCACTCGCTTTCTCAAGCCTCTGATCCATGGATAGATTCTGGGATCACATCGGTTCCCATATTCCGATCCACCAGAGTATCCATATCATATTAGATTTTCCCTCGGTACAGAGGATGCACATGCGTCGGGGCACCGGAAACAATCCCAAATGGGCGCTTATCATCGGGATTCCCAGAAATGCCTCCAAATGGCCATACGTCATAGGGAACCAATGTGGTGCTCCACTGGGACGCACACCCTTGGGTGAAAACTCAGTAACCATCTCTCATGAAATAATCCACTCAATATCCCGCAGGATCTGCCGAGCTCTCAGGCTCCAATAACCACTCAATAATCACTCAATATCCCGTAGGATCTGCCGAGCTCTCAGGCTCCAATAACCACTCAATAATCACTCAATATCCCGTAGGATCTGCCGAGCCCTTAGGCCCCTCACATCACTCAATTAACCATTCCATAATCACTCAATAACCACTGCCTCTGTCAAACTCCAACCACCACAACGGCACCAGATTACCCCCCCCCCCCCCCCCCCCCCCCCCGGTGTAGTACCGAACCAAACACACAAAAAACAAACAAACAAACAAACAAACATACATTTCAAGAATAAGAATAAAGGGAACAAGCATAAACATTCATCCATCAATCAACACTCATCGAAACACACTTTCATCACAGCGAAGACATCCAATACCGTTCCACACTTACCGTGTACTTACCTGTCACGAACCATCGGTACATTGATCACCTGATTGTACCCCTTGGCACAACCAGTCATACTTGATCATCCGTTCAAACCACAATAAGTAATTCAACACGTAACCACTCAATCAAGTAAGTAAACATTCCATCAATTGAACATAAAGTAAACTAGTTTCATTAGACTCTTGATTATCCTAATAGATAGCAACCAAGCACGTGAACCTAGCACACAACTAATCCGAGAGCTCTTCACATCCTCTCTACCAGTAAATCAGTTCCCAAGTATTGAAAGCGAGTTAAACTAGTGATCTTCATCCTAAGCATGTATTCTAGACATTCCGGTTATTAATAATTGAAAGACGATTATTCTAGTTGTTCGCATCCTATAAGCAGTTCTAGGACCTTTCTGATTTTATTAACCTAATATGCATGCTAAACGTTGATTAATAAATTAAGACTTTCCCTACCTTGTGGTTTTCCTCTAATACTTTGTTGTCAAGCTCGGTAGTCACAACTCCGTTCTTCACACGGGTTCCGGCGTGATCTTCGTTCTTCTAGCTCGGGTCCAAGCCCTTGTGCTCGGGCGAAGTCCCGTCTAGGTTTGACAAAGAAAAGTCCAATCAAAACCGGTAATAGCCCAAAATTATCTTTTTTAATTATCCATTTTTAACCATTTAAATTAATTTAATTATTTAATTGAATCTGATTTTTAAAAAGATTTTTCTTTAGAACCGGGTTGACCCGGATCCGATCCCAAACCCGAACCAGAATCCGGTCCAGACCCAGACCCGACCAAGCTCCAGACCCGGTCCAGGATCCGGTCAAAGACTCGGGATTCAGGCTTGAGTCTGGCCCAGTGGCCCATCCTGGTCCACGAGTCACACGGGCCCAAGCCTGCTCGGCCCTGAATGGTCCAAGGCCCAAGCGTTGCTTGGCTTGAGTCGGAGATGGAGAGGGGCGACGCTCGAGTCGCTTCGGCCGCTGGCGACGGCGTTAAAGGGTTTCAAAGGGGAGAAGGCTTGGCCGGAAGGAGCGCCATGCTCAGGCGTGACGATGGCCGAGAAGGGCGGTGGCTGGCACACGACCCAACAGTCCCTCCGCCTAGATCTGACAAGGACGAGGGTTCGCCGGCGTCGTTCCGGCAACTCCCGTCCAAAACCAGTTTGGCCTGAGGGGTTTCTGGGTAGTACGAGGTCGGAGAAAAGGAGAAACGGCGAGAGAAGCACCCTACCGTGCTATTCCTCTTCGCCGGCGGTGGGTGGAGTTCAGGAACTCGGGCCAGGGGCGATTTCCGGCGAGCTCGTCTCAGATCCGCGCGTGGTGGCTCAGTTTGAGAACGGGTGAAGCAGAAGAAGGGGGGAAGTGGGGATGAGGGTGAAGGAGTCGTGAGCGGAGGAAGTGGGGGACGACGACCTGATCTCCGGCGAGGCGTGCGAGAGGAATGAAGCTGGGAGAGAAGACGCGAATCGGGCTGTGAACAGTGACCAGTAGCTAGGGTTTGTTCCCATTTATAGCGTGTCTCAAGGGCCAGGCCTCATGCTTCAGCTGATTTGGGCCGGTCCAGTCTCTAAATGGGTCAAGTCTGGCCCATTTCCGAAGTTCAGCACTCCTATGTTTTTTTTTATTTTCCTTCACAAGCTTCACTCGTTGCAAAAATCTACCTTGACGTTTCGATTTTCAAATAATCCTCAGATCAAATAATTGGGGTTTTACAAGAACACTCAAGAACAAATGAAGAACAAGAGAGAGAAGAAGAAGAAAATAAAAAAAACAAAGCTAATAGTTAATTTTGAAGTGTAAAATTCCGATGTGTAAAGAATGTCCAAAGTAGCGTATATATAAGCAAAAAATTAGAATAATTGTTGTTCACTCACACGAGGTGGGGAGGATAGGAACTGAGGTGCGCACTGCCGGACTTGATCTAGTGCGGGCGGAAGCTGGAGCTAGACCGTGCAACCGCAAAGCTCCGACGTCAGATCTGCATACTCTCACAGGTCAACAATCGGACGGGCAGAGTAGGATGTCAACTACACAGGTCGGACGGTTGGGATGGGTCTTCTCGCGGGTCAATGGATCATGTGGTTGGTGGAGACACGCATGCATGGGAAGTCATGGTCTGCGTCACACCCGATTGGATTTGGATAAGATCAGATTTCCCCTTTTTACTTAAACTACTGTCGCTCATTTCTGGTCCATTAGACTTCCGATCCACCTCGTTCTTGTGCCAATAATTTTATTTTTTCGTGGCCTACAAAACAAGACCAATCATGAATATATTTTGAACAAATGGAAAATATCGACCAAGAATGAGGTTTTGCACAATTATTAGTGAACGCTAAAAATATAAAAACGACGCACAAACAAGGTAAAAATATAAGGGAAATGGTCAAATTAACTAGGATAGCTTCACGCTCATCACTTATCCACGTGGCCCGATTGATAGGCCGATACCAAGTGCCCTACACAGTTGCAATCAAAGTAATGGTCCAGTAGACACTCATAGGAAATGTTTAGGAAAATCTATACCTCTAATTCCAAGAGTCGGAACCATAACTGGCTCTTAGACTTTTAGAATTGCCCGTGCTCTTTCAATTTGATACGGTGAAACTATACATTTTAGTTTAAAATGGTAATAGTGTATTTACAAAGAAAGTAGGACGAAGGGAAAGTGAAGCATTGATAAGTGATAACATCTTGGGCCGTTTCTGAGCACCACTTTACCGTTTCTTTTCCAGTAGTTTCCAAGGAGATTCAAATATGAAATATATGACCGTGCCCGCCACTCTCTTCCTATTTCAAATTCAAAAAAACTCAGTAGTGCCCTCTGCATCTTCTATCACTCCACTCCTCTGAGTCAACGCACTGAATCTCCAGATCCACGACAATGGAGGGAGACGAGCACCCATGCCCCTCGCCTTCACCGCACCGCTCTTCTTCCATTTTCAGAGACATCTCCAACTTCAAAACCCCCAAACCCAAATCCTCCACGAACCATGCTTCTCTCTACTCTCCAAATCCTCGCCCCTTTTCCACCTCCAAACAAACCCCGCGCGCCCCTTCCTCCTTCCGCCGCTGCCGCCCTTCACCCGCCCTCTCCGCGGCCGCCCGCCGCCTCAAGGCCGTCGAGATCGAGCAGTCCCAGTCGGCCCGGAAGACGCAGACCAACAAGGAGCATTCCCTCAAATCGCTCTCCAAATCTCTAACTGTATGGCTCAACTTCTTACTTGAAAACCCTGAGTCGTGCGGGTCTGACTCGCCAGTCGGCGGGGAACGGATCGGAGACTCGGGGTCGGTGACCGGGAAGAGGGAGGCTGGGCCCGGAATTGGGGTCCGTGTCGACGGGGTGTGGCGGAATCCAAAGCGG